>BSBM01001947.1:600000-801699 GCA_027924585.1 Larix kaempferi | reverse complement strand
ACACAATGGCACACACATTACACAGAGATTTTCACCTGGAAACCCTTAACCGGGAAAAAAACCAGCAAAACCTAGAGCCGCATAGCTCCTTTCTCATTATATGTTTATTTTACATGTACAATACAATAAATGGTATTCTGCAGCATCTAAAACCCTAATTCGTTTACCCGAATTAGGTTACAAACCCTAATTTCTTTTACCGGAATTAGATAGAGTACAATGGGTCGAAAATCGCGAAAAAGCAAAAAAGCAACCCAAAAAAATTTTGCGCTCCGCGCGGACTCCGGGGGCCTAACGGCCCCCTCCGTGTCGTTTCGGAACCTAACGGTCCGAAACGAAGGGGGTGGGCCCTGTCGGGCTACCCCCCCCTCTAAACCCCCCCCCTCCGGACGCGCCCGGCGCAGGCGAATCGAAGGTGCCGTAGGGATACTGTTGTACACGCAAGCGACCATGTGAAGAGATATAACATACCCAACACTTCTCCTCCATTATCATCAACCCCCTCCTCATCCTCCTCCTCATCCCCCTCTCCTCTCCCTTCCCCTCCCTCTTCCCCTCCTCTCCCACTCCTTCCTCCTCCTCATCCTCCTCCTCGTCGCCCCCTTCCTACTTCCTCCTCCTTGCCCCCTATCCTCCCCCTCCCTTCTCCTCCTTCTTTGTGCCCACCTTTCTCCTCCTCCCCCCGCCCTACCTCTTCTCCTCCTCCTCTTCCCCCTCCTCCACCTCCTCCCCCCTCTTCTCACTCCTCCCCTTCATCCCCCCTCCTCCTCCCCTTCCCCACTCTCCTCCCCATCCTCCTCCCCTCCCCCTACTTCCCACCTCCTCCTCCAACTCCTCCCTCCTCTTCCTCCTCCTCCCTCCTCCTCCTCATCCCCCCTCTGCTCTGCCCTCTCCTCCTCCCCCCCTCTACTCACTCGTCCTACTCCATCCTCCCCCCTTCTCCTCATCCTACTCCTCCCCCATCCCCCTGAACCTCTCCTCCCTCTGCTCCCCCCCCTCCTCCTCCTTCTCCCTCCGCTCCCCCCCCCTTCTCCTCCTCCTCCTCCTCCTCCTCCCCTATCATCCACCCCCTCCTCCTCCTCCTCCTCGCCCCCCTCTCCTCTCCCTCCTCCCCCCCTTCTCCTCCTCTCCCACTCCTTCCTCCTCCTCCTCCTCCTCCTCCTCTCCCCCCTCCTACTTCCTCCTCCTTGCCCCCTATCCTCCCCCTCCCTTCTCCACCTTCTTTATGCCCCTCCTTGCTCCTCCTCCCCCCACCCTACCTCATCTCCTCCTCCTCTTCCCCCCCTCCTCCTCCTCCCCCTCTCCTCACTCCTCCCCTTCATCCCCCTTCCTCCTCCCCTTCATTTACTCTCCCCTTCCCCACTCTCCTCCCCATCCTCCTCCCCTCTCCCCTCGTCCCTCTTCCCTCCTCCAACTCCTCCCTCCTCCTCCTCCTCCTCCCTCCTCCTCCTCGTACCCCCCTCTCCTCAATCCTCCTACTCCATCCTCCCCCCTTCTCCTTCCCCTTCTCCTCCTCCCTCCTCCTCCACTCCTCCCCCCTCCTCCTCCTCCTCCCTTCGCTGCCACCATTCCTCCTCCTCCTCCCGTATCATCCACCCCCTCCTCCTCCTCCTCCTCATCATCCTCCTCCTCGCCCCCCTCCTACTTACTCCTCCTTGCTCCCCCTATCCTCCCCCTCCCTTCTCCTCCTTCTTTGTGCCCCCCCCTTTTCTCCTCCTCCCCCCCGCCTTACCTCTTCTCCTCCTCCTCTGCCCCCCCTCTCCTCACTCCTCCCCTTCATCCCCCCTCCTCCTCCCCTTCATTTACCATGCCCTTCCCCACTCTCCTCCACGTCCTCCTCATGTCCCCGCTCTTCCCTCCTCCTCCTCCAACTCCTCCCTCCTCCTCCTCCTCCTCCCTCCTCCTCCTCATTCCCCCCTCCGCTCCCCCCTCTCCTCCTCCCCCCCCTCTCCTCACTCTTCCTACTCCATCCTCCCCCCTTCTCCTCCCCCTCCCCCTCCCCTCCCCTCCCCTCCCCCAATCTCTTTCCCCTCCTCCGCTTCCTCCCCTAGTCTCCTCCTCCCCTCCCCCCTATTCCTCCTCTTCCCTCCTCCCCTCACTCCTCCTTCCTCCTCCTTCCTCCTCCTCCTCCCCCTCCCTCTCCTCCCCGCCCTTTTTCCTCCTTCTCCTTGGTCCACCCCTCTCCTCCTCCTCCTCCTTCTCCCCATACTCCTCCCCCCCTCCCCCCACTCACCCTACTCCTCCTCCCCTTCACACCCCCCTCCCCTCTCCCTCATGCCTCCTCCACTCCTCCCCCCCTCCCCTCCCCCTCCTCCTCCTCCTCCTCCTCCTTCCCCCCCTCCTCTTTCCTCCTTCTAGCCCCCCCTCTCCTCTCCCTCCCCTTCTCCGTGCCCCGCCCCTCTCCTCCTCCTCCTCCCCACCTCTCCTCACTCCTCCTCCCACTCACCCTGCTCCTCCTCCGCCTCCTCCCATATGCCCTCCCTTATCCTACACCTCCTCCTCACCCCCCTCTTTCCTCCTCCCCCCCCTCCTTCCTCCTTCTCATCCTTCTACTCCACCTCCCCCACCTTCTTCTTCTCCTCATCCTACTCCTCCCTCCGCCCCCCCCCCCCCCTCTTCCTCCTCCTCCTCCTTCTCCCTCTTCTCCCCCCCCCCCTCCTCCTCCCTCCGCTCCCCCCCCCCCATCCTCCTCCTCCTCCTCCTCATCTCCCTCTCCTCTCCCTCCTCCCCTCCTTCTCCTCGCCCCCCCCCCTCCCCCTTCCTATGGTATCTTAGCCTATACTAACCTACTTTAACATAGCCTCACCTACTTTAACCTACCCTACCCAACCTTAGACTACCTTAGCATAGCCTATACTACCCTAACCTACCCTACTTTATCCCATACTTACCTACTTTAGCCTATGCTAACCTAACCTCCTAAGCCAAAATCTTATGTCTATATCCTTAAGCCTAATTGTAAGATTGGTTCCATCTTATTTCTAAACTTAATACTTGCGGAGACCCCAAACCTCATAGATATATATATTTATGAAATAACAAATGGGACATACATTTTGTATTTTGAAATAAAAATTAGAAAAAATTAATATAAAATAGAAAGCTAATAAGTAAATAACTAAGTGAAAACAACAAAAATAATATCCCACATTAAAAACAAAACGTAAATAATCACAAATTAGAAACAAACATAAAATATAACAAAGAAAAAAAAAACAATAAAAATAACAAACATAAATAAGGAATTGATCATAAAATTTTATGCATATTCTAAAAAATATATTTTATTTATTATCATTACTTTAAACATAAATACATCGAATAAAAATATTGGTTATTCAATATGTGTAAAACAATTATGTATTTATTTTTAGCATTTATACATATATATTAAAAAATTAATTTATATTATAATTATCATCGATTTAATTATTTTAATAAAAATTCAATGATTGTGATAAAAACTCAATACATTTAGATTAAAATAAAAATATAAGAAATGAGTTTTATAAATAATGAATCATATATTAATATAAAATAATAACTCTCTTTATATATATTAACTCTATTTTTTATATATATAATTAATACATAAAAACAGGAATTATTTACTAATAGTAAATTTTAAACACAAACCAAATAACATAATCAAGCATGCAAAAAACTCAACTTATTAAAATATAACATTAAAATAATGATAAGGAAAAGATGTTTTCTGTTGGCCAAGCTTTTGTGAGAAAATACAATAATGAAATGTAATACCTATACCGAGAGCATAGAAAGACGAAAACGTATGGTAGAGGCCATAATGATGAGGTGGCTTAGTAATGGGACATAGCGTAATGATGAAAACTGACAAAAAGATTTTCTTTTATGATTTAAAATTTTAAATGAGGAAATGATATGAACGTGAATGATTTGAAAATGAATCGTTACATAACCAACCCGAATTCATGATAATAGAACGAGTCCGAATAGAGTTTTGATATTTTGTTTTATTCAATGAGTCAATGTTATAAACGGCCTTTTCAATATGTATATGTATGCCCAACAAAGATAATAGGTTCGAAAACATTAATATCTTACAAAGATCGATGAATGAATATGCTTCACTTTTGGGTTACAATCTAATCAAGGTTCAGTTGCGATGGTTCTTGATAATATGGAAAGTTGTAGTCGAGTTTAAATGGTTATTCTTTCTATAATTAAGCATGACATAATATGGAAAGTTGCAGTCAAGAGTTTAAATGCAACTTGTTTCCTCTGCAAAGTCTCAATTTAATTGCAAAACCTTCTGGAAGCGATGACAGCTCGCCATCAGACCTACCACTCCATATTTCGGTGATGACATCTTACTACACAGCAACCAATAAGAGATTTAAGAAATAAAGAATATATAAATATGAGAAACTTTAAATCTGGAAAAACCTTTCAAAATTGAATTAATATTATGTTACGCTACAATCAAATTAATAAAATTAATATATGGAATTCACATTACATGTCCCTACCGCTCCATCTTCTAGTTCAGAAAAACCTTAAGAATGTACAGCTTAGTGAGCTTACTTATGATAAATCTAGTATGAGTCTGTCCATTGATTGTGGCATGGATGATTGGAGGCATGATTATTATTTTCTAGGTTCTATTACTGTTCATTGATTGTGATTGTGACTTGGATGATTAGGAGGAATAATTATTACTTCTAGGTTCTATTAAAATAAGTAACATGATGTTGATGCTCTTATCAACCCTTATTTGGAATGATTCTATTTCCAACCATATCTTAAGGTTGGCATCTTTCCTTTCGATGCCCACCTCAAGATACCAAACCGTGATCCACAATTTAAAATTTTAAATAAAATTCCATCATGAGCCTCGTCCATCCCGTGATTCTCAGCCGTCCATGATTAGTTAATGGAGGGTAATCTTTGATCCAATTGTCCCGCATCAATGCACGCCGTGAGATTAGTTGATAGAGGATCAATTAATGGGCATGAATTAATAACATTACGAGAGAATGAATAATCCTGACGTCAATCCTTCATCTATGCTTGCTACAGACTTTAGGGGATGTGATCACCAACACATAGCCAATTAATATTTAAACATATAGCAATTCTCGCAGGGATCCCTGATGTCCTGTCTGCCTATGAGATTCTAACAGCATACAGGAAAGTTTCTTGATGTTGAACATCTTGGACACAAAAAATTGTCCGCATTTGTTGCATCATACGATCACCTTGTGTCAGTGTGTGCTAACTGCCTTGGACCCGTTCTAATATTTCCCTCAGGGTTTATCAGCGATCCGGTGCCCACTCTCTATCCCAATTCCAATACAATCAAAGAGACCTCCATTAACTCGATTTGTGATCCTATTAATCTGAATGCGAAAGTAGAAGCGAAACGCCCTTCAAGTGGTGGAACTGGCAAAGAATTGTTGAAAAACAGGGCACCGGAGGAAAATATATTTAACGAACAATTCTGAATGCGAATCACGGGTATCACTGAATTGTAGCCCTTGTATGTTGTAAAGAAGAAAATAGCCCTACTTTCAAGGAGTATAATAGCATCAAGTCAGATTCCTCATCATGATCTGCAAGCTCATCATGATAAATCTTTCTTCTCTCAAAAATATGATCTGCAGGCTCATCATGATAAATCTTTCTTCTCTCAAAAATAGGTTCAGAATAAGGCCCGATCTTTGGCCAGTCACAGTCCTCAATATTTCTATAATGAAGCATCCTTCCAAACTGTAGTCAAAACCATCGCAACTGAACCTTTAAACTCAAGTTTGCATTTAAATTAGAACTAGTTTTACGGCAAAACTATATTTTCAAGGAATATGCCATTGCTAAATCCCAATCGATTTTCAGCTTTAAAACAGATTTTCAAAACCTAAAATTCTATCCAAACTTTGAGCATGCAATGGTATTGATGAGATCTACCACGCACTCGTTGATCCAGGCCCTGCTTATATTTATTACCCCAAAATTATGAAAATTGGCAACACCAGCATTAATAAGGAAAATCCCTATTTCGTTATAATTTAGAGATAACAAAAACCAAAATCCCTAATGCTGAATAACATACAGTTGCAAATTTAAAACTGCAAATTTAGAGATTACGTTTTGATTTTTAAAACTGCAAATTTAAATTGCTGCATTAGTATTTTAAACTGAGAAGATGCGAGTGGTATAGAATAATAACAAATAAGAAAGCGGCCTAAACTAATGAACGAAATTCTCTGGCGAACGCGGGCTAAACTAATGAACGAAATTCTCTGGCGAACGCAGGCTAAACAAATATAAAAGAGACCGTTAAAGTGCTGAAGAGACCGATTAAGCGAAAGATACATTAAACTAATGAGAAACCAATGAAAAATTAGTGATATAAAGAAAGATAATTTAGAGTTGTTAACTACCAAACAACCGATTAAGCACAGGCGGGCAGATTAAAGTCATGGAAAGATAACAGGCGGGTTAAATTGTTGTTAATGAAAGAAAACATTTATTAAACATGGCATATGTATGGGGCTATGGCCAGAGCAAATATGGCATAACGTTTCATGATTAAAAGATAATACCTGGGCGCTAATGCACCTGGGCCTTTTTTTATTATTAATTTTAGTTTGTAATGTTACCTATCCCCAATAAATCGGGATTGACTATCAGTCTAGCAGCTGTAGGAGTGATCGATAAAGGTAAGGAAAATGATCTCACCGATTTAAGCGCTAATCCCTCGTTCTGGGTAGGATTAAGCTCGGAACTGTAAGTGCATAGTTACGGTAAACGAGGGAGGTAGATTCACGTTTCATATCCGCAGTGAATCGAGGTATAACTTTAGCAGAACATATTCTACACTTGAGGCAGAGTTAATTTTTTTCTTTGTCATGGTAGATGGATCCGTTTATACCCTCAAGTTGGAGGAAGGTGTTTTGGTGCTGTGTTGATAACTAGGTCATAGTCCTTCTACAACGTTCAATCAAAGAAATAGTCCTTACACTATGTCATAGTCCTTCTACAACGTTCAATCAAAGAAATATATATAAAATATCAATAGCAATAGCGATACCCAACTTAATGCACAGATCGAACTCCATAAAATCTTACAAGTCCATGGGTAACATTTACGCAGCTATTCTTGGTGGGAGAATGTAGAAACTAGTGTTTACGGCGATCACGATCAACAAAGTCATGCAGAGCTCTTTATATGACAGTGGCAGAGATTGAAAAACTTTTAATATACAAAACTTACAATATTTACAGAGATCAGATTCCACAGAGAATCACGCAGAATTCAAAAAAAGAAAATCGCTGAGATTGAAAAGAAGAACATAACAAGCCATTTAACGTCCATACCTGTGGCGTTCAAGTTAAAGGTCTGAAGGGGCTGAATTTCGTTGAAGAAGAAGGGTTTGGAATGACTGAATCATATTGAACGGCGGTCTTCCAACCCATGGCGGTTTGCAAGAACATAACAGAGCCGAACCTGAAATATTTTCCATAAAATTTAGAAAATGCAAGGAAGGCTTTCAATTAGATTTGAGATAAGATCACTATTTCTGACAGATTTTGAAAAAGGAAGTAGGGCTTCTGAAAGCAGAGAGAAGAGAAAAGAACAACACAATATAAAATATGAAATGTACCGTTCACAGAGCAGTTCAGCTGCGTATCCGTCGAATTTGTTTGCTCCAGCCGATAATTTGTTTCCTCCAATTCAGTCCATTCTCCTCTTCCATTGTCAGCAAACAAGACTCATACATGGAGACTCAAACTACACAGAGACATAGAAATCGAACCACATCCACATAAATCCAAACGAAAATGTTAAAAAACATAGTAAGATTTGAAACATATAGCCCATCTCCAGCCTGCCTTCAACGGATACATTGTTCCCTGCTTTTTTCTCATCTCTCTGGAACCATCCGTAGGTTACAGATGATACTCAAATGTATGTTGATACAGAATCTCAACGGTCCACTTTATTCGACCTTTTAAGGCACCGTTCAAATTTAATCATAATTTCTTATTTTATTTTGTGTTTTTTTTCCTAAATCAGTAAGGACCCTAAGGGACAGCATTTCCTTCTCGAACTTTGCCCAAAATTTTAGAAGTTCGATTTGGATTAATATATCAGTGAGCGGGCTATTCGCAAACCATCGAGACGCCAGCCCACTTACGGCTTTTGCCTCCCACTGCCTGCAGTTTGCCTTTGTCCATTACATATTGATCACCCATCTGATTCTTAACCTCATGCATACCCATGTATGTGTTTTGCCATACCATCTGTATCCCTAAAATAATTTAAATGAACTTATCATATACAATAAACTGAAGATATAATATTTTAATCGTGTCATGATAATAATAAAATGTTGAACTTAAGATATAATATTTTAGTCGTGTCATGATAATAATAAAATGTTATAAATATAAGTTGTAAAATATTTACTTGTTTTATAATAATTTAATTTAAAGTTATATATATATAATTAATGATTTTTAAGATATTTTATAAATTGAATTTAAGAAAATATATATATTTTATAATTTTTATTTAAAATAAAAAATAGTATTTATTTTTTATTTGGAGTATTTAACTCAAAAGAAAATGATAGAAATCTTTTTTTTATGAGGAAAATAATGTATGCAATTCAAAACTAAAATGAATAAAAATAATATTTCTTAAAAAAAAAGTAAGAAATCAATATAATATAAAAAGATATATAAAAACTTGTTATGAAATAATAATTAAAATTATGTGAAAATGTTAAGACCAATATTTTTACTCATAACATGAATAAGAAAATAGTACGAAATAATTTTCAAATTTTCTATGTGATAATGTTTAGTGTATATGCATTAGTTTTATACTAATGTATACACAAATGTATGCATTACTGGTATATTAATATGTGTTGACATATTTGATCCAAATGGTTGGAACACATTTTTATAATATTTTAGTACTTGTTTTCAGAATGTTGCATCATTGTTACATTGCATATTAGAGACCTTCTTAAAAAATATAGTTTGAATAGCCATATGAATGAGTGGAAAAGTATTTATCGTGGCCATGCTAAAAGCACTAGGTTTTGGACCATTTTTTGTTAATATAGTGGAAACTTTATTTTAATAAGACACACCATGGAATGTTTCGGTTATTCAAACCAACTCTCAAGAGAGAGTTTTTTTGGTCCATTTGACAAGGATTAGCAATGACCCCTACTGTCACAAGAAAACCGGCATGACCCTATTTTTCTCCTTTCGGTGGCACATGTGGCACTGCCCGGATCCTTTCCAATGGTGAGACCAACCTGGTAGGTGTTATGGCAGACTACACCTAACTTACGAAAAATGTTAAACTTCTATCTTTGTTACACTTTATTTCTTATACTTAGCCAGTTTTACACATGTTATCACATCCAACAATAATACACATGTACACTTAGCCAAATACAAGACATTAGAGAAATGGAAGGGCGGAACCCCAAACCCATGGTACCTAATATTGTAACAAATAAAATAATATATAAACATATCAATAAACAAATAATAAAATAAAAGTAATTAAACAAATATTAAATAAAATTGATATGTACACACAATGGTCCATCAAATTGTAATGTATCAGTATGTGTCTTGGGCTTGATTCTGGCCTTTGTCCACAAACCATTCTGAGAGCTTCTCTATTAAGGGAGATTCTTTATTAAGGATCTTTGATCCACATTGGCTTTTGGCCATCATTTTTGGGTTTCCCAAAAATCTTGGACCTTGTCCGAAAGTAGGCTTTTGGCCCAAAGAAGATTCAGTCACAACATTGAAGCAAATCAAGTTAATAAAAAAAAATATTATTCAGCTAAACTCAAGGAATCCAAGAATACAATAAGGGAAATAAAAAAAAAGAGAAAAGAATCGTGTTGCAAATAAGAAGATGAGAACAAGAAGTAAGAAAAAAAATATTACAAAGAAGAAAGAGTAAAAAAAAAAGTTAAAGAATAGCATTCATAAAACCGCACATGGTTTTATGAAACCACACATGGTTTTATGAAAACTCAGATGGTTTTACTTAGTATACTAAAATTATAAACGAATTTTATAAGGTATATGCAAAGAAAGATGTGACCTTGATCACTAATGATAGAGACGTACATTTCCATTGAAAATGCACATAAGACCATATTTAAATGGTACATTAAATTGTAATGTAATAATCTCTCATCAATATATATTCAATATTATTTATTCTTTCCAAATAGAGTTATTTTCTATTGGTTGACTATTCACTTGAATAGTCTTATTATGATTTGGACATGATCACAATATCAGAATATCTAGATACACATAAATTACAAACACCCTCAAACATTTATAATGGAACAAGGAAACATATTACAACAGTGGAGGATTCCACACCCTGGTAACTCTCTAAGAGCATGCCCAATGGGCACTTTCTCAAGTTATAATTTGAAATGGAAACACACTTAAAATTATGTCTTTGCTCTACCTGTAGTAGCATCCACAACCTGTTGTCTGCATCTTGTTCTAAACATGGCCAACTGAACTTTGCTGCATGTCTCATCAACAAGCTGTGGTCTGTCACAACCTTGCTACACGTCTCCCTAGAGAGTCTCTACCAATAAGTTCCTTGCATGACTGCCTCCGCAAAACCCATAGAGTCAACCAATTCACAACCTTGCCTCTTCCCAGTGCACAACCTGTCAAAATGCCCAAGTTCCTACCAAGCACTTCGTTTCCACCAGAGGCGTCTCCCATGAGGCTTGTCAAAGGCCCGGGAACCTCCACAATACTTCTGCAAGTGTATTCTCCTAGCCCAAAGGCTTTCCATGCCCGTCCAAGAGAAACCCGAACATTTTCTTGCAGTGACCAACCAAATGCAAGTGCACCCTCCTCTAGGTTCCACTAGAGGAGGGGCATGCTTCAGTGTGCCTTCTTGTGCCTTCCTATGCCTTATGCGAATATTCCTCAACCTAAAACCAAACTTGTGCTCCAATACTTGATTTTTTGGTTGCTCTTGCAGTGACCAACCAAATGCAAGTGCACCCTCCTCTAGGTTCCACTAGAGGAGGGGCATGCTTCAGTGTTCCTTCTTGTGCCTTCCTATGCCTTATGCGAATATTCCTCAACCTAAAACCAAACTTGTGCTCCAATACTTGATTTTTTGGTTGCTCTTTCTGCAGCCCCATTCATAAGCTTCATGTAAGACTGCATGCTCTCAACCTTACTACCTATCCACACCGCACCACTGGATTCCACAGAAAATTCCAACTGTCACACATCTAAGTACCCAACTATTACTTATACTTCATGCGGGAACCTCCCAAGAGGCCAGCCACAGGAAAAACACCTCACGTATTGTCGCATGTCTCCTACACTTGCAGATCCGCATCTTGTTGCATAGAGAAATTCCATACTTCCTCACGAGATGGTTTCTTGGGAAAGTGCGCCCTACTCTAGACTTTCCAGAGGAGGGGAAAAACCTATGTGTGCCTCCGACCCAAAGCTAGTGCAACTTTCTGTATACAAACTTCTTAGCATTCCACTTCGATCCTTTCTTCCATGCCTCTACTCGCCCATATATATATGTGAGCATCCACACCACAACTTCCCCTTTGCACCTTTGCTCCAACCGAGCCAACTCACATGTGGAGTGGAGTGCAATCCACGATGAGATCTCACCTTACTGGCCGACACGCCTATCAACATCTTTCATCGTTAACACCTGGGTGCACGTCGCACATGCCTATTGGCAACGCGCTCCACTGAAGTCTCATGCATCAACATCCCATTTCACTGCATCCCATTTCGCTGATGTGCTAAGGTTTTCCATGCCTTGGGCTTCATGGGTGCACACCCCACCTTCCAACAAGTTGGAATGCACCACCCTTCGCACATGTCCACAATTATTGCCCCAAACACAATTTTTGCATGTTGTCGACTGTTTGCAAGACCAACACCCATGCACCCATCCACTTTCTTACTCGTCAACACGCCCTTGCATCCGCAGGCTCATTCCATGCCAGCTTTTGCAACTGCGCCAAGACTTTCCACGTCTAGGTATTCTGCACATCTTGGGATCACGTGCACAAATGTCATGCTCCACCCAATCCTTTTTTGCTTTCTTTTCAAGTCCACAACCGCTCGTTGGGTCACCTGCTAGCCGAAGCACCGAGGTGTGGTGCCAGCCAATTTAGATGCCACCCCCATGGCTTCTCTCACATATCGATCAATATTGTCGCGGGGCTTTTCAATTCATGCCACTGAGTTTGTCTTGGCAGCTTGGGAAATCCCATGCTAACTTTCCCCTTGTGTGAGGAGCTGGCCAAGGCACCTCCATGCCAAGGTTGTCACACCTGCCCTTTACGTAAATTGGTCGTTGAAACCCTTGTCTATCTCATTCACATAAGAACATTACAAGGACTAATTAAAGGTACATTTATCCCGATCCATGACTGATTCTATGTAGGGAATGGACACTTCATGGATGACCCATTTGAAATCATCGTTAAAGAGAAGCATAATCTAGACAACACCATAGGGTCCCTACAAAATTTGTATAACTATTTTGCGTAAAAATTGAAAATGTACAAAAATCAATTTTATTGATAGAGTTAGAGGAGTTCCTTGACTCACTATTATCCAAGTATGGATTTGGTTGTACATCCTAGATAGGTGTTCAAATTCATCGGAAGTCTCCTTACCTTTTAGCCTCCACAAAAAAATGTCTATGTAATGTCACTAAGAGTGGCAAAGAAAATTAATAAGTTGATACTGAAACCCTTATATCTTGTAGGTAAATTCTAAATTTGAACTGAAGCATTGACTCCTACCCATGTGTATTATTCATTATGGTGGGGCATACCTTCTAGTCATGCTTATTCCAAGATAGAAAAGATTCTAACAAAATTTTTGTGGGAGAAATCTAGTGAAGATAAGGGTTTCCATACGGCTAGTTGAGCCTTTATTTCAGCAATGCTTTTCAGTTTGATTTCAAATTTAATCATAATTTCTTATTTTATTTGTGCTTTTTTTCTAAATAAGTAAGGATCCTATGGGACAACATTTCCTTCTCAAACTTTTCCCAACATTTTAGAATTTCGATTTGGATTAAATATATCTGGAATTCGAAACCAATCTTTGATAGACATATCCATTTGATCCATCACATTACATTTATTGTATTATCCATTACATTTATTGTATTTATATTTTTCATTTAGAGTTTGGTTTACATCTTACATTGAACTATTATTATCACATTTGATCTACCTTATTATAGAGTTTTCTCCTTTATAGTATGGAGTTTCAAAATTGTGAAATTGTGAAATTTTAATTTCCTTACAATGGAGCCTATAATTATTATTATATCTATATATTGTTTTAAATTTTTTAGGATAGAGGTTGTGTTAGTTATATTTATACATTGTTTTATTTCAACCATCTTTCTATTTTATTTTTATTTGTTTACAATATTGTAATTAGTGTAATTTGTTTTTTAAGAAATACATTTTTATATTTACAATTATAACCTAAGTGGATAGACTAATGCTATCCAATGATTATTTGATGAATCAATAAATTTTAATTTTTTATTGAAAAACACGAGTAGTGGGGTAGAGCAAAACATCTGGTTATGGGTTCCACTTATTAAAAAGGTTGTTTAAGCCTTACCTGACTTTCGTATTTGTCTAGATCACATCCATTGAATCTAGAACTAAAATTGTGAAATCCATGTAGAATCACGGTAGATTGTTCTCACCACTATATTTTTTTCCTTTGTCTTTGAAATTGTTTGGCTAAACTTTTAGCATTGAAGGGATATTGCTTTCATGATGGTTTAATGCATGCCTCAATATCGATGCACTATGAATATAGTGGATACCAAAGGTCATGATGTATATGCATTCATTTTCTTTAACTGGAAAATGAAATTTCCTAAAGCTGGCAGATCCACCCAATTTTGTTCTTAATTTGACTTGATAATCCCCTCGGAACCACCTCACCCTCTATTTTTTTCCAAGTTGGAGGTAATGGTTAATGATAATAAATATCTCATAAAAATCATAAAGCTATTGTAGTGAATGGAAAGCACAAATGATCCACACCTTAGAACTTAAGAAACCTAACTAGTGGTTCCAATATGTGTTTGTGTGATGCTTTCAATGATACTATTTACGAAAGAACCTCTATAATTCCTATTTTAGAACTACATGATATGAAACAAGGCTATTCCTTCTTCAGGTTCGTTACGACTATTGAATTCGGGGACACATTACTTGCGATAAATCTAGTGACACATTTAGTCTATCATTATTTATAGTGATGTCCTTAAAGTTAATTTTCTAGAGAAATGTAGTGCAGATGGGAACATGGTGTTGGGGGAGCGTAAGTATTGTTTGTTCAATGTTTACAATGATTTTCATCCTAAAATGATGGTTCCCTATATTTGGATTTGGGTGCATCTTCCCAAATCTTCCCCTTTATATATAATTCAAATATGGAATGTTATTGGTAAGACTGTGTCTAGTGGAACCCCATCCAAGAAAGAGAACAATGGAATTTTCTAGGATGTGTAGATATTTACCATAAATGAGTCTCACCAAAGTATATTAAACTCAAATTCAAAGGATTTCCACCATCTATATATACGAAATTTAGATTTCAAAATTGTTGTATTCATCTTCATAAAGTTAGGAATATACTCATCTAGAGAAATGATGCAATATTAAAGCTAAAATTATTTGTGGCTAAAGGGCAATAAATATTTGTAAAAAAAAACGAAGTACAGAAACTTAGTAGATTCTTTTTTTAATCCCTATATTTAAAGAGGAAACATAAGTTGAATCTAAAAATCGGGAAATAAACAAACCTAGGAAGAAGTTGAAAAATCATTGAAGTGGAAAAGTCTATGGATAAGTTCAAATAAGTTATGACTATGCATTACCAAAAAAAAGTTGTAGAGGGTAGATAAAATTTTGTAGTATGATTAAAATATGAGCCAAACATGTTGGAAAAGGCTATGTATACTAAATAAGTTTAGACTTCATAGAAGGTATAAATGGAGATGAATAAATTTCGAATTAGAATTTCTCGAGGAACTTTAAAATTTTATTCAACAACAATGATTGAAATGTTTCCCACATACCTAAAGTGAAAAAAAAATAGTTTAAGAAGATACCGTAGGCCAATCATTCAACCTAAAATCAATCCATCATGGGTTGGTGTAGGAGGTCATAGGTGGTTTCTATAATGAGAGGTTCTTAAGAAAAAGGTTCGATTTAAGCTAGTTTATATTTGTATAAAAATGTGATTTGAAACTTTACAATTAATTTTTTTAAATACATGATAATTTTCAAATAAGGTCCGGTGGAAGGTAATGATACCCACTTATGATGCGTTAGTTTCAATGGACTTCCTAGAAAACAAAAATCCGACCATTAAAATGGAATTTTAGAGGTGCTTACACAAATTTTTAGAACATGGTGTAAAAAGATGAAACGTAGAGAATCGGATCACCTTCCGGAATATAGAACTTTTATTTATGGAAATAAGGTGTAACTTCCAAAAAATGGCGTTCTTCTAGGGTTGGTATGTTATTTTTTTTCAAAAACATAATGAATATGTTTATGTTAAGCCCCAGGTTTGGTATGTAAACTATCTAAATTTGAAAAAACATCTGTAGGGTTGTAGAAAACAGGCGGATCTAGTGTAACGCTATTTTTCCACAATTTTCCAAGCTAATTTTATATATTTTTTAAATCAAGGAAGTTGGGAAATCCCTAAAAAGACAAGATTGAGCATTAGGCCCCGCTATCATGGTCTTAACAAAGTCATTTTTTTAGTGCATTTTCAGTATCCGTGTGTGGGTTCTTTTCCGTTTTCAAAATAGGTGTTTGAATCAAATGTTTTATTTGAAATGAATGACCTATGTTTTATGTAAATATGACATAGTTGCAAACAAAAATTAATAAAAAATAGAAAATTATAACAGATTTATTCAAAAAATAGATATTTGGAATCTGCACACAGAGTTCTATAAGCATGTGCAATTTCATTAGCAGTGGACAAGTGGAGAACATATAGATTCAAGGTTGAAAAACATGAAGTTACATAACATGATGTGTTTTTATATAATGTAGTCCAAGGCACAAGGTTCGAAAATCTAAACCTAGAACCACACCTGCCAAGTCATTACACACGGTATGTAAAAAGGTAATCGCACCAACAAAAAAAAAATAGCGCACGTGCATTAGTAACGTGTGTGCACAAAAAGCTTGCACGCACTATTAGCGTGCATGCACTATTAGTTCCTGCACTCTAATGTTACATATTTTTTTCTCTCTCCTTCTAATTATATCTCCCTTTCTCGATATAATCCCACACCCCTCCCTCTTTATAACCCCACCTCCCTCTCTCTCTCAAGCACCCATCTATCCCCTTACCATAAAGCATAAGCCCCTGATTAAAAACATGTACCATAAATCCCAATCCCCCCATCTCTCTATTACCGTAAGCCCTAAACCCTTCCTTTCTTTATTTCTCTAACCCCCTACCAATAACATTTCCCCCTCTCACTTAGTCCTACCACTAACCATCACCCCCCATATCTCTCTCTCTCTCTCTCTCTCTCTAAACCCCCAACCCCTAATCTCTCTCTATATCTCCTTCCCCAAACCCCCACACTTCAACCTCATATCCTCACCCCCCTCTCTCTCTCTCTCTCACCTACCACTAACCATCTCTCCATCCCTCTCAATCTATATATATCCCTCCTCACGTACTCCCCCACTACCCATTAACCATCCTCTCTCTCTCTCTCTCTCTCTCTCTCTCTCTCTTCATTTTGGTCTCTCACCTACTCCTACCACTAACCACCTCCTCTCTCTCCCTCTCTCTAAACCCATAACACCTAATTTCTCTCATTAAACCACTAACCACCTCCCCATATCTCTCGATCTCTCTAAAATCCTAGCTCTCTCTCTTTTTCTCAATATTTCTCTCTCTCTATGTCGTATTAACCGAGAATCTCCCTCTCTCTAGATCTCTCTAAAACCCTAACCCCCAAACTCTCTCTCTCTCAACCTATAAGCCATAACATCTCTCTCTCTCTCACAACCCCTTCAATACTCAAAGCCCCCTCTATCTCTCTAAACCCATAACCCCCAATATCTCTCTATCTAAACCCCTAAGCACTAATATCTCTCTCTCTCTCAATCCCTAATGCCCAACCTTTCTTTTTATTTCTCTCTCTAAACCCCTAACTTCAAATCCATAAGAATCTTTGATGTTTGATACTCTCTCTCTCTCTCTCTGGGGCATCCAAAACTTAATAATAGATATTGGTTAGCTTCTGCATCTTTTCCTTCAATACTTCACATTCTTTCACATCTGATAGTCTCCCCCTCTCTCACTCTCAACCCGTAAACCCTAATATTGCCTTTCCTCAACCCCTAATAGACATCCAAAACTTCATAGTACATATTGGTCAACTTCTGCATCTTTTCCTTCAAGACTTCACACTCTTTCACATCCGATGTACTCTCTCTATCTCCCTCAACCCCTAACCCCAAGTCTCTCTCTCTCTCTGTAAACCCCTAAGCCACAATATCTTTGTCTCTCTCCATAAACTCTTAAACCCTAGTATAACTCTTTCTCTATTTGGAAACCCCTAACCCCTAATCTCTCTATCTCTCTCTCTCTCTCTCTTTAAATCCCTAAACCTCAATATCTCTCTCTCTCTCTCACTCTCTCTCTAAACCCTTTGCTGCCAATGCCTCTCTCTATATATATATATATATTCCTAACCCCCAATCTCTCTCTCTCTATAAACCCCAAACCCTCTCTCTCTCTAAGCCACAATATCCCTCTCTCTCTCTCTAAACCTCTAACCCCCAATATATCTCTCTCTTTAAATACGTAACCTCCAATATATCTCTCTCTTTAAACCCCTAACCCTCAATATCTCTCTCTCTATAAATCCCTAACACTTCCAATCTATCTCTCTCTCTCTCTATCTAAACCCCTAACCCTCTCTCTCTTTATCAATCTTTCTCTCTCTCTCTCTATCTCCATATCCCACAATCTCCCCCTCTCTAGATCTATCTAACCCCCAACCTCTCTCTCTCTCAACCCCTAAGCCAAAATATCTCTCTCTCTCTCTCTAAAAACCTAACCCTCTCTCTCTTTCTCAATATTTCTCTCTCTTTATCTCCCTCTCTCTAGATATCTCTAAACCCCTAACCCCCAACCTCTCTCTCTCTCTCTAAACCACTAAGCTACAATCTCTCTCTCTCTCTCTCTAAACTCCTAACCCTCTCTCTCTTTCTCAATATTTCTCTCTCTCTATCTCCATAAACCACAATCTCCCACTTTCTAGATCTCTCTAAAATCCTAACACCTAACCTCTCTCTCTCTCTCTCTCTCTATCTAAACCCCTAACCCCCAATATCTCTCTCTATATAAATCCCTAACCTCCAATATCTCTCTCTCTCTCTCTAAACCCCTAACCCTCTTTCTCTTTCTCAATATTTCTCTCTCTCTATCTCCCTAACCCACATTCTCCCTCTCTCTATATCTCTCTAAACCCATAACCCCCTTTCTCTCTTTCAACCCCTAAGCCATAATCTCTCTCTCTCTCTCTCTCTAAACCCCTATCCCTCTCTCTCTTTCTCAATCATTCTCTTTCTCTATCTCCCTAAACCACAATATCTCACTCTCTAGATATTGGTTAGCTTCTAATCAAGCATCTAGATATTGATTAGCTTATGCATCTTTTCCTTCAAGACTTCACATTATTTCACATCCAATGTCATATCTCTATCTCCCTCAACACCTAACCCCCAGTATCTCTCACTCTTTAAACCCCTAAGCCACAATATCTATCTCTCTCTAAATTCCTAACCCTCAATATCTCTCTCCCTCCCTCTCTCTAAATCCCTAACTCCCAATCTCTCTCTTTCTTTTTCTCTCTCTAAACCACTAACCCCAATCCCTAAGACCCTTTCACGTTTGATACTCTCTCTCTCTCTCTCTCTCTCTCTCTCTCTCTCTCTCTCTTTCCAGGGAATCCAAAACTTAATACTAGATATTGGTCAACTTTTGGATCTTTTAATCCAAGAACTCACACCCTTTCACATCCGATACACCCCTCTCTCTCACTCTAAACCTATAAACCCCAATATCGCTCTCTCCCAACCCCTAACATGCATCCAAGACTTCATAGTAGACATTGGTTAGCTTCTTCATATTTTCCTTCAAGACTTCACACTCTTTTACATCCGATGTAATATCTCTATCTCCCTCAATGCCTAACCTCCAGTCTCTCTCTCTCTCTAAACCCCTAAACCATAATATCTCTCTCTAAATTCCTAACACCTGATAACTCTCTCCCTTCCTCTTTCTAAATCCATAACCCCCAATAACTCTCTCCCTCCCTTTTTCTAAATCCATAACCCCCGATAACTCTCTCCCTCTCTCTTTCTAGATCCATAACCCCTAATCTCTCTCTTTCATTTTATGCCTCTAAACCCCTAACCCCCAATCCCTAAGACCCTTTCACGTTTGATGTTCTCTCTCTCTCTCTCTAGGGAATCCAAAATTTCATAGTAGATATTGGTTAGCTTCTGCATATTTTTCTCCAAGACTTCACACTCTTTCACATCCGATGTAATATCTATATATCTCTCAACGCCTAACCCCCAGTCTCTATCACTCTCTAAACCCCTAATCCACAATCTCTCTTTCTCTCTCTCTCTAAATTCCTAACCCTTGATATCTCTCTCTCTTAACCATTGACACCTAATCCCTAAGACGCTTCCACGTTTGATACTCTCTCTCTCTATCTTCGGGGAATCCAAAACTTTATAGTATATATTGGTTACATTTTGCATATTTTCCTCCAAGCCTTCACAGCCTTTCACATCCGATGTGATATCTCTATCTCCCTCAACTCCTAAATCCAGTCTCTCTCACTCTCTAAACCCATAAGCCACAATCTCTCTCTCTCTCTCTCAATCCATAATCCTTGATACCTCTCTCCCCCCCTCTTTATAAATCCCTAACCCCCGATCTCTCTCTCTCTCTCTCTTTATTTTTCTCTCTCTAAACCCCTAACTGCCAATCCTTAAGACCTTTTCATGTTTTATACTCTCTGTCTCTCTCTTCGAGGAATCCAAAACTTCATAGTAGATATTGGTTAGCTTCTGCATCTTTTCCTTGAAAACTTCACACTCTTTCACATTCGATGTAATATCTATATCTCCCTCAATGCCTAACCCCCATTCTCTCTTTCTCTCTAAACCCCTAAGCCACAATCTCTCTCTCTCTCTCTCTCTCTCTAAATTAATAACCCCCAATATCTCTCTCCCTTCCTCTTTCCAAATCCAAAACCCCCAATTTCTCTCTTTCTTTTTCTCTATCTAAACCCCTAACCCCCAATCCCTAAGACCCTTTCACATTTGATAATCTCTCTCTCTCTCTCTCTCTTTGGGTCATCCAAAAATTCATAGTGTGAAATTCCACGGGAGTAGATCACTGAGCTTGAATAAACCTCACAATTTCACAATGTAATTACTGAGAAGAATTAGACAAAAACATGGATCAATTCACTCATAAAACTGAAACACACATGAAAAATTGTTATTTATACATTAATCAACTGTAAGCTGGAAATCAAATAATGTTACAATATAATGAATTTGATACACCTAGGAGGATTCGAATTCACCTCAAGTCTAGGATTAGTTTGCATTGGAACCATCTCTCGATAAGGTTCAGTGGCCACCAATGATGAATAATTAATTAATTGAGGTAGAACTAAGCATAATTGAATCATGTGAGCACCAAAATAAGAGAGGAGACTCCAAGGAGGTGCATAAATAATAGTCAATGGTCAAAGAGGGTGCTCCTATATTCAGTAACAGTAAACTAGGAGTTGCAAGCAGTTAACTAAGCAATCAAGGGGACAAGGCACCCAAATCATGTAACCGACTATGTGGACTCCTAAATCTATGCATGAGGGCCAATTGGAACTCCAGTGATGTAAAAAAGGAACTCTGAGCGGATAGGATGGATAATTATGGCCAAAAACAAGCTTCGGGGGGCCCAAATATCTCTCTCTCAAATCCTAAACCCTAATATATCTCTCCCTCCCTCTTTCTAAATACCTAACCCCCAATCCCTAAGACCCTTTCACGTTTGATACTCTCTCTCTCTCTCTCTTTCTCTCTTTGGGCATCCAAAAATTCATCGTAGAGAATTGTTAGCTTATTCCTAACCCCTAGTCTCTATTACTCTTTAAACCGCAAGCCACAATCTCTCTCTCTTTCTCTCTCTCTCTCTCTCTATCTCTCTCTCTCCCTCTCTCTCAATTCCTAATCCCCGATATCTTTCTCCCTCCCTCTTTCCAAATCCCTAACTCCCAATCTCTCTCTTTCTTTTTCTCTCTCTAAAAACCTGAGACCCTTTCACGTTTGATACTCTCTCTCTCTCTCTCTCTCTCTCTCTCTCTCTCTCTATCTCTTTGTATCTCTATTTCAAGAATCCAAAACTTAATAGTAGATATTGGTAAGCTTTTGCATCTTTTCCTTCAAGGATTCACACTCTTTCACATTCGATACTCTCCCTCTCTCTCTCTCACTCTAAACCCATAAACCCCAATATTGCTATCCCTCAACCCCTAAAAGGAATCCAAAACTTCATAGTAGAGATTGGTCAACTTCTGCATCTTTTCCTTCAAGACTTCACACTCTTTCACATCCGATGTACTCTCTCTATATCCCTCAACCCCTAACCCCTGGTCTCTCTCTTTATATCTCTATTTAAACCCCTAAGCCACAATCTCTCTCTCTCTCTCTCTCTCTCTCTCTCTCTCTCTCTCCCTAAACCATTAACCCCCAATATTTCTCTTTATAAACCCCTAACCCTCAATCTCTCTCTCTAATCCCATAACACCCGTTCTCTCTCTCTCTCTCTCTCTCTCTCTCTCTCTCTCTCTCTCTAAACCCTTGACTGCCAATGTCTCTCTCTCTCTCTCTCTATAAACCCCTAACCTACAATTATATCTCTCTATCTTTATAAATCCCTAACCTCTAATCTGTCTCTCTGTCTCAACCCCTAACCTCCAATATTTCTCTCTCTCTCTCTCAACCCCTAACCTCCAATATCTCTCTCTCTCTATAAATCCATAACCTCCAATCTCTCTCTCACTCGCTAAACCCATAACCTTCACTCTCTTTCTTAATCTTTCTCTCTCTCTCTAACCCACAATATCCCCCTCTCCAGATATCTCTAAACCCCTAACCCCCAACAACTCTCTCTCTCTCTCTCACTCTCTCTCTCTAAACCCCTAGCCTCCAATAGATCTATCTCTCTAAATTCCTAACCCCCGATCTCTCTCTATCTCTCTCTCTTTCTCTAAATTCCTAACCCCCAATCTCTCTCTCTCTCTAAAATACTAACCCCCAAGATATCTCTCCCTCTCTCTAAATTCCTAACCCCCATTATCTCTCTTTTTTTTTCTCTCTCTAACCCCCAATCCATAAGACCTATGAATGACATATGGGAACAATTCAAAAATTTTAGGCACACTGGATGGGTCTTGAGACCTTGAACATGGATGTGGGAGAAAATAAGAGTCTTATTACCTAAATTAATTATCTAAGGGTCATGATCCATGCAAAGTTCCTTGAAGCACTATAGAGGCCCTCTAGAGGGGATGGTGTCCTTCAATTAGTATATGGATGGAATTAGGATGTTTTATGCACCAAGGATAGTAATTGAGGTCTTCAATATATGGTAAGAGGAGGAAATAAAGGGCCTATTGGATATGAGTGCCTATAATAGATTTTGTGTACTGGTAACGAATCTTGGGATCATTACTATGGTCGAGTGAGGAAAAAAAGGCTATATGACCTAAAATAAGCTTCTAGGATTTATGGGACAAATGATTACTTCAACCACTACACATGTAATGTAGAGGGGATCTTTAGTCACCAATTGGGATACATATTCCAGTAGGATATTTTATTCACCATGTGTATCAAGAACTTGACCATTGTCATATGGGAACCATTGCAATGCTTTCTACACTAGATGGTTCTACACTAGATGGTGTCCATATTATACTTGTGGGATAAATATTCCATTTATAGGGTTTGTGTGGTGTTTTTGGACCATATGCATGGTCCATAAACCATCAAAATATATTTGTATTCCCTGAGACATTAGTTTTTATCCTTGTACCATGGGTAGTGTATCAAGAACCATCTAAGATGGGAAACCTTCTAAAGGATCACATATTACCATGAATAAGGCCTTGAGACCCATCCATGGTGAACACAAACTCTTAATTTTGTATGTACCCCACTAGCAACTAAAATTCCCTTTTCAAGGATGTTTGTAATAGTTCAATAATTTATTTTGTCCCATCAACTATGAAATCTTCAATTATGTCATATGGCTCTTCTTTCTCCATTTTGCCATGGTTGAGACCTCAATATCCTCCCCTAGTATGAAAAACCTCCTATAAGTGCCCACATCCCACTTATATATCAAATATCCTTCATCCCATATATTTTTTCCAAAAATTTCTAATCAGAACCCCATATCTCATGCAAAGTCCAAAGTTTATGAGCCCTAGAAGAATAATCTTGATCATAATGACCTTTTTTACTTCATCAACCATGGTAAAAACCCTATAATCCACATTAAGTATATAAAATATTTTAAAGATACAAATATCCCACCAAGAGGCCAATGATATTGGTCTATATGATGCTTTGAGGCCTATTTCAGGGACTAAGACCCTAGAAGCTTCATTTTGGGACAAAGTCCCAAAATCCATCTCTTGTGTGCAAAACCTCCTAATAGTGCACATATTTGACTCAAGGACAAAGCTACTTGTAGAGGTCTTTTGTAGTGGTGTAAGTAATATTTCATGTCCATAAGACCTCAAGGATTAATTAATGGATGAAGGACCTTATTTTTCACCTCCCATCATGTTCAAGGCCCATAGACCCATTCCTACTACATAAAAACTCCTAATGACACCCCCATACCACTTGTATGTAAGAAAATCATTTTAGATGGCCTATCTTGTATTTCAAGGCCTTAATCATGGCCTTTTAGTATAAGGATCTTCATTTAGGATCTAATTCCCTATATTTATCTACCAACCATGGTTAAGGCCTTAAGACTCATCTCTAATGCACAAAATATTTAATAGCACCCATATCTCATTTAAAGGACAACGATGCCCTATAGAATACATGTTGTGTCCACTTTATGGAATTATTTATGGCCCTTGATCATTAAAGGTTTCATCAAGATTTTAAGGGGCATACTTTCTTTCCTTAACCATGACCAATTCCTTAAGACACCCATACTTAGTGTGTAAGACTTCACAATGGTACCCATATTCCACCTAGATATCAAATATCACATATAAAGGGCCTATGTTATATTTCTAGGTCATTTTCATGGTCAATGAGCCTTAGAGATTCATTTATAGTATTAGGCCATTGTTTTCCTCTTGTAACTTTGGTGAAGGCCTTAATATCCATCCTGCAATAATTTTAATGACCTCTCACTCTCTCCGTCTCACAATGTCTCGCTCTCTCGCTATCACTCACCATCTCTTTGTCTCTCTCCCTAGACCCCTAACCCCCTTGATATCTCTCCCTAACACCCTACCCCCCTTTTTCCATCTCTCTCCACCCCTAACCCCTAATCTCTATCTCTCTCAACCCATGATTTTAAACGGATATCAAATGCCTTCTTCGAGATCAACACATAAATTGTGAAGTTAATGTTTATGCGACACTCTCACTCTCTCCATCTCAAAAAAACTCTCTCTCTAGCACTCACTATCTCTCTGTCTCTCTCCATGAACCCCTATCCCCCTTTATCTCTCTCCCTAAGCCCCTACCCCCCTTGTTCTATATCTCTCCACCCATAACCCCCAATCTCTATCTATATCAACCCCTGACCCCAGTCTCCCTCTCTCTCTTTCAACCCCTGACCAGGCTCTACACAGCCTCCCATGCCCCTAATCTTAGAATTAAAGCATGGTTAATGTCGAATCCCTAACATCAATTTGTCTCTCTCCCTATACCCTTAACCCACAATCTCCCCCTCTCTCCCCTTAAACCCATAACCCACAATCTCCACCCCCCTCTCTCCCCACAACCCACAATCCCCCCTCTCTCTCCCCCTAAACCAATAACCCACTACCCCCCTTCCCTTCTTTCTCTCCCTACACCCATAATCCACAATACCCCCATATATCTCTTTAAACTTTATTCAAGATCACCAATGTGTCATTAATGTAAAAAAAAAAATATACCCAAAATACAGTACATGCACGTTCACCAATGAAATTAATGAGACAAGAGCACGTGCGTGCTCCTACAGCAGTCGACATCTAGAAAAGTCCAACATGGTCGTACCCTGAACGTTGGTGGTGAACATTGATTAGTTAATGCACAAAGGAGAGCGTGTAATATTTCAGAAGTAGGATCACTCAGCAGTAGAAGACCTCACTAGAATTTACTCATGTAGTGCAGAAAGAAGAAGAAGAAATGCTAAATCAATTAACACTCCTTACACAGAAAATGGAGAAAAAGTATTGTATCATACATCAGCTGTAAGATGGCACTATGTAATGTGAATAATAACTAAATACAATCAAAAGAATTCGAATGCCACTAAGGTCATTCGGATCATCCTCATTGGCTGGCTTGGATAACATTTGAGACATCACCCAAACCAGTGGCAGTGGTCATAGAAGTCAAATAGTCATTCAAATGAGTCTAATTGAGTGCATGGGAACTGATGTAGGAAGGATACTCCAATGTGGGCGCATGAGGAGCTCTCAGTAGGTGTCTATCTAAGTGCTTCAGTCAGCTAACTGATCAATCATCCCCTGAATCAAGGAACTAATTCATCAACCAACTAACTAACTAAAGTAACTCCTAAATAGGTGTAATTAGGTGCACTTGTGCTCCAGTGATGAAAACAAGAGCGCATCAGTGGCTTGGAGGGCTAAAACTAAGCAAAAACAGGCTTTTAGGGGATGCAAAATAAGGACTAGGTGCTGGGAGACCACCAAACTGATGACTGGATGCATGCAATTGCATGCAGGGATGCAATATACAAAAATGATGGTGAGAATATTCCAACACCCTCCTGCAAGCTAAACATGAGGAACAACTGAAATGGCAGAGCCCTGGTAACTAAGACCAAAGGTCACCCCGTACAACAATCTAAATAAATAAAGTGAGGAAAGAGGGAAAACCCAGTGGGAAGAAAGCCCTCCCTCAAGATAGATCGTGGTAGGATGATCAATCATGTACATCACTCACCTCAAATGGTAAGTGGACTTCTCCACTGAAGAAGGATTTGTCGGCAGTAAATGAATTAGTAATGTGAGAAGGATAAAACCTTCCATTTTGGTAATCAAATATGGTCCTCCTTTGATCAAGTGGATCTCCCACAAGATCTCCAGAAGATATAAGAGTAGTGGAGTCCCATATAGGAAGAGGAGGATCATTAGGTGCAAGATATGGATCTTGGTCTTCCATTCCCTCATCTTCACTAATATGTGCTAGATCTTCAGGTTCTCGTGGATCAGGATCTAGCATTCTCTCAAAACGAGTTATCTTCCTCTTGGGAAGAAGTGGATCATGCTCCAAAAATATGTGCTTGAGTTCTCCAACAATGGATGCAAGTGAAACTGGAGGCTTCATGAACTTGTTCCTTTGACCAAACATGATGGGAACAAATCCAAAAATATGAAGATCATTATGGAGCATGTGATTCGAACCAACTGAGGTAGAGTCAACTCCATGAATGTGTATGTAGTTCTTTGATATCTCCTTTGAACCGAAATAGGTGATATGATAACCAAATGAACTAATACATGATGGTGGTGGCTTGGAATTCAAATCAGATCCAAGAATTGATAGATGGATTCTTATGATCTCCTTTGAACTAGCAGGGGTGAGATCAAAACCAAAATCATAAGGAGACGCATGAGACTTGAAACCAAGTGAATGATAATGTCTTCCATCTTTGACAAAACTATGAAAAACATGTTCCAATGACCAAATAGGAGTCCATATGAAGCATTTGATCAAAGAGGGAAAATGCATTGCCTCCCAAATCTGATTTTACCTCCAAAATACTCAGTAGGTCATCATCTTGCACATCAACTGGCTC
Organism: Larix kaempferi; assembly: GCA_027924585.1. NCBI lineage: Eukaryota > Viridiplantae > Streptophyta > Pinopsida > Pinales > Pinaceae > Larix > Larix kaempferi. Next base: position 774,462 of record BSBM01001947.1, on the reverse strand, counting down.
ATGGGAAGTAGATATTTTGAAAGTCTCTTCAACTTCTTATGTAGTAGCTGACATCTCTTGATTATAATTCGAATCAAAATATGGATCTAATCCTGAAACCATGTCTTGAATTTCAACCTCATATTGAACAACTTCATCATGAGAGATCGAGGCCGAATCATGAATAGAGAGAGCACTGAAGGCAGTACTATTGGGATTGTTCTCCAAATGGATAACACCATCCTCTTCCTTCTTTCCAAATAATCTGTCCAATCTTGTCCAGTTATCACTTGGATGTTCTGCAGGATCAATGAGGTATTCCAGATTGGAAATCATAGTAGTACATATTGCTGTTGAGGCTCAGTCACAATCATCTAGCCAATCTTCTTACTCTTCATAGGAAACATAATCTCTCTTAACACCAATACACATCTCGAAAAGACCATATCTCTTTAGGTATGCTATCATTTTTGGTTTACATTCTTCATAGTTGTATGAAGAGAGAGAAGGAATTGCTTCCAGATCCATGGAAGATGTTGTAGAATTCGAATCTACTGCTACAACTGCAAAAAAATGATGCGACTGTAGAAATCATCAGAACTGCTAGAACTGCAGTAAAATTGAAAATTGTTGCAACTGAAGGAAACAACTGCAACTGCAGAGAACTTCGAATAGCATGCAAAAACAATGGAGATCCATAGTAGCTGCTAAATTCGAATATGTTGAAGATGAGATAGTCCTGCAAAACAAATGAGAATTATGAAAAGGAGAACTGCTACAATTTGAATTGAACACCGCCTTAGGACACTGAGCACATGTGACTAAGTCCTTCACATCTAGCTAGAACTCACTAGATTGCTCCACTGAATTCAAGGCGATAGCAGCAGGATTTGCTATGGAAACTCAGAGGGTTTTGGTGCTCAATGAAAGACAGCTACTCAAGGAATTGCTGCTACTGCAATTCGAATAGCTTCTTTCAGCTTTGGTACCAAGCAATATTTCAGAAGTAAGATGACTCAGCAATAGAAGACCTCACTAGAATTTACTCATGTAGTGAAGAAAGAAGAAGAAGAAATGCTAAATCAATTAACACTCATTACACAGAAAATGGATAAAAATTGTTGTATCATACATCAAATGTAAGCCATCACTCTGTAATGTGAATAATAACTTAATACAATCAAAATAATTCAAATTCCACTAAGGTAATTTGAATCATCCTCAATGGTTAGCTTGGATAGCATTGGAGACATCACCCAAACTAGTGGCAGTGGTCATAGAAGTCAAATAGTCAGTCAAATGAGTCTAAATTAGTCTAAATGAGTGCATGGGAACTGATGTAGGGAAGGAGACTCCAATGTGTGTACATGAGGAGCCGTTAGTAGTCAATAGAGCTCAAACTAGTCTCAGTAGGTGCCTATCTAAGTGCTTCAGTTAGTTAACTAATCAATAATCCCATGAATCAAGGAACTTAGTCTTCAACCAACTAACTAACTGAAGTAACTCCTAAATAGGTGGAATAAGGCGCACTTGTGCTCTAGTGATGAAAACAAGGGTGCATCAATGGCTAGGAGGGATAAAACTAAGCAAAACCAGGCTCCTAGGGGCTGCAAAATAAGGACTAGGTGCTGGGAGACCACCAAACTGATGGATGGATGCATGCAATTGCATGTAGATGACTGGATGCATGCAAGAATGCAAAATAAAAAAATTATGGTGAGAATATTCCAACAGAGCATGCGCATTAATAACGTGCACTCACTAATAGTGCATGTGTGCGCTCCTCTGTCTGAAAAGGATAGAGTAACATTTCTTGTGGATCATCCAAAATTTCAATTTTCACTCTTATGCAGTAAACTGAGCTCTACTTTGTTCGATTTTAGTTTTGTAACTCTTACCCTCACATAGAACTTGCATTCTTTGGAAGATTGGAACCCTCTCAACTATCTTGCACACAAGATTTACACTCAACATTTCTCAAAGCTTTGTTTGGAACATTGGACCATCTGACTACAATTGTTGGACACATTGGAGTTCACTTGTTTTGCAATGCAAGTAAGGAGATATTAAGAAAAGGTATGGTGACAAGTTTTCTATATGAATTGTATGAGTTGTCTACATGAATTGAAGATGGTGTATTCATTCAAATTTAAAGATTATAGATTTTTAAAAAATTATATATGTCCTTGATTTTTGTTCAAATTGATCGATATGTAAATGAATGTTGCAATTCCAAATATCAATTTCATATAGGACACATTTTTTTGAAGAAAACTAATAGAGTAACAAGTGTGTAAAGAAAGGCATGAATTTGATTTGAATGAAAATTTTGATATACAAGTTCTTCCAGAAATATGTTAACGCGAGGGAAAACATTTAAACTCTCTCCTAATTTATGAATTAAATTGGAGATATCACAATCAATCTCAATTTAATGGGATATATCACTTGGTGGTACCACTTCCCCTTAAACATAGTATGTGGTCCAAAATGGATCATTACATACATTTCGCATACAACTATGAAGCTCAAAACCAATGAACTCTATAAACCAAACTTTCCAAATGTGGTCAACATGTATACCTTGGGCCTAATCATTTGATACACATAGTAGATACCATCATAGTTCTCTATCCTTGTTATCCCTCAATAGGTCCAAACTCAAAATCCATCACTATGAACTCCAACCCTTTTTCTATCACCATGAACTCCAACAAATAGTAGAATCCATCGCTATGAACTCCAACACATCATAGAATCCAACATAGTGCTCTATCCTTGTTATCCTTCAATAGGTCCAAACTCAAAATCCATCACTATGAACTCCAACCCCTTTTCCATCACCATGAAATCCAACACATAGTATACTCCATCACTATGAACTCCAACTCCTTTTCCATCACTATGAAATCGAACACATAGTATACTCCATCACTATGAACTCCAACTCGTTTTCCACCGCTATGAACTCCAACAGATAGTAGAATCCATCATAGTGCTCTATCCTTGTTAGCCTTCAACAGGTCCAAACTCAAAATACATCACTATTTTTTATCTATCACTATGAACTCCAACCCTTCTCCATCACCATGAACTCCAAAACATAGTAGACTCCATCACTATGAACTCCAACCACTTTTCCATCACTATGAACTCCAACACATAGTAGAATCCATCATAGTGCTCTATCCTTGTTAGCTTTCAATAGGTCCAAACTCAAAATCCATCACTGTTTGTGGTCCATCACTATGAAATCCAACCCCTTTTCCATCACCATGAACTCCAACAGATAGTAGATTCCATCACTATGAATGCCAACCCCATTTCCATCACTATGAACTCCAACACATAGTAGAATCCATCATAGTTCTCTATCCTTGTTAGCCTTCAATAGGTCCAATCTCAAAAAACACCACTATTTGTGATCCATCACTATGAACTCCAACCCCTTTTCCATCACCTTGAATTGCAACACATAGTAGAATCCATCACTATGAACTCTAGCCCCTTTTCCATCACTATGAACTCCAACATATAGTAGAATCCATCACAGTGCTCTATCCTTGTTAGCCTTCAATATTTCCAAACTCAAAATCCATCACTATTTGTGATCTAACAATGCACTTTCTATAATAACTATATAATGACAAGGGGAAGCTTGAAATGAAATACACACACCATTTTGTGTCAACAACTTGCTATTTACCTCAATGGAGAAACCATCAAGACCCAAAATTATAGCTTTTTGGAAGGATTCAATGACCAATTGCAACTCCTTTGATGAGACTTATTTCATACAAAGTAGAGATTACAAAGTATTCTTGTTTTTAGAGTGTCTTCTTGCATACAAAATAGAGATTACAAGATCACTTGCGTAAGAATTCAATGGATAATATGGAATGATACTCAACATCTTGTTGCAAATGTTATTTATTAGGGCAAGGAAAAAAAACACGTTTTCTAAAAAAAATTGTTGGAGACGGGAAACAAACGGAATAGAACAAAAAATTCTAGACGGAAGGATCTATCTCCTAAAAAGCTCCATGATCTAAGATATAAAGCAAGTTTGGGCATGGAAAGACATAGACATGCAACTTCCACTGCATCAAATACTAACACAATGAACAACACAGTGAATTCTAGTTCATCTCCACAAGTGAAGTGGTTTCCCCCAATGGATCCCATTCAAATTCCATCAGCAAGTCATCCTCCAACAATATTCCATCACCAACCAATGATGAAGTGCTTCAGGAAATTCAAATATTGGAAGAATCTGATTATGAAGTACTTGATGTGCATCAAGTTGTGGTTTTGAAGTCTCCCCAAGAAGACCACACACATGTCAAACACACTCCCAATCCAAAACAACATGTGAATGAAGTGCCACAACAAAGCAATGGTGGGATTCGTACTTCTCCTACACCTACTTTACCTCGATTGTCCAGTGCATGATGAAGAAGAACTCCTAGACGTATTCATGTGGATGAAAGTGCCCTAACAGATCTTGAAGGCAAGTTACCTAAATGAACTATTGATTGTCAATGTAACAAAATTGTCAAAGAATTTTTTGAATCTAAGAGCAATGCATCTAAATGTCAATTATTTTTAGCTTTGATAAAATCACATTATTTATCCACTGTTAGGAAAATTTTAGGCATAAAGATAGTTAGAAGTTTAGAGGCTAATAGTCATTTTGTAAGAATTCTCCAGGTTTCATTTCATTTAATTGGAAAGACGTCTCGTACAAAACATATTAATGCATCCTGTCATGTACTATATGAATCCATTGTAAGCAAAATAATAAGGCGCAGTCACCTTATATCACACACATATCACCTCTTTAAAGTAGATACAAAGACATTCTATAAGTATTCTGATATTAGAGAAATACTAGACACTCTAGGACAAAAATATTGTTGGGAATTCATTGGTAGGTTTCCTCGTTAAGACATGAAGCTAATTGCTGCAGTTAAATACCTAGTGCACAATTTTTTTCATGATAACAGTAGACTTTCATCCAATCAAAAAAAGTTCGGAAAAGGTAATAATGAGCGTAAACCCCACATCAAACACTTCCTTGACATGACACAAATGGAGCTCTACGAGAGATTCAGGACTGAGCACACATAATTGAACCTAGGCCAATGGTCATTTGAAAAATGCAAACCATGGTATGTTAGAATTTGCACTGACCACAACACATGTTGCTGCAGATACCATGCAGAGTTTGAATATTATTATGAGACAAATAAACATATATTTCATTATTTGCATTCTAACACTATGCAGGAATTATCTTTCACACTACCATCAAATGCATCAAGAGATTTTATCCACATCATAATGTGTCCAAGGGATGAAGGTGAAAAATATTATGGAAAGTCATGTCTTTATGGGACATGTTCTAGGTGCAGTGGATTTTCATTGTTGGGACGTTGCACCCATGTAAGTGAGGAGCATGAATTTGAGAACATGACAGTAGAAATATAGAGCTTCAAATATGCAACGTATCAAATAGATGGCGTGAAAGAGGGAAAAAAGATTACATTGGTCAAGTCATAGGTACGTGATGATCACATAGTTTAGAAATGTGCAATCAATTTATACATACATATATTTCAAAGGTCACGTTGTAGTAATGACCTTGTTTTCATGGCACCAGGTTCAGATATGCGATTTCATGGAGGAATTTTACAAAAAAAATCAGCAGTATGTTCAACATGTGCATGTGGCACAGTGGCAGGATGACCAATATAGAAGATGCAGGGATAGCTTCCCCGTTGGAACCATATTTCCAGTTGTGGATTTTGTTGAGAAATACACTCTTTAGCCAAAAAATAAGATTCAAAGTCAATACTACCATTCTTACCAAATTAGTATAATGGTTCATATCACATACAAGCATGTTCCAGAGAGACGCAATGACCAGAAAACAATATTGAAGGAGACAAACTTCTACATCAATGATGACGGGCGCCATGAACTGCATTATGTACAACATTGCTTTTAGATTTTATATGATCAGTTGAAGGGGAGAGATATACAAATAGATCAACATTGGATATGGTCATGTGGTTGTGCAGACCACTCAAAAAATGCATGTGTATGCCATTGGTTGAGTATTTTGCACAAGAATTATGGTGTGCCGCATATATGGAACTATTTTGAGACCGGGAACGGAAATGGAGAGCATGATGGGGCTAGAGAATGTATCAAAACTATGCTACGAAGGGAGGAGATGAGGTGCAAGATGAACCCTCATATCCAAGATGCAGAATCCATAGTTCAATGGTGCTCTACAAAAATGTGAGGTCAATCCTCCAAGCAGCAGACATCAACAGGTAGAGGGCATGTGGTGAGAAGTTTCTGAAAAGTGGTTGATAGAGATATATTGTGTTCTTATAGTTGAATTACTTTACAAGGGACCCGTGGATTTCATTTGGTTCGAAGCTCAAACAACCCCTTCCTTGAAATATGTATGCGGAAACTTGCTTTCTTTTGTGGGCCTTGTAGTAGTAGTGAGTGGGATGAGTGTGAATCAATGGACTGGGTTGATGATTGGGATCATGTATCACTTACAGTAAACCCACGTGCATTTGTTTAAATAATCCAGTTAGTTGAACGCCAATCCTCTATTTTGAACGACTATGATCATATATCTAATCTTGTACAACCAGGTAGATATTTATCAAACCATATCTTGGTCTCCTTCTTTTTATTTTATTTAACCATGTTATCAAACCCCTACATGTTTGAATTTGACAATGAAATGCATTTTTGCAGGAAAAATCTACGCAGTTGTTTCCCTGAAATACAATGAATGGTGCATGAATTATTGGTTGGCGTGATGCATCCAAAGGAAGCAAATGCTCCTCACATCATCCATTGATAGTGAGAGCATTGTATTTCCGATTGGATCGATGCTTGTTCAGGGTGAATATATTACAATAGATGGAATTCACCAACGAACGATGGGTATGTATACATGGATTACAAGCCAGGTTCACGGGTGTATCACTACATGCACTTGATCATTGGTACAAAAATCCAACTACAAACAATGTCAATAAAGAGCTTGAATAGGCTACGCTACTACCTACCTCACCCAAAGAACAAGAGATTGTTGGAGACAATCATAAATAGAGAGGATCCATATGGCTTAATTGAATGAGGTAACTATTTCATGCTATGTACATAGGTTATTCATGTAATTATTTTTCCATCCATGTCTAAGGTTATTCATGTTATGTTAGATAGTTCATTTCATGTTATATAGATCTTGTTACCTTAGATTCTTTATTTCATGTTCATGTTATGTTTAAGTTCATATTACCATACATTTATTTATTCTTGACACCATTATATGATTTAAAACATTACATGTTTTAAACCATGTTCATTTTCTAATCATTCTATGGCCAATTGCAACCCGCCTCCTAGAGGATTTCAGGGACACATGTTGAATTGGTCTTGAGGGCATAGGATTTTATCTGGGAAACGAAATTGAATTATGTGAGATGTTGTAAGTATGTTTGGGTGGGTTTGACATGTGAACATTGGCCACGGGTTCACAATCGATTCATTTCTAAAGTTGACCCCTTGTGAAAGAATTGCATTGTCTCTCATTGAGAGAAACCCTAGACTACAAAATTTCCAAAATGGAATGGATCTAGGATATTAACCTAGGGGAGAGAGGTACACCTAGAATTATTATGATGTATTGATTCCAACAATGTCAACGGTTCGTTTATCTAAGCCACAATCATCGTTCTATGGCCACTTGAAACTCACCTCCTCGAGGTTTTCAGTGACACATATTGAATTGCTCCTGAGGGAATACAATTTGATCAAGGAAGCATAATCGAGTTTCATGAGATGATACAAGTGTGTTTGGGTAGGTTTTATGTGTGAACGTTGTCCACGGGTTCACAATCGATTCGTTTCCAAAGTTGACTGTTGGTGTCCAATATTTTCACCATTTTTTATCATTTAATTTACTTGAAGTGGCGTTATTTCTATCGTTTTTGCTATAGTAAGTTGTTTTCTTAGCCACTCAACTCATCAAATAGTCTAGGTGTGCACAAATTTACTTACCATGCAAATTTGATTATGTTTCATATATTATGGTTTATTTATGATTAAAATGATGTTTTTGGGCATAATTAACACTTATGGTTTTAATTGACAGGCTACAATTTGCAAATTACACACCATTTAGCCCATGCTCTACGTGATTAGCCTAAAACGTGTTCAGCTCATCATTCAGCCCTTTTTTCATCCCGCGAAATCATTGGTTGACACATCTCAGACCATAGAATGAAGAGAAGGACACATGGGTTTTGTTCGACACGCAATGGCCTGGTTAACGAGCTATTGCTCTAGAAGATCCGTTCTTATGTTTTCCAAGCTTGAAAACACATCTCACCTCCACGTGAAATCTCCAAGCCTTGATTCATCTGCACATTCAGTACTCCCAGCCAAACAAATAAAGAGCAAGTACACATTCCTGCTCACATTCATTCATGTCGTTGTTTTGGAAGGAGTTCTCCTTCCCATGATTCATTTTGTCAGCACACTGCTCATCCAAGTCTAATTTAGATCGACATTGTAGCTGCACTGTGAAGGAACCAACCTCTCATCAAAGTCTGAAGAATGCCCCCTACATTGGCATGTATCAATTTAATCAGTAGTTACAGTCATTTAAACACCTCTATTATTAGAGAGGTCGACTCTCTCGACCCTCTCATCCATTATAACTTATAAATAGTCGCCTCTGTCATTGAGACGAGTTTGTTTTCTAATTCACGATGGTTTTTGAGTCTTAGTCCAAGAATTTGTAGTCGTAGATACTGTGAAGACAGAGTCTATAATTTTTCTCAAGTTAATGGAAGTAACATCTTGTTGATGTTCTCCTCGTAGTCGCTTAAGCTGAGCTAGTTCACCCTCTGATTGCTGGGAAGGGCCCCTCATCAGCTGGAGGTTTTATTTACATTTTTTGCATTTCTTTTCTTTCAATTAAGTAGTTTATTTCCGGTGTGTGTAATCTAATTCGTTTTCCTATGTGTATTACTTTCATTCCTTTGGAATTAATATTTTGCTGTTAAATACAACCTTCCTTCTTCTAAGTTAGAATGGTCGACCAATAGTTCAATAGTTGATAATTTGTAGCTTGTTTTCAGTCTTTCTTCCATCATCATAGTTAGACATTTCTTCCAAATTCTTCCATAGTTTGAATTCCTTTCTTTCTCTTATCCTCTGTTAGTTTTTCTTCTATTTTGCTGTAGGTTAACTTTCCCTTCTTCTCTTCCAACCTTCTTCCTACATTTTATAAAACCATTCTTTCTCTTAGGTAATGATTTGCATAGATAATTTCTTAACCTCCAGTAATCTCTCTACTGCTTCCTCTGCATAGTAGGATCATTTGCATAAGCTAGCTGGTTATTAAATCATCCAAAAACTCTTCTTTTCCTCACTTTAAAACGTTTTCCTCCATTCGGATCGTCATTTGGACTGCCATTCAGACCGACGTTCGGATCGTCATTCGGACCTGTGTGTTTTCTGTATTATTTTAGGCATTTTCCGAATCTAATTTCTTCTGCCTCTTGCTCATCATTCTTCCTATTCCTCCTTAATAGTTTGAGATGTAATTTAATCTTGTTTTATGTTATTTGGAGTTTTTAATTCAATTGTCATCATTGTTTCCTCCTTTTTTATTTCTTCCTTATCCTCTTCTCATCTTTCTTCCAAACTTTAGTTCTTTAACTGGTTTTGTTACTTAGTTACTGTTCAGAATGTATGAATGTTGTTTCTAAAATAGTTTATTTCTATGTTATAGTTGATAATTCTATTCATTGAGTTGTTTTAGTTTGTTAATCTTAAGACTAGTTTCTATTTAATGAAGATGTTCATGTTGCAAGATCTGGATTAATAATAAAATATCTTTATCAAGTTTTCTACTTGCTCCCAAATATAATATAGTTTAGTTTAACATCTTTGTTAAAGTTCTTATACTTTATTCTAACTTACATTAGTCTCATGTTGTTCACATATGGATAGACAGTAGTTCATAATGTTTAAAGTTAGTGGTAGTTTGTTGATTTTTAGTTCACATTTGTTTGTAGAAGTTAAGTTAGATTTACTTCCATTTAGCTTTCTTATTACATTTGAAAGTCATTACGATACATTTAATCTAGTTCCTATTACATTTTATGTACGTAATTAAGAAGAGTGGAACTAGATGGTTTAGTCTAAATTAATTTACATTTAGAAGTTCTCCCTATTAAATATCTAATATCCGTAGCTCTGATTCTGTTCATAGTTGTTATCTAGAAGTTTAATTTAGTAATTTCGTGTTTTTCTAGAAGTAATTTGTGTTTTAGTATTTGTTTCCATCTTTCTTATTAATCAACCATAGAAGTAGAGTAGTATGATCTAGTACTATTCTGATCTAAGATTTCTTAGTTGTATTCTTAAATATTTAACTCGGTTTTTCATTTTGAAAGATCTTTCGATCTTTTTCTTTACTAAACATTTTTAGGTCTGACAAACTTGAAACTTTAGAACCGTTTCTAATTTGGGATATATTTTCTTCAACTCTAAGTTTACTGATCCTGGTTGATAATTAATATTAGGTGTTTTTATTTGAGATAGCTCACACACCCAACATTTTTGCACCGTTGTCGGGGAGTTGTAATAGGTAGAATTCTGTTGAATATAGGTAGAACTTCTCTTCCAAAACTTAGTGATAACTTAGATTAGGCTAGTTGCGGGTGAGCGGTAAGAACATGCGCATCTGTTATAATAGGAATCCCCAAAACTTAGCAGTAGTAGTTATGTAGTCAAAGTTTCTTTCAGTTATAATTTGTTTTCATGAATAGGTCTAGAGATTCACAAGGTAGATTTATTAAAACTAAAATTCCTACTAACCTATATGGGGGACGTGCCACCCCAACTACTAACTCAACAGAAAGGTATGAGAAGACACCTAAAGGGGATAGTCCTACCTGGAAGGCTAAAGAAACCTTCTTTGGAAACAATTTAAAGGAAATCATAGGGACATCAGAACAGTCTGTTCATAAAGAAATTCCACTAGAAGAACCTCAAGCTCATATTGAGACTGAACTTAGACAAGAGGAAACTCTGAAGGGTAAAATTTCAAAAATTCTTAACCCTCCATTAGTCCAAAATCCCAAAGACACTACTTTTTCAATAGTGGGTGGTCCATATTTGGTAGATTTTGTCAATCCTGCACAAGTAGATGCTCTTTTTGGGAGTTCTACAAACATCGTCATCTCACAGATTGACACAACAACAGTAGAACCTCCAGGACTGGATTCTCACATAGCTGATCATTCTCCTCCTAAAAAGAAGAATACCTTTCCTGAAAAAGAACGTTGGGATATCCTATATTCACCAAGAAAGGAGCCACCTAGATTTTCTCTCTTTGGTAATTGAATCTTCATGGAGGATGAAAATGAAGATTGTGTCCGACAAGATGAAGAAGATGGAGAAGTTAGAACTGAAGGTACCTTCGAGTTCCCTATCTTATACACTATACAAGATGTTTCTATGAAAAATATCCCTCCTTCCTCACTACCAACTTTCTATGGAAAAAGTAGTGAGGATCTGTACACTTTCTTATTTGAGTTTGACATTTTGTGTAGGAGTTACAATTACTTACAAGATGGCCAAAAACTAAAACTTTTTCCTACCACATTAAAAGATTCTTCGCTTCAATGGTTCATGGGATTAGGAGAATCTAGTATTAAATCTTGGGATGACATGAAAAATGCATTTCTTCAGAAATATCAGGATTACTATAGACCAAAGTACTCTCGCAATGATATTTTTAAAATTCATCAACTTGAAGACAAGAGCCTGGAAGACTATCTCGAAAGATTTAACTATGTGTTACACAAATCTAAATATAGTGATATTCGAGAAGATGCAGTAAGAACACTCTTCCTAGAAGGAATCTTAGAAGAATTCTTCGATAACCTTAATCTCATGGCAGCAGGAGACATTTCTCATAAATATTTTGCAGAGATTTGTGAACTATGTAGGAATTACTCTAGGAATAGAGGGAAAGGTGGAAGACACTTTTGAGAATCTTATGTTAGAAATTCAAAAGGAAACACATCTGGTCCTGGTGGAGTTACAAGGGTATAGTTAGGGAACCTGTTAGAAAACTTCAAAACAAATATTTTAGGAGCTATGGGTTCTCAGCTAGATGCACTACAAGCTAAAAAGAGACAGGATAAAAAGCGTGCAACAATGAGTATTTTATGCCCTTGGTGTAGAACTAAACATCCTCAAAGAGAAATTCCATTAAACAATGTTTCCGTTTGTCACCTCTGTACCGAAGAGCATCCCACTAATAGTTGTCCATCGTTGCCTGGGTTGCAAGCTGTATACAAGAGTGGAAATTTTGGTGAAACATGTAGGAGGCTTTGGCATCCTAGGGATCAACCTTCAGGTCAGGATCCATCATTCCAATTTCCACCTTACTACCATCCTTATCAACCTCCGCAACAATGGAACACTTCAGGTTGGAAAAATTGGGCACTGCAGTACCCTCCTCAAAATGATCAACAACAACAATGGCCTCATGTATGGAGAGGAAAATCTTTTGCTCAAACATCGGCTCCTATGCCTAACTATCCTTACCCACCTAATGTTCGGCAATTTTTACCTAGATATTCACCTCCTTCACTACCCCCTATCCCAAATCAACCTCCTCATTTCCAGAATATGAACCCTCCAAGGCCCACAATATTACCCGCACAACCGATACCAAATCCTAACAATAAAGCAACCCAAGCTCTTAATAACATTGGGTTATTACCTCTTCCATCATATGCTAGTTTGTCCACACCAATACATGAAGTTCAATTGCTGTCTGGAAGAGTTTTGCAAGATCATCCTAAGTCATCAGTTGTTATTCAAGAAGAAAATGAAGAAGAAAATATACCTAATGAAATTTTAAATGATGCCATTCTTGAAAATGTGGTTATTCCTAAATCTTCAACACATAACCTTCCTCCTAAAGAAATAATATCGGGAAATAAATCACCTCCATATCCAGAGCGTCTAACAATAGAAAAACTTGTAACTTACCTAGAATATAACATCATTAATGAATTGAAAAATATTTGTATTAAGATTCCTTTATTACAAGCCTTTAAAGATATACCAATATTCGATAAAGTGATAAAAGAACTTTGCATTAAGAGACTATGTAAGAAACAAAAAGACCCTTGAACAATACATGTCATAGGTGAAATCTCAGATTGTATAGCAGAACAGCCTAGAATCCCAAAGTATACAAATCCAGGAAATCCTGTAGTAACTGTTCTCATTAACAACACCGCTATAAGAAACACACTCATTCATCTAGGGGATGCTATTAACCTAATGACTACTATAGTTTTAGAAGCTCTCCAATTACGACCATTCCTCCGCCCTACCCCAACAGTGTTAGAACTAGCAGATCGTACTATGGTACAACCTACTGGGATGTTAGATGATATTATGGTGTCAGTAGCCTCATGGGAATACCCCGTGGACTTCATGGTTATACAATCAAATGACCCATCTAGAGGGCATCCTATCATTTTAGGAAGACCCTGGCTGGCTACTGCTAATGCATTCATAGGATGTAGGGATGGAGAGATGGTTATCTCTGATGGGTTATCTACAAGAAGACTAGCTTTATACCCACCAGTACAGCCCATAAATGAGAGCTTATTTTGGTTAGATTGTCCTTTTGGAGAAGAAAACTTGGAAGAACTTTCACTTGTTAGTGATCTTTCCTGGGCACTTCAAGAACAAAATATTGAAAATATGTTGAATCAATTTATGTCCTCCACCACATGTATAGACTTTCCTCAGTCTTTTTCCCAACTTGAGCAGATTTTTGGAGAAGAATTTCAAGAAAACATGAGTCTCTCAACATTTACAAGTACACCTTGTGTCTTTTCAATTGAAGAACAACTAGGATCTTATACTGTACCATGTGAGGCTAGTTCCAAAAAATTTCTACATATAAATGCATGTTTAGATGAGAGTTAGCAAAAGCAATTGTTAAAAGTTCTCAAAAGTTAAACTGGTGCTTTCGCTTGGGAATACACCGATATGAAGGGTATACACCCAGATACTTGTATTCACCACATTTACACAGACACAAGTATACCTCCCGTCAGACAACCCCAAAGGAGAATGAACCCAGCTCTTAAAGATATAGTAAAAGAAAAATTGAAAAAACTTCTTAACACTGGATTCATTTACCCAATTTCTAATAGTAAGTGGGTGTCTCCTCTTGTAGTAGTTCCAAAGAAAGTCACGGCGAAGTGGCATATCTGTGTTGATTTTCTAGAATTGAACAAGGCCACTCTTAAAGACTGTTTCCCTCTACCTTTTATAGATCAGGTGTTAGATACCCTATCGAGGAGACAATACTTTTCTTTCCTAGATGGGTATAGTGGATACAATCAGCTATTAATAGCACCTGAGGACCAAGACAAGACTACTTTTACTTGCTCTTGGGGGACTTATGCCTATCGAGTGTTACCATTTGGCCTTTGTAATGCACCTTCTACTTTCTAATGTGCAGTTTTAGGTGTCTTTACTAACCTTATACATAATTGTGTAGAGTTCTACATGGATGATTTCACAGTCTATGGTAATACCTTCTAAGAAGCCCTTGACAACCTCGAGACAATTCTTATTCGATGTCAAGACACAAACTTAGCCCTTAGTCATGAAAAATGCAAGATGTTATTAATCGAGGGCATAGTTCTAGAACATCATGTCTCTCTTCAAGGTATTAAGGTGGATACTACCAAGCTAGAGATAATTATCAATCTTCCTCCTCCAAAGACTCTAAAGGAAGTTAGAAGCTTTCTTGGCCATGCAGGTTATTATAGGCATTTTATAGAAAATTTTACCAAGATAGTCGCACCTATGTTCAAGCTACTCATGAAGGACACATAATTTCAATGGACTGAACCTTCTCAACAAGATTTCGAAACTTTAAAAGCAAAGTTATCAATAGCACCAGTACTTAGGGGCCCTAACTGGTCCCTTCCTTTTCATATCTCTAATAATGCATCCGACATAGCTATAGGGACAATCTTAGGTCAAAAAGAGGAAAAGTTATCTTATGCCATTTATTTTGCTAGTAAAAACTTGACTCCTGCAGAATCAAAATACACTATTATCGAAAAAGAGTTTCTTGCAATAGTCTATTCCATCAATAAGTTTCGTCATTATATCACATGATATGAAATTTTCATACATACCAATCATTCTTCTATCAAATTTTTGATGAATAAACCAGTTACAAATGGAAGAGTGACTCAGTGGCTTCTTCTGTTACAAGAGTTTAATATCACCATTGTTGACCGTCGTAGTCGAGAGAATGTAGTAGCAAACTTTCTCTCCCGAATTAAAATTGACAATGATGATAGCCCTGTTGATGATAGCTACCTAGATGAACATTTATTCGTTGTATCTGTTCAAACCCCATGGTTTGCAGACATAGCCAATTATTTGGCAACTGGAAATCTACCAAACAATCTCTCTCCACCCGAAAAACGTAGAATCATAGTTCAAACCTCTAACTATTCCTAGGTGGATAATGATCTCTTTTGTACCGGTCCTGACCTTATTTTTATAAGATGTGTATGAGAGAATGAGATGGCAGAGATTCTTCATGCATGTCATGGTGGACCTTGCAGTGGACATTTTTCTGATAAAAGAACAACATATAAGGTTTTACATTCTGGATATTATTGGCCAAAAATCTTCAAGGATGCTGCCAAATATGTCAAGGGATGCGATAGTTTTCAAAGAATGGGTAGACCTACGCCATCTTATGAGATGCCTTTGCAACCTCAAGTTATGATCAGGCCTTTTGAAAAGTGGGCTCTAGATTTCATTGGACCAATTTCCCCTATGTATCGTAATAAGAAGTACATACTAGTCTATATAGATTATGTCACCAAGTGGGTAGAAGCCGAAGCTTTATTCCGAGCCACAGAGAAATCAGTGGTAGAATTTATATATGAAGAAATATTTACCCGATTTGGTGTACCTAGGGAAATTATAACCGATCAAGGATCTCAATTCACTTCCAAGTTAATGAAAGAACTTACTAATAAATATGGTATTAGACATTGTAAATATTCCCCATATCATCCTCACGCGAATGGTCAAGTAGAAAGCACAAACAAAGTATTAGAAGCTATCATGACAAGGACCATTCAGTTACACCACAAGGACTGGGCAGATAGGCTCCCAAAAGCCTTGTGGGATTATAGAATAACTTGGAGAAACACCACTGGACACACACCTTAGGAACTTGTTTATGGAAAATAGGTTCTCCTACCCATTGAATTTTAGATTAAGACATTTCGTATGGTTGCTTAGTTAGGAATGAATTTAGAAGAAGCACACAAACAACGAATCCTACAAATAAATGAATTAGATGAGATTAGACAAGATGCTATCCAACGAACAATCTAAATACAGAATCAATGTAAAAAATGGCATGACATATACATTAAAAAAAAGCAATTTAAAACAGGAGACTGGGCATTACTTTTTTATTCAAAATACAAAATTTTTAAAGGTAAATTGACTACTCGCTGGATGGGTCCTGATGAAATTGTTACAGCTTTCGATAATGGATCTGTTAAAATTAAAAAAAATGATGATTCTCAAACTTCCTTTGTTGTAAATGGCCATAGATTTATACTTTATCACCAACCTATATCTAAACAAGACTTTGTATAGAATGCCTTACAACAACAGGAGTCGGAGCTAGTAGAAGAGGAAGTCATTCCTTTTCCTCCTAGTCTTTGAAATTTCTAAAGGATTGTCTTTATTTGTACATATGTAAATATATTGTGTTTTTGTTTTAATTATAATAATGAAGAGTTATTTATGACAAGCTGATTGTATTGATACATGGAATTCATTTGTATGATCAGCTCTTGAAATTTTCGCCATTAAAAACAGGAAATTTTTTCTCCCTTTTTAGATTTCTTTTGACTTTTTTACATATGTTTTGTTCTGAATAAATCAAAATCATCTAACAATGGTTTTACAACTTAATTACAAGGACCTTATCCTCTCATGCAATATTATTGAAAGGGAAGCACTTAAAGGAAATTTTTTTCAATATACCCTAATCCCTTCTTTTTTCAAATTATTGGTTGACATTTTTAACAAAAGATAAAGTGTTCTTTATATTATTTTGCAACCATTTCGTTTATGATTTTGAATATGTTATTTGATTCAGGCGTGCAAATTTCTGATTATCATTTAGAACTGTTGCTTAAAAGCCCTATCTTAATTGCTATGATCTCAAAAAAAAAATACTATCTTACACCTATGGATCATTGTCTTATCCTAGACTCATTAACAAAACTTGTCTCTTAAAGCATCTTTTAAAGGTAACTTAGAAGTGAATGTTATTTTTATTCTTGTGGGGAACATTACTGAATTCTTATGAAAGAGATAGACATAGATCAAAGAACAACTTCAGGTTATTATCTTTTGACATGATCTTTAACTTTAGCTATTATAAGTAAAAGTTGCTCATAAAGGTTCATTCTAATATTTCAAATTATGTGTTTAGAAGGCTTAGCACACTCTAGTGCCAACTGGCTTCCTTACAAAAGAAATAATAAAAAATAGAAAAAATATATACATATACATCATTATATGAAGCGAACCCACCGGGGTACTGAACAGGACTGCTAGAAGTGGGTCCATGCTAAGTAAAATCTTAAGCAAGGAATCTAGGTAAATGCACGTAAACCCACCGGGGTACTAAACAAGCTCACTGGAAGCGGGACTATGCTTGCATGGTACCAAGATAAACCCGCCAGGGTACTGAACAGGCCTGTTGGTAGTGGGTCAATATAAGGTAAAAGAGATCGGTTAATGCATTACTATGCACATGATTCATATATAAGAAACCTAAGTATACAAACACATGTTTTGGCCAATCATCTATACTGTCATTAGAGAATAACTGTAAATTGAACTTCGACCTTGTCACCTAATTCAAACAATATCTACGATGTTATTCTCCTAGAAATGGGACCCATAATTATGAAAATCTCACAAGCTTTATGGTATACCTTATCTATATCATGGGATGACAAAAAATCTTTAAAATGAGTCCTAGGTGGCTAGTTTTCTTGTGGCATATTTCATATCAAATTATATTATCATTTTTTTATATTGCCCTTTTAAGCATTGTTCTATTCTTTATGATAAATGTACATATCTGAATCATCTACATGTTTAGTTAATATTTCATTTTCTTTAGAAAAGTATTACAACATTTTTTCAGCTATTGATAAAATAATTGGATATCTAATGCTCTTTTTGTTGGCTTTAGGACAAGCCATATCTTTGGTTTGGGGGAGGATTATAACTGTTTTAAACTATCTTTTATCTTTATTCGTAAAAAAAAGTTATTTATCTCTGAAAGTGATAGATGTTTGCAGGTTAATGCAAAAGTAGAAGGCGAATTGTTTTAATTAAAGACAAACAGAAAGGGGACATGACTTAAAAGTTCCAGAAAGCAAAGTTTACAGCATTTTCTGTGCACTAACAGCCTTAAAAATTCCATGCAAAAATTAGTTCCAGTTGGCTTTAGCAATAAAATTTTGTATAGACAAAAGTTTGTAAGAAAGGTTGAATGATGGATCGAATGCTGATCCAAATGAAGTGACGAATGCAACAAATAAGAAATGTTTTGAATAAAATTGCTGAATAAATTTTAGTTTCAAATAGCATACTAGATATTTTTGAAAATCTTGACTAACCAATGATGATAGGGATCAATCAAACGTCAAAACTCACATTTGGTTTTATTCCCTTACCCATCATGCCTTCGTTAAATGAATGAATCTTGTGTCATTACAAATCATTGCATGACCGCCGTGATCCTAGAGATCACACAAAATTGCCAGCATATGGACCGGATCTTCATGATCTCCCACATGTAGTCTATCCCATTACATGAATTTCATTCAGCCTGTCCAAAGCTTGGATTTGGACATGGTTGAATACGCTATACCAAACACGCATCCACCGAATTCATGCACTTCAATACTGGCACTTGAATCAAGATCTTCGAAGTACAAGTGTGTTCTTTTTTAAGCGTTCTCACTTATGACCATCCAGCCATCCAAACATAGCTTAATTTAACTGATGGCCACGTGAAATTTTGCTTCACTTTGTTCGCCCTTCATTTCTCTCTTTGCGAGCTGCGTACTCTGCAAATTCCTTGTATCCCTTGCATTTATCTGTTGTTTCCCCCATCCTCTATCAGCAATGACTAACCATTGCGAGCCAGGTAGCTACCAAGATATTCTTCATATCCCTGAGTTTAAAAGATGCCATGAGTTATTCTCTCAAGTAGGATGGAATCCATTTCTCCACCGTCTTGATGGTCATGACCATGATATTTTGTTGTTGTTTGCCAAAGGTTTCGATGTCAAAACGGCTAAGGTTGGCCATCTTGTTTTCTCCATGACAGAAGAGTCAATAGCATTAGCTACGAAGATCCCTAGAGAAGGTGCCCGATGGCACAAGCATTTGTTTCTTCCACAAGAAGCTCACCAGTTTGCTCTCAAGCCCAATTTTCAACACATTACTAGCACCAAAGGTTTTCATAGAGAATGGATCAAGACAGAGTACTTGGATCTTTTGACCATTATCATTCACTTAGTCACCTACGAGGGTGATTTCACTATTTTTAAATCTTGCCATGTTAGACTATTAGCTCATTTTGTCAATAATTAGACCTTAAATTTCCCATTCTACTTTCTAAAGATCTTGGAAAAGATGTCGAGTCAAGTTAGAAAGAATACCATTAACCCTTCTGGCAACTTATATCACCATTGTCTCATTAAGCTTTTGATCATTCATCAACTAGAGGAGAGAAGTCAGACTTGGGACCATTTTGTTTTCGAGATATTAAACCCTCATATATCTACTATCAAATATTCCCCTTCTCAAAAACTCCTTCATTCCCAAGAAGGACCAAATGCTAAACGTATATGATTTGATGAGAGTTCCTTAGATGATATGCACTCTGTCCATTCAATACATTCTCCTACTGAACCTAGAGAGAAAAATCATGACAAGTCCGTTGATGAGCCTGGCATTCAGATTATCATTCAATCTTCATGCTCAAATATTCAGTTGGATGATCATACCTTTGAGTCATCCCTCCTCACACTATCTAATTCATCCATTTAGATGAGTGAAGCCCGTGCTGCTAGAATCCCTCCTACATGTAACAAAGACAAAATCCTTGAAGAATAGACTATTAATGTTGAGACATATCCAAAATAAAAGAGTCCTCAAATGGACTTGGAGCATGGTATAGAACAACCTATTTTGAGTCAGCAAAAGTGGGATCAGTTATCCCAAAAGATAACACAATTAACAGAACAAAGTCAAAGCTATGTGGAGACAATCTTCGAGCTCCTTGAAGAAAATAAGATGTTGCGTACACAATTGAAAAGCACCGAATGCTAGATTAACGCCAAAATAACATCCAATGTTGTCCTTAAAGTAAAGTATAATTCCTTAAGGGGCCATTTCAAGAAGCTCTAGGTTAAGCATGCATCTCCATCATTTGAGTCGAAGACCATTGCAATCGTAGCTCGGCCTTCTTCCTAATCACTTTTTGTTTTTCTTAGTGGGACCTAGCATGAATCCAATTTGGGGGAATGTTGGTGTCCAATATTGTCACCATTTTTTATCATTTAATTTACTCGAAGTGGCGTTATTTCTATCGTTTTTGCTAGAGTAAGTTGTTTTCTTAGCCACTCATCTCATCAAACAGTCCAGGTATGCACAAATTTACTTACCATGCAAATCTTATTATGTTTCATATATTATGGTTTATTTATGATTAAAATGATGTTTTTGGGCATAATTAACACTTATGGTTTTAATTGACAGGCTACGATTTTCAAATTACCCATCATTCATCCCATGCGCTACATGCTTAGCCTAAAATGCGTTTAGCTCATCGTTCATCCATTTGTTCAGCCCGCGAATCTTGTGGTTGACACATCTCAGACCATTAAATGAAGAGAAGGACACATGGGTTCTGTTCGACATGCAATGGGCCTGGTTAATGATCTATTTCTCTAGAAGATCCATTCTTAAGCTCTCCAAGCTTGACAACACATCTCACATCCACGTGAACGCTCCAAGACTTGATTCGTCTGCGCATTCAACATGGATTCATGTGTGTTGTCCAAGTTCTCGCTCATGCCATTATTTTGGAAGGAGTCCAGCCGTCCACATTTAGCCTACCAACATAACTTCCACGCCCACATCAACAATCCAGTGCACCTGTTCTTTATTTTTTTGGCCAGGAGTTACGCACACCTATTCACATTCATTCATGCCATTGTTCTGGAAGGAGTTTGCCTACCCACGATTCAGTTCACCAGCACACTGCTTGTCCATGTCTGATTTAGATCAATGTTGTAGCTGCATTGTGAAGGAACCAACCCCATCAAAGTCTGAAGAATGCCCCTTGCGTTAGCATGTATCAATTTAATCAGCAGTTACAGTCATTTAAACACCTCTATTATTAGAGAGGTCGACTCTCTTGACCCTCTCACCCATTGTAACTTATAAATAATCGCCTATGTGATTGAGACGAGTTAGTTTTCTAATTCACGATGGTTTTTCAGTCCTAGTCCAAGAATTTGTAGTCGTAGATAGTGTGAAGACAAAGTTTGTAATTTTTCTCAAGTTAATGGAAGTAGCAGCTTGTTGATGTTATGCTAGTAGTCGCTTAAGCTGAGCTAGTTCACCCTCTGATTGCTGGGAAGGGCCCCTCATCAACTGGAGGTTTTATTTACATTTTCTGCATTTCTTTTCTTGCAATTAACTAGTTTATTTCTTGTGTGTGTAATCTAATTCATTTTCCTATGTGTATTACCTTCATTCCTTTGGAATTAATATTCTTCTTTTAAATACAACCTTCCTTATTCTGATTTAGAATGGTCGACCAATAGTTCAATAGTTGATAGTTTGTAGCTTGTTTTCAATCTTTCTTCCAACAGCATAGTTAGACATTGCTTCCAAATTCTTCCATAGTTGGCATTCCTTTCTTTCTCTTCTCCTCTGTTATTTTTTCTTCTATTTTGCTGTAGGTTAACTCTCCCTTCTTCTATTCCAACCTTCTTCCTACTTCTTATAAAACTATTCTTTCTCTTAGGTAACAATTTGCATAGATAATTTCTTATCCTTTAGTAATCTCTCTACTGCTTCCCCTGCACAGTAGGATCATTTGCATAAGCGAGATGGTAATTAAATCATCCAAAAACTCTTCTTTTCCTCACTTTAAAACGTTTTCCTCTATTTGGATCATCATTCGGACTACCATTCAAACCGATGTTCAGATCGTCATTCGGACCTATGTGTTTTCTGTATTATTTTAGGCCTTTTTCCAAATCTAATTTCTTTTGCCTCTTAATCATCATTCTTGTTGTTCCTCCTTAATAGTTTGAGATGTAATTTAATCTTGTTTTATGTTATTTGGAGTTTTTAATTCAATTGTCATCATTGTTTCCTCCTTTCTTACTTCTTCCTTATCCTCTTCTCATCTTTCTTCCAAACTTTAGTTCTTTAACCAGTTTTGTTACTTAGTTAATGTTCAGAATGTATGAATGTTGTTTCTAAATAAGTTTATTTCTAAGTTATAGTTGATAATTCTATCCGTTGAGTTGTTTTAGTTTGTTAATCTTAAGACTAATTTCTATTTAATGAAGATGTTCATGCTGCAAGATCTGGATTAATAATAAAATATATTTATCAAGTTTTCTACTTGCTTCCAAATCTAATATAGTTTAGTTTAACATCTTTGTTAAAGCTATTATACTTTCTTCTAACTTACATTAGTTTCATGTTGTTCACATATGGATAGACAGTAGTTCAGAATGTTTAATTTTAGTGGTAGTTTGTTGATTTTTAGTTTACATTTGTTTGTAGAAGTTAAGTTAGATTTACTTCCATTTAGCTTCCTTAATATATTTGAAAGTCATTATGATACATTTACTCCAGTTCCTATTACATTTGATGTACATAATCAAGAAGAGTGGAATTAGATGGTTTAGTCTAAATTAATTTACATTTACAAGTTCTCCCTATTAAACATCTATTATCTGTAGCTCTAATTCTGTTCATTGTTGTTATCTGGAAGTTTAATTTAGTAATTTCTCCATTTTCTAGAAGTAATTTTTGTTTCAGTATTTGCTTCCATCTTTATTAGAAGTAGAGTAGTATGATCTAGTACTATTCTAATATGTGATTTCTTAGTTGTATTCTTAAATATTTAACTCAGTTTTTCATTTTGAAAGATCTTTCAATCTTTTTCTTTACTAAACATTTTTAGGTATGACAAACCTAAAACTTTAGAACCATTTCTACCTTGGCATATATTTTTCTTCAACTCTAAGTTTACAGATCCTGGTTGATAATTAATATTAGGTGTTTTTATTTGGGATAGCTCATACACCCAACATTGACCACCTTGTGAAAGAGTTGCATTGTCTCTCACTCAAGAAACCCTAGATTACAAAATTACCGAACTGGAGGGGATCTAGGATGTGAAACCTAGGGAGAGAGGAGCCCATAAAATTATTCTGTCATCCTGATTCCAACGGTGTCGATGGTTCATCTATCTGAGCTACGGTTAATATTCTATGGAAACTTGAAACTCGCTTCCTTAAGGCTTTTAGGGACACATGTTGAATTGGTCCCAAGGGCATAGGATTTGATTCAGGTAGAAAAATTGGGTTTCGTGAGATGATGCAAGTGTGTTTGGGCATGTTTGATGTGTGGATTTTGGCTACAGGTTCATGATTGATTCATTTCAAAAGTTGAACCCCTTTTGCAAGAATTGTAATGTCTCTCATTGAGAGAAACCCTAGATTACCAAATCACCAAAATGGAGGGGCTCTGGGATATGAACCCAAGGAAGAGAGGCACCCATAACATTATTCTGTCATCCTTATTCCAATAGTGTCTAAGTTTCTTCAATCCAAGCCTGGGTCACCGTTCTATGGCCACTTGAAACTTGCCTCCTAGAGGCTTTCAGGGACACATGTTGAATTGGTCCTAAGGGCATAGGATTTGATCCATGCAATAGGATTGAGTTTCATGAGATTTTGCAAGTGTGTTTGGTAAATTTTGACATGTGAATGTTGGCCACAGGTTCACAATCGATTCATTTCCAAAGTTGACCCCCTTGTGCAAGAATTGCATTCTCTCAATGAGAGAAACCCTAGATTACAAAATCGCCAAAATTGAGGGGCTCTGGGCTATGAAACTAGGGGAGTGAGGCAACCCTAGCTTTATTGTGGAATCCTAATTCCAATTGTGTTAACAATTTGTCGATCTAAGCCACGGTCATCGTTCTATTGTCAATTGTAACTCGCCTCCTGGTGGTTTTTAGGGACACATGTTGAATTGGTCCCGAGGGCATATGATTTGATTTGGGTAGTAAAATTGAGTTACATGAGATGTTGCAAGTGTATTTGGGTAGGTTTTACATTTGAATGTTTTCCATGGGTTCACATTCGAGTCATTTCCAAAGTTGACCCCCTTGTGAAGAATTGCATTGTCCCTCATTCAGAGAAACACTAGATTACAAAATAACCGACATGGAGGGGTTATGGTTCATGGACCCAAGGGAGATATGCACCCCTAGCATTAATCCAATATCTCGATTCCAATGGTGTCGATGGTTTTTCGATCTGAGCCATTGTCACCATTCTATGGCCACTTGCAACTCGTTTCTTGGAGGCTTTCAGGGACACATGTTGAATTGGTCCCTATGGCATAGGATTTGATCCGAGAAATAGAATTAGGTTCCGTGATATGTTTCAAGTGTGTTTGGGAAGGTTTTACATGTGAACATTGGCCAAGGGTTCATGATCGATTCATTTCCAAATTTGACCTTATTGAGCAAGAATTGTGTTGTCTCTCACTAAGAGAAACCCTAGATTACAAAATCACTGAATTTGAGAGGTTCTAGGCCATGGACCCAAGGGAGAGAGACATCCTTAGCATTATTTCGATGTCCTAATTCCAACGGTGTCGATTGTTCATCAATCTAAGCTACGGTCATTGTTTTATGGCCACTTGCAACTCACCTCGTGAAGGATTTCAGGGACACATGTTGAATTGATCCCAAGGGCATAGGATTTGATCTGGGAACCATACTTGAAATCCGTGAGATGTTGCAAGTGTTTTTGGGCAGATTTTACATGTGAATGTTGGCCACGGTTTCACGACCGAGTAATTTCCAAAGTTGACCCCCTTGTGCAAGAATTGCATTGTCTCTCACTAAGAGAAACCCTAGATTACAAAATCATCGAAATGGAGGGCCTTTGGGCTATATACATAGGGAAGAGAGGCACCACTAGCATTATTCCAATGTCCTGATTCCAAGGGTTTTTTTGGTTCATCAATCCGAGCCATAATCACCATTCTATGGCCGCTTTCAACTTGCCTCCTGGAGGCTTTCAAGGACACATGTTGAATTGTTTCGGGGGGCATAAGATTTGATCTGGGCAGCATAATTGAGTTCCGTGAGATGTTGAAAGTGTGTTTGTGAAGGTTTGACATGTGAACGGTGGCCACAGTTCCACGATCGAGTAATTTCCAAATTTTACCCCCTTGTGCAAGAATTGCACTGTCTCTCACTGAGAGAAACCCTAGATTCCAAAATAACTAAAATGGAGGGGCTTTGGGCCATAAACCTAAGGACGAGAGGAACCCTTAACATTATTCGATCATCCTGATTCCAACGGTTTCAATGGTTTATCGATCTGAGCCATGGTCACCATTCTATGGCCACTTTCAACTTGCCTCCTGGAGGCTATTAGGGACACATCTTGAATTGGTCTAAGGGGTGTAAGATTTGATCTGGGAAGTAGAATTGAGTTTCGTGAGATGCTACAAGTGTGTTTGGGCAGGTTTGACATGTGAATGTTGGCCACAATTTCACGATTGATTCATTTCCAACGTTGACCCCCTTGCTCAAGAATTGCACTGTCTCTCACTTCTAAATTTCACTCTTAACTTTTCTCTATGGAGTTCAATAATATCTCTTGCCTATGAATTATGAATATGTCAATTAATTGATTTTTTATTTACAATTTACATCATTTTAAAGAGATTTCACCATTATTAAAACTATTTTTCTCATGAAATGATATTGAGTATTGGATATGTTTTCTCTTCATGTGAAATACATGGTTCTTTGAAAGAGCAATACTAAATTTTTATCACAAAATATCAATGTAGGATTTTCTTTCCCATGCAATAAATTGAACAAAATTCCTTTCATCCAAACTACTTGACAAGTTTTTAATGTTGCACCTACATATTCTGCTTTAGGTGACCAAATTTTAACTATGGGATGCTTCTTTGGTGTTGTCACCTACCCAAATTTGGAAAATAATATTTTATTTTTCAAAATACTTTATGTTAAATTTTAATTTCAAAAGTTTTGAAATTATGACCAAGTTTGGTAAAAAATGAATGTAATTACTGATTATTATTATTTAAATAAATTAAGTAGGAGACAAACACCCAAGGGAACTATTAAAAGAGTGTTCAGTGACCCACTAGGAGGAATGGAAGCTGTTGGAAAGCATGGGACAGATGGCAGCTATTGCACTTCACCACTAGTTGTTGCTTATGGGACAACTACCGCTAATAATGTGGCATTATCCCCCTGGTGGTGGTGGGAGTGGGAAGGTAGCTCATTTAATGACCAAGTAACAAATGAAAAGGCCTAGGTAGCCTACATAAGGGAAATTCAAATTGATCAGGCAGCTCTTACACAATATTTTCCGCAGAAATATTCCTTAGGTGCATCAAGTGATCACTGAGAGATTCGAATAGGGAGGCTAGTTGTGAGTGCAATCATAAGTCATCAAACTATTTTGAAAAGGAGAACCAGAGGTGTTGGTGCAGGTCCTTTGGACTGCTAGTTCTTGAAGATTTGAAAATTATTGCTACTGCAAGTGGAGACCCTAAATTCCTAAGTTTCTTCCTCTTGGTGGTTTAGTGAACAGGTTCGGGGTCCTAAGGCAAGTACTTGGCTGTCTTCAGGAATTGGTTTGGTGGAACAGTCTTCTTGGGCTGTTTGTTTCCCTACAAAATTAATTCAGGTTCTACTGTTTCCTAATTTGTTTCAATTTAGTAGTTCTGTTTAGTAAAGATTAGTAAACTCTATTTTGAAGAAGAATTGATCTCTGATTTGGTTTAAGTCTGAATGTTAAGTTTAATGATAAACTGAATTGATAATCCAATCTCTACATTTTTTCACATGTTGTTATTTCATTGTACTCTAGTGTAGAGAAGCAACTTAAATATGGATGAAAGATAGGAAGATTGCCATTGATTAGACATATAAGTATAGTAATGGATATGTTTTTAATTTTCTACCTAATAGTTAACAATAGTAGAAATTACTGTATAGTATCTAAAATATTATAAAATATTTTATTGTTTCATGAAAAACAAATATTGTTTATTCTCTGTACAAATACATAGTGTTTCCTTATCTCTATTATTTACATAGGAAATAAATGTAATTCAAATTTCCATACATCATTCTGTAAATAGATAGTATTACTACAAATAAATAGAATTGATAACGATGGAACTAAGCTGCAAATCACAGTCAATACACAATCTTCATATTTCACACACACACAGTGGTTTCTGTATAAATCTCCTACTATAACATTTTCATTAATTATTTTCGTACTATCAGAGAATGAAAATAATGTAAACCCTATCTTGTTTGCATCCATCTTACTTCCATTTATATTCTAGTCTGTATGTATTGTTTAAAGCTGGGTTTCGTATCAAACCCTAGATAGTATTTCCAATAGTTAAACAAACATGATCTACACACTCATGTACAAACTACAAAAGAAAACCTAGTTGTTGATTGAAGGTCTTTTCTAGAGTTCATTTATGAAAACATCTTATACATCGAAGGAAAAATTAGAATTTGGGCGTAGCCCTGTTTCTTTTCTTTTGTAAACAAAATGCTACTTACTCAAAACACACAGAGTTTTTCCAACTACGAAAATGCATACAGTTTTGCATAGCTCGGCAGTCCCGTTATCCATACAGCACTTAAACAAATAGCATAACAACATTTTCCATTGCCGAAGAAATTAAAACATAACATACATAGTTAAACGAGATTTAGATCTAACATCTTATTCTTTAAATGTAACCCCAAAACTTTTCCAAGTTTGAGGTTTGAACCCAACACAGGTTCCATCTTCACAAAGGAAGCATCAATATACAGGTCAACATTACATTTCCAAAATGAAAACTACACAGGGTCTATCCCCTCCTCTATCTTTTAAAACGAGTATTATAACTCCCATCTCGATGAGCTAGACATCACAAATTAAAGACCGAGTATCATTTAAACTACGAGGCTCATTCCCTATATGAGTTTTCAACTTCAACACAAAAGTCTTTAAAGATTCCTGACTGATAGACAATGTCGAAGCATGGAGAAACTTGGTTACTCATTTTATTGAAACCACATCAACCAACGTCGAATGGGAACCTACGAGGGTTTGAGACCCGGAGCTTACCAAGAATGGAAGCTTGTAACCTTTTCCAAACCCTTTCCCAAGTCACCTTTCGAATCATGTACCTATCACCAAAGCTATCAATGAGTTAGATATTTTAAATATTTAAGGATTGTAAGATACAATGCTAACACCTCTGAGCTGAAAAACGCTTACCTTTTCTTAGAGACCATGCTCTATAATTTCACCAGAAAATGACGAGATCCTTGTTGTAGACGAGACCAGGATACCCTCATTCTTTTTGCTGGAATGTGTGTTCCCACACCAACTCTGAAAAGAAAACTACAATTTCAATGTTGATAGCTTTTCAAACTCAAGCTACTACAATCTATCACACACCATGGCAATGAGGTGAAGCCTACTACTATCACCCTAACCCTACAGGTTACAAGGCTGAATCCTCTTACATTCTCATCTAACCCTAAAATTCAATAGCCTATCGGCCTTCCTATCGAAACAATAGTAATCAATGAATGACATTCACTCCTCATCAACCAACACAATAATGCAAAGCTAGGGTTGCATCCAACGACCCTGATTAAAATCAATCAACAATCACCAGCGTGCCAACACATTTACATTGGAGATCGCAAAGCTACTGCATTTACTACTCCATTATTAACACAAGCACGACCTTGCCACTGTTTCTCTTCGTGGTATGTTCATACATCCAGCTCAGAGAAGTTAACTTGGAAGTGTTACATAGTGGCTTTTACAGTGACCTTCTTCTCATGGTTTTGTATCAAGTGGAAGTACTATCAGTACTCGTCACCATGGGGTTGGGACGACCATTAATGTAGGTCTGTAACACAATCACCAATGCTAGCTTGATACACATGCCAAACCAACAACCTGTCATTCAATAGTTAATGCATGGTAGTACCATATATATATCCACGATATAGTTTCCCAATCTTTTGATTTACAAATTAAAACATTAGTGATATGTTAACCTATTATTCAAAGTTTATATAGTTCTAAGTTTATGATTTATGAGTTATAATATTTGTGTTATGTATACATAGAAACCATTATAGTTCCATGCTTGTTTATAGTTGTAAAGTATGCTACATTCATATATATGTTTTATATTGTGAACGATAAGCCACAAGGATTATGTACACTTTGCATATAGTTAAAGTAATCAATTTGTAGCATAGGATTAATATTTCATAGTAATTATAATGTTAGAATTATGATTTTTATTTATTGTATATATCTTTCCATAGTTCTCATTAGTGCAAATAGTAAAAATATAGAAATTGCATTTTGATGTTTCAATTAATCCATTGTCATATATTTAGCATAAAAACTAGTAATGCTATGTACTTCTTACCATCAAACCATCATGCAAACATTAATGAATTTTAGCAGTACAATTACTATATCATTACTATGAAGATATTAATTACCTTAAGATGGCGACCGAAGCCAGCTATCACAAAGACGATGGCCATAACAACAATTTAGCAGCATGAAGTTGTAATACACAACGTTGTTTTTAAAACATTGACCATTTAGTAAGACAACTGGAAACCATCATGGAACTTCTTACCTGTCATCTGCGCATAGGAACATTTCAAATGCTTTAGCAATGCAGCTAAGTAAATTCCATGGTACCTCGTAGGAAACCCTTGGACACCAAGAAAGCAAACTGTCAGCTTCATCTCAAAAGAAAAGTATCGCATCATATTTCTAACCTGTCAGTGCTTTTATTACAATAATCATGTTGGTCGAAAGTGTGTTAATTAATCGTTATTAAAATATTGTTAACTCGGAAATTAAATTATGTTTAGTACTAAATGACTTTTTAATCATTGTTGTTGTAATCAAACATCTATTATTTTCCGCAACTATATTTATCTTAGGTAATGCCGTTTTCAAAAGTTTTAAAAATTTATGAAAATTCGGTATGTTACATGTGGTATCAGAGCTTATGTTCAAACTCTAGGCCTGAAAAGGGTCAAAGAACACGCAACAGAAATTTTATTATAGCAGAAAATATTACTAATTAAAATTTTAACTATGGGGTTATAAAGAAATTTTTTTTAGTTACAGGTATGGAGAACTAAACTGAACATGTAGAAGACAGATTTCAACCAAACAGCCATAGCTCGGGACAACACTATGCAGAAGAAGGCCACGGTGAATTAAATAACAATTCGTCAGAATTGTTACGTGCGTTTCAGGAATTAAAGGCAGAAATTATATTTGTGAAACAAGACAATGAAAGAATTCTGAAGGTGCAAGAAGAGTTAAATCAAGTGTTGTTTGAACAGTGCCCAATTGATGAGCAGGAGAGAGATAATGAAGATATCTCCAAGATTGAGTATCTGCCTCATGGTAACAAGTGTAAGAAAATGAAAATCGATGATGTGAATAGTATTTCGACATCATCAGGGGATGCTATTGAAGCATGCAAAAAGAGGTGTACCTATTCAAGCAATAGTAGTAAAGCAGATTACAAACCCAAAAAGAAAAGCCACAAAGAGTATGAACAAATTTCTGGGGAGTTCAAAAAGATTAGACCTCCAAATTTCAATGGAGAAACATAGAAGGGTGAGACAGCTAAAACATGGCTGTCCGGTATGAAGAAATATTTCCAGATTTATAACTATTCAGAATCCTTGAAAGCAAAAATGGCTACATATAACTTGATCGGAAAAGTGGATATTTGGTGGCAGGACATCAAAAGAGTAAAGGGTATCAAGGATAGAGATGTAAATTGGAGTACTTTTAAACGATATTTTAAGAAGAAGTTTTTATTTGAATAGTACTATGAAGAAAAATCCAAAGAGTTCTATGACTTGAAGTTGGGAGGTATGAACAAGAAGGAAATGAATAGTAAATTTCTGAACTTACTGAGATATGTGCCATACCTCATAGAAGAGAAACTGAAAATTCAAAGATACTTGAGCTGCCTACCTTTCAATATTAAGGACAGAATTGAGTATGACAGTCCTAAGACCTTGGAAGAGGCTATGAGAAAGGCAGTTTTCTGTTATGACACAAATCAGAAAAGAGAAGGAATGTCAAACTCAAAAAGTCACAAGCCCAACAATTTTGAGCTGAAAAATAAAAATTTAAGGTTCAGTGGAAATTTCGGTTTCCAAAAGAAAAATTTTCAGAATCGGAATTACCAAGGGAATAATTCTAGAAACAATCAACAGCGGAATTCTACAGCACTCAGAAATGCACTTAATAATACCAGGACCAATGAGCAAAAGGCACCCATCAAATTTTTCGAGTGTCAAGGTCCCCATTATGCATCAGAATGTCCCTTGAGGAAGCAGAAAGCTAACAACATTCACTCTATTCAGAATGAACCTACTGTCGGAGACATGGCGAGGGAAATGCCCAGAATCAATGCAGCACTAGACAATAGGTAAACAGATCATCAAATCTCTATGGTAGAGATTGAAGGTATGCTAAAAAATCATCCTGTTACTGTTTTAATTGACCTCAGTGCTAGCTTAAGTTATATATCACCAAATATAGTGGAAAGTCTTAAATTAAAAACATAAAAGTTTAGTAAATCTTGGTTAGTTAGACTAGCAACTGGAACAAAGTGAAAAGTATCATATTTTATAGAAAGTTGTGCTTTATCCATGAATCAATTATAGACACAAATCAAGTTGAATATTTTACCTTTAGGATCTTATGATATTATAATTGGGATGGACTGGTTAGAAGCCCATCATGTCTTTTTGAACTATTACAAAAAAAGTTTTACATGTTTAATTGAAGAAGGAAAAACCATAAAAATAAAAGGTATCCCAAGAAAGGTAACCCTTAGACAAATTTTAGCCTTGCAATTTAAGAGGGCAGTTAGGAAAGGGTGTCAGTTATTTGCAGTAAATGTAGTAAATGATGAGTTTGTTTGCAAAGAAGACAAACTGAAATTAGAAGACATACCTGTCCTAAAGGATTTTAAGGACGTATTTCCTAAGGAGATTCCAGGATTACCTCCTAAAAGAGATTTAGATTTTACCATCGAGTTAATACCAAGAGCAGTACCAAATTCTAAAGCTCTATACAGAATGAATATACTGGAATTAAACGAATTGAAATCAAAGTTGAAGGAACTGATTGATAAGAATTATATAAGACCTAGTTTGTCTCTTTGGGGAGCACTTGTCATATTTGTTAAGAAGAAAGATGGAACCCTAAGACAGTGCATAGATTATCGCCAACTTAACAAGATGACAATCAAGAATCAATATCCATTGCCCCGCATAGACGATGTATTTGATTAGTTGCATGGAGCAATGATATTTTCAAAGATTGATCTAAGATCTTGATATCATCAAGTGCGGGTTAAGGATGAATATATTCTCAAGATAGCTTTCAGAACTCGGTATGGACATTACGAGTTCGTAGTCATGCCATTCGACTTGACTAATGCCCCAGCTGTATTTATGTGTTTGATGAATAATATTCTGCACAAATACTTAGACAAGTTTGATGTTGTGTTTATAGATGACATTTTAGTGTATTCCAAAAGTAAAGAAGAGCATGATGAACATCTATGGATTATCTTAAAAGTTCTGAGAGATCATCAACTATACGCTAAGTTTAGTAACTGTGACTTCCACAAGGACAAAATTCAGTATCTAGGACACATAATTTGTAAAGAAGGAATCTCAGTTGACCCCAATAAGATAAGGGCCATTAATGACTGGCTGGTTCCTAAGGATGTCTTGGATGTAAGATCATTTATGGGCATTACTGGATATTACAGAAAATTTATAGAGGGTTTTTCGAGGATTGCCAACCCCATAACTTCCTTGTAGAAGAAAGGGAAGAAATTTGTGTGGGATCAGAAATGTTCTGACAGTTTCAAGAAGTTAAAGGAATTATTGACTACAACACCTATCTTGAGGATAGAAGATCCTAATAAGGATTTTATAGTTTGTACAGACACATGCAATGACAGACTCGATGGATTCCTAACACATGAAGGGCATGTAGTGGCATATGAATCTAGAAAGCTAAAAATACATGAGAAGAACTACTCTACTTATGATTTAGAGTTATTGGCAGTAATTCATGCCTTAAAAATGTGGCATCATCACCTTATTGGGAGAAAATTCACATTGTTGGCAGATAATATGGGTCTGAAATATTTATTAGAACAGATAAATCTGAACGCTAGACAAGCTAGATGGTTGACCTTCTTAAGTGAGTATGATTTCGAAATTCAACATATTAAAGGGAAGGAGAACAAGGTTGCAGATGCTTTGAGTCGTAAGGAAAAACTGAATTTTATTTCATCCATCAGTACGTATTCAATAGATTTGGAAAATTAGATTCTTGAAAAGAGTGAAACAGATGAAGAATATAGAAAAATAAAAGAAAAAACAACAAACAATAGTTCTAAAAATTTTATGGAAGATTACAACATGAAGGAAAATGGGTTATTGCTGTATAAAAACAGATTGTATGTACCAGACATACCAAAAATAAAATTTTTGATTTTAAACGAGATGCATAAAAGTCATTATTCTTGTCATCCACGTTATCAAAAGACCATCACTATGCTAAGAAAGGAGTATTATTGGCCCAAAATGAAGGATGAAGTAGTAGAGTACATAGCTAAATGTTTGGATTGTCAAAAAGTGAAAATTGAACACCAAAATCTTGTTGGATTGTTGCAACCATTACCTATACCAAGTTGGAAATGGGAAGTGATAAGCATAGACTTTATTACTAGATTACCCAAAAACCAGAAACAAAATGACTCTATCATGGTGGTAGTGAACAAACTCAGCAAAGCAACACATTTTATACCTATAAAGACTACTCATAAAGCTCCAGACATTGCAGAAATCTTCATGAAGCAGGTTTTTCGACTACATGGTATACCAAAGGTTATAATTTCAGATCGTGACTCTAAGTTTACTGGAAACTTTTGGAGGTCATTTTTTAAAGGGTTGAATACAACCTTAAATTTCAACACTGCATTTCATCCACAAACGGATGGACAGACAGAAAGGGTAGATCAAGTTTTGGAAGACTTACTGAGAATGTATGTTAAGGATCAATTGGGTAAGTGGGAAGACTACTTACACTTAGCAGAATTTGCATATAATAACCATTATCATGCATCATCCAAACTTAGTCCATTTGAAATTCTTTATGGTAGGAAATGTGATACGATTGTTTCTTGGAATGACCCAGTAAATAGAGTTGTTTTAGGACTTGAACTGTTGCACGAGTTAGAACTAATTGTGAAATAGGTACAATAAAATTTGAAAGCTACCCAAGATAGGCAGAAGAGTCAAGTAGATTTAAAAAGGACTCATAAAGAGTTCCAGGTTGGTGAACATGTATTACTCAAGGTAATATCGAAAAAGAGTTCATTGAAATTGGGAAGCTGTGCCAAGCTGGCACCCAGGTATTGTGGTCCTTTTGAAATATTGTCCAAGGTTGGACCAGTGGCATACCAACTGGCCTTGCCACCAAATTTAAAAATACATAATGTTTTTCATATATCATTTTTAAAGAAGTATGTACACGATGCTACTCATGTTGTAAACTGGAATGATGTACAGGTGGGACAAGACAGAGATTTTCAGGTGGAATCGGACTGCATCCTTGAAAGGAGGGAAAATCTGCCCTAGAATCGCACCATTGGGCAAGTGAAGGTTCAATGGAAGCACCTTAGCCCAGAAGAGGGAACCTGGGAGTTGGAGAGTAGTATGCACAAAACATACCCAACTGTGTTTCAGGAACACTCAAGGAGTGATTAACCAACATCGAGGACGATGTTGAGACTTAAGGGGGGGTGTATGTCACCTACCCAAATTTTGAAAACAATATTTTATTTTGCAAAATACTTTATGTTAAATTTTAATTTCAAAAGTTTTGAAATTATGACCAAGTTTGGTCAAGGATGAATGTAATTACCGATTATTATTATTTAAATAAATTAAGTAGGAGACAAACAACCAAGGGAACTGTTAAATGAGTGTTCACTGACCCACTAGGAGGAATGGAAGTTGTTGGAAAGCATGGGACAGATGGCAACAATTGCACTTCACCACTAGCTATTGGTTATGGGACAACTAACCCTAATAATGTGGCATTATCCCCCAGGTGGTGGGAGTGGGAAGGAAGCTCATTTAATGTCCAAGTAACAACTGAAAAGGCCTAGGTAGCCTACATAAGGCAAATTCGAATTGAGCAGGAAACTCTTACACAATATTTTCTGTAGAAATATTCCTTATGTGCATCAGGTGATCATTGAGAGATTCAAATAGGGAGGCTAGTTGTGAGTGCAATCATAAGTCTGCAAACTATTTTGAAAAGGAGAACCAGAGGTGCTACTGTAGGTCCTTTGGACTACTAGTTCTTGAAGATTTGACAATTATTGCTACTGCAAGTGGAGACCCTAAATTCCTATGTTTCTTCCTCCTGGTGGTTCAATGAACAGGCTTGGGGGTCCTAAGGCAAGTACTTGGATGTCTTCAGGAATTGGTGGGGTGGAATAGTCTTCTTGGGCTATTTGTTTCCCTACAGAATTAATTCAGGTTCTACTGTTTCCTAATTTGTTTCAGTTTAGTAGTTATGTTTAGTAAAGATTAGTAAACTCTATTTTGAAGAAGAATTGATCTCTGATTTGGTTTAAGTCTGAATGTTAAGTTTAATGATAAACTGAATTGATAATCCAATCTCTACATTTTTCCACATGTTGTTATTGCATCGTACTCTAGTGTAGAGAAGAAAATTAAATATGGATGAAATATAGGAAGATTGCCATTGATTAGACAAATAAGTACAGTAATGGATATGTTTTTCATTTTTTATCCAATAGTTAACAATAGTAGAAATTACTATATAGTATCTAAAATATTATAAAATATTTTATTGTTTCATGAAAAAAAAATATCGTTTATTCTCTGTACAAATACATAGTATTTGCTTATCTCTATTATTTACATAGGAAATAAATGTAATTCAAATTTCCATACATCATTCTGTAAATAGATAGTATTGCTGCAAATAAATAGAATTGCTAACGATGGAACTAAGCTACAAATCACAGTCAATACACAGTCTTCATATTTTACACACACAGTGGTTTTCAGTATAAATCTCCTGCTATAACATTTTCATTAATTATTTTAGTGTTATCAGAGAATGAAAATAATGTAAACCCTATATTGTTTTCATCCATCTTACTTCCATTTATATTATAGTCTGGATGTATTGTTTAAAGCTGGGTTTCGTATCAAACCCTAGATAGTATTTCCAAACCCATAACATTGTTTTCCAATAGCTAAACAAACACGATCTACACAGTCATGTACAAACTATAGAATAAAACCTAGTTGTTGATTGAAGGTCTTTTTTGGAGTTCATTTACGAAAACATCTTATACATCAAAGGAAAAATTAGAATTTGGGCGCAACCCTGTTCCTTTTCTTTTGTAAACAAAACGCTACTTAATCAAAACTCACAGATTTTTTCCAACTACGAAAATGCATACAGTTTTGCATAGCTCGACAGTCCCGTTATCCATACAAAACTTAAACAAATAACATAACAACATTTTCCATTGTCGAAGAAATTAAAACATATCATACAGAGTTAAATGAGCTTTGGCTCTAACATTTTATTCTTTAAACATAACCCCAAAACTTTTCCAAGTTTGAGTTTTGAACCCAACACAGGTTCCATCTTCACAAAGGAAGCATCAACATACAGGTCAACATTACATTTCCAAAATGAAAACTACACATGGTCTATCTCCTCCTCTAGCTTTTAAAATGAGTATTA
Organism: Larix kaempferi; assembly: GCA_027924585.1. Taxonomy (NCBI): domain Eukaryota; kingdom Viridiplantae; phylum Streptophyta; class Pinopsida; order Pinales; family Pinaceae; genus Larix; species Larix kaempferi. The sequence continues at coordinate 737,014 of BSBM01001947.1, read as the reverse complement.
TAACTCCCATTTCGACGAGCTAGACATAAAAAATTAAAGTCCAAGTATCATTTAAACTATGACGGTCATTCCCTGTACGAGTTTTCAACTTCAACACAAAAGTCTTCAAATATTCTCGACTGACAGACAACACCGAAACATGGCGAAACTTGGTTACTCATTTTATTGAAACCACATCAACCAAGGTCGAATGGGAACCTACGAGGGTTTGAGACCCGGAGCTTACCAGGAATGAAAGCTTGTAACCTTTTCCAAACCCTTGCCCAAGTCACCTTTCGAATCCTATACCTGTCACCAAAGCTGTCAAGGAGTTAGACATTTTAAATATTTAAGGATTGTAAGATACAATGCTAACACCTCTGAGATGAAAAACGCTTACCTTTTCTTAGCGACCGTGCTCTATACTTTCACCAGCAAATGATGAGCTCCTTGCTTTAGACGAGACCAAGATACCCTCATTTTTCTTTCCAGGAATGTGTGTTCCTACACAAACTCTGAAACGAAAACTACAATTTCAACGTTGCCAGCTTTTCAAACTCAAGCTACTACAATCTATCACATGCCATGGCAATGAGGTGAAGTCTGCTACTATCACCCTAACCCTACAAGTTACGAGGTTGAATCCTCTTACATTCTCATCTAACCCTAAAATCCAACAGCCTATCGTCCTCCCTATCGAAACAATAGTAATCAATGAACGACATTCACTCCTCATCAACCAACACAACGATACAAAGCTAGGGTTGCATCCAACGACCCTGATTAAAATCAATCAATGATCAACAGCATGCCAACACATTTACATTGGGGATCGTAAAGCTACTTCATTTATTACTCCATTATTAACACAAGCACGACCTTGCCACCGTTGCTCTTTGTGGACTATTCATACAGCCAACTCGGAGAAGTTAACATGGAAGCATTACACAGTGGCTTTTACAGTGACCTTCTTCTCATGTTTTTGTATCAAGTGGAACTACTATCAGTCCTCGTCACCATGGGGTTGGGACAACCATTAATGCAGGTCTGTAACACGATCACCAACACTAGTTTGATACGTATGCCAAACCAACAACTTGTCATTCGATAGTTAATGCATGTTAGTACCATATCTATATCAACGATATAGTTTCCCAAGCTTTTGATTCACAAATTAAAACATTAGTGATATGTTAAACTATTATTCAAAGTTTATATAGTTCTAAGTTTATGATTTACGAGTTATAATATTTGTGTTATGTATACATATAAACCGTTATAGTTCCATGCTTGTTTATAGTTGTAAAGTATGTTACATTCATATATATGTTTTATATTGTGAACGATAAGCCACAAGGCTTATGTACACTTTGCATATAGTTAAAGTAATCAATTTGTAGCATAGGATTAATATTTCATAGTAATTATAATGTTAGAATTATGATTTTTATTTATTGTATATATCTTCTCATAGTTCTCATTAGTGCAAATAGTAAAAATATAGAAATCGCATTTTGATGTTTCAATTAATCCATCGTCATATATTTAGCATAAAAACTAGTAATGCTATGTACTTCTTACCATCAAACCATCATGCAAACATTAATGAATTTTAGCAGTACAATTACTATATCATTACTATGAAGATATTAATTACCTTAAGACGGCGACAAAAGCCAACTATAACAAAGATGATGGTCATAACAACAATTTAGTAGCATGTAGTGGTAATAGACAACGTTGCTTTTAAAACATTGACCATTTAGTAAGACAACTGGAAACCATCATGGAACTTCTTACCTGTCGTCTGCACATAGAAACATTTCAAATGCTTTATCATTGCAACTAAGTAAACTCTAGGGTACCTCGTAGGACACGCTTGGACACCAAGAAAGCAAACTGTCATCTTCATCTCAAAAGAAAAGTATCGCATCATATTTCTAACCTGTCAGTGCTTTTATTACAATAATCATGTTTGTCAAAAGTGTGTTAACTAATCGTTATTAAAATATTGTTAACTTAGAAATTAAATTATGTTTAGTACTAAATGACTTTTTAATCATTGCTGTTGTAATCAAACATCTATTATTTTCCACAACTATATTTATCTTAGTTAATGCCATTTTCAAAAGTTTTAAATTTTTATGAAAATTCAGGATGTTACAGGTGCCTGTGACAAAGTACCCTTACCAAAATTAAAAGCATATTACATCATCTGATTTTCCTATCGTCAACACTGCATGTAAAATCACTATCTGTGAAACCATTCAATTATGGAATACAAAATTCAATGATATGATGTACTTTCAATGTATCTTAAAATTCTTTTACCAACTTGGTAATGAGTGCTTCTTGGAGACTCCATAAACCTTGATATTAAACTCACAACAAATATATATGGCCTAATTGTTATCAGGTACATCAAACTTCCAACTAATTTCTTAAATTGTGTTGGATCTTCAAAAGATACATCACCCTCTTTGCTTAGTTTAGTACCTATTGCTACATGTGTTGACATTGGATTGCAATTCAACATTCTAAATCTGCTTAACACATTGTTATCATACTTTAATACTCTTATGAAAATTTCATTTTTTGATTTTTCAACTTCAATATGAAGGAAGTACTTCATCACACTCTGTCATTTCAAATTCATTTTTCATGGCTATTCTAAATTTGTCCAACATCAAATTACTTTTAAAAATTATATCATTGACATAATAATTTTACCTTTCTTATATGTTTTAGTGTACAAATAGAGATTGCTTTTGCTTCTATTAAACCCATTGTTATTCGAATAGTTGTCTATCTTGATATATCAAGCTCTAGGACTTTGTTTAAACCGAGTGCAAGTTTCCAAACCTCAAGTGACAAACCCATGTTTGATTACCAACCTTAGGTTTATATGCATTCATTGAATTTCAAATTTCACTTGTCATCCTGAGTTGGAACATTATGTTCTTGGTGCATTTCAGACCTGGAACTAAGTACACATAATCAATATGTTTCGTATCTCTATTTTTGGAAAACATAATCACCCATTAAGGTCCAACAAACACATTTTTTCAATGATACGTATAAAATTGCATTCACCATGAACCAATCACATTCACCATTAACGAAGTAAAAGTCATGACATATAACATCAAATGCACCCATGTAAGTAAGAATCCATAAACACCTTTTTGTATACACCAAATGAAAGTTGTAAATTTGTATTGGAAATTTGTTCAAAATTACATTTTTATACAAAATGGAGCATCATTCCCAATAGTGGATGCTCATGCCCAAAAAATGGATAAGGGCATCTCATGGACTATACACAAGTAGCCACATCCCACCAAAAATCCCACATTGTGGATAATTTACATAGAGGGTTTCTTAATCACCCTGGCCACCATCGGCACCCGACGCTCCTCTCCAAAAGCGTTCTTCCTCCTCTTTCAGCTAGAGGAAGATTGGGTCCCCCTACATCTAGGTGTGGTCTGAAAGGGAAACAACAACATGTCAATATTCCCACAATTCTATAGATTAGTACACTTAAAAAAATACAAGTAGCATTCAAATCTTTAGTACTCACCCGAGGCCAGACAATATGTCGTGATGGGGGTGCTCGTCCCCTCGATCCCAATCTCTCGACAATGCCTCCCTACAACAATTAGAAAAATAATGAATACATAATACAAAAATGACTTGTTTTATGAAATTCATTAATGCTTTATAAGATTTTAAATAACATATAATTCTCACTATGAATATCAGAGGCGATGCAAGTGATTTCCCTTTCGGGCTAGGAAGTGGATCACTGGGATGCACAACTTGCTTCGAGGTGATGGTGATGGAGGGGGATGATGTAGGTAGGGGGCGAGGGCTGATGTAGGTAGGGGGAGAGGGCTGATGTAGGTATGGGGACGGGTTATGACGTAGTTAGGGTGGGGGGGGATGATGTAGGTAGGGGGTGGGTGATGATGTAGGTAGGGGTACAAGCGATAATGTAGTTAGGGGGAGGGGGGTGATCTAGGTAGGGAGATGGGGGATGATGTAGGTAAATGGGTGGGATTATATGTATTCTAAATGGATAGAGATGACGTGGATGGGATATATGGATCCCAATGCTACACATGAGGGGTAAACACATGAGTGGATGGGTGTGTGTGGCGATATACCCATGGTGGTAGTATAATGGGTGGGAGTAGCATACAGGATTATACAGGAATTCCAATCACAGGAGAAGACTTCCCAATCACCTGAATCGACATAAAATGTGGAAACACATAACTATGTGGAATATATGAAGAAATGTTTTCGTATGGGGATTGGATGGTCAGTGATGGAACCTACATAAACATATGAAATAAATTTCATTGGAATAAAAAAAATATAAATTAACCATAGAAACAAAATGAATTTCACGTGATACATCAAATATATAATTAATTTCAAACAAGTTACTTGCATGGTAGGTGATCTACTCAGCACAGGTGGATACCTGTGCTCAATCCCCTCTGCATGCACCTGTGGAAACACGAAAATATTAATATTGATTTCTTGTATAAAACATGAAAATTGAAACTAACTAAATTTTTAAATTCTACAACCATACACTATTTTATATACCATTATGTGAGGTTCGGCAATACTTTCTGCTTCCTCCATGGAAGAATCAAGGTTAGGAGCAGTAATGTCCTCCCACCTTTATTTAGTTGTTTCATCTCGAAACAACTACACATGCCAAAAACATCAATTCCACATTCAATACACTAATCAATTTTAATTTTAAATTTTAAAATGTACATTTAAATATGCAATCAACCATTTACAAATAATTTACTAACCTCAGACATAAAAGGTATATCGTGTTGGATCATCCGTAGGGCCATGACATGTATGGTTGCAGTGAGTGCAATGATGGGGTAATCCTCGGGTGTCAAAAGGATCCTTTGGCCCACTAGCTGTGTTGGATGGTCCATGACCAATGGGGCTTGAAGGACCTACACCTAATGGTTCTCCATGCTGCTTTGATCAGTCATGCCTAGATGATGCCACAAATGTGTTTTGCTATAATACAGTATGAGTAAGCTGTGATATGATAGTGAGAGTATGAGCTAGATGGTCCAGTAATTGAGGTATCTATGGAGGAGGGTTAGGCATACTCCTAAGTGCAGGTGGCCCTGTAAATGGGTTACGCCGGGAAAGGGGTTGATCCTGGGAAGATCCAATACCAACCCCATGAAACTCACTAATGTCGAAGTAGTTTACATGTAGGACAATTACAATCTTGGCATATAGTTTTCAAAGGAAATATATTGGGACCTCCCTATTGTTGCAAGGAGGTTTGTCAAAAACCATGAACCATTGACTCATCCATTTTTGTTTGCATGGATCATAAGTGCACCAATCCATGCAAAGGCACATTTTATGTTGGTCATGGGGTAGGTTGGTCTTGGGGTCAATGAAACAATTTAACTAGAGTTTGTTTTGGTATGTTCAAATCTTTGATTTGGTCTTTACTGTTCGGGTACACAGGGTACTAACAAAGGACTAAACACCAAGAGCAACCACTTCACACAAACAGATCACAGATCAACACACCGATGTTCTGACGTGGTTTAAACCCTCTTGAGGGAAACACTCCACGGCCCCGGCCAAATAGCTTCTACGGGACAATTTATTATGCAAAGAAAGAAAGTTACAAATGAGCTTCTCATAATCGATCAACTAAACAATGACCCTCCATGCTCTTTAAATAGAGATCATGGACCATTCGGGTGTTAAGCCATGGATCAAGGTTAGGTTTGATCTAAAAGAAGTTGAGCCGTTGGATCACTCTATGTTGGAAACATATCGTGACCGTCGGATTAAGTATTTACAAATGCATACTAATGCATACTAAAGAAACACACTATCCCTAACGGATATATTACACAAGTTGATCTTAACTAACTCCTAAGTGCCTAAATATCCTAACATCCCCCCTTAAGAACAACTTGCGATAGGATTGAAGGATTTACAAAAGTGACACAATTAGGAGAAGGAAGGAGGCATTAGAGCCTATCCCCCCTTAATGACAAGTTCCTAAACTCCTAACTTAGATCGAAGTTTAGAAAACCTCGCTTCTGTAAGAGACTTGGTGAAGATGTCTGCAACTTGATCATCTGTAGGGAAAAATAGCACTTCAAGAACCCGATCATGAACAAGATTTCTGATGAAGTGCATATGTAGCTCAATGTGTTTGCTGCGTTGATGTAGAACTGGATCTTTGGCAAGCTTGATGGCACTTTGATTGTCGCACCAAAGTGGAGTAGGCTACTGCTGCTCGAATCCAAACTCTGAAAGGATATGTTGAAGCCATAAAGCTTCCTAACTGGCATTGACGGCTGCTCGATATTCTGCCTCTGCTGAAGAAAGAGCAAGAGCTTGTTGTTTCTTACAAGCCCAAGTAATAGGTCTAGATCCCAGACCGAAAACAAAACCTGTAGTAGACTTTTGATCATCAGGATCGCCGGCCCAATTTGAATTAGTGAAACCAACCAACAAAGGTTTCCCCCCTGTACTGTAATGAATCCCAAACTGAACTGTACATCGAATATATCAAAGTATTCTTTTAGCTGCTTTCCAGTGACTTTCATGAGGTGTCTGCATATAACGGGAAACTCGACCAATGGAAAAGGAAAGGTCAGGACGGGAATGAGTCAAGTATAAGAGACTACCAACAAGTTGACGATACAAGGTGGCATCGACTTCAGGTGAAGTACAAGTGGCAGAAAGTTTGACTCCAGACTGGAAGGGAGAAGCGGCTGGTGTACAGTCTTCCATGTGAAAACAACGAAGAAGGTCACAAGCATACTTAGACTGAGAAAGAAAGATTCCTTCTTTGGTTTGCAGGACTTGGAGACTAAGAAAATAATGCAAATGTCCTAAGTCTGACATTTCAAAATTTTGTTTAAGATTGGATTTCACATGGGTTATAAGCTTAGGGTCACTACCAGTAAGAATAAGGTCATCAACATATAGAACAAGTATGATGAGATGGTTTCCTACTTTCTTGGTATAGACATTGGGGTCAGAATGGCATCTAGAAAAACCAGTGTCAAGGAGAAAGTTATCCATTTTGGCATACCAAGCTCTGGGAGCTTGCTTAAGGCCATATAAGGATTTCTTAAGGCGGTAGACAAGGCTAGAGTTATCCTGAACATAGCCAGGAGGTTGTTCCATGTAAATTTCCTTCTGTAAATCACCATGTAAGAAGGCAGACTTGACATCCATTTGATGGACTTCCAGTTGTATAAGGCTGCAAGGGAAAGAACAAGGTGGATGGAGTTCATTTTTGCAACGGGAGCAAAGTTTTCATTGTAGTCAATCCCTTCAACTTGGGAAAAACCTTTGGCAACTAACCTTTCCTTAAGTCTTTCAACACTTCCATCTGATGCATACTTAGTTCTATAGACCCATTTACATCTGGCAAGTTTTCTTTCTTTTTGAAGAGGTACAAGATCCCAAGTATCGTTTTCCATTAAGGAACGATATTCTTCATCCATGGCTGCATCCCAATCTGGATTCCCTGAAGCTTCTGCAAAAGTTTCTGGATCATGATTCTCGGAAACTTGAGCCAAAAGAGAAGAGGCTTGCTGAAACTGAGAACGTGTTCAACGTTGATCTCTAGGATCACCGGCAAGATCACCAGCTGCTTCACATGTTGAATGGACCCATCGAGGAAGTACTTGTGCTAGTGCAACTGGAGGAACATGAGCAGGAGGAGGTGGATTTTCATCCTCACTGTCATCATCAGAAACTGGAGTTGGAAACCTGTCAAGGAAGTTGGAAGAAGAAGAAGAAGAAGGCCCAAATGCTGAATCAGGCTCGCATGCCAAAGATGGCACAATCACCGAGTTAGGCTCGCAGGACAAGATATTTTCTTCAAATTTAACATCTCTTCTAATGATTATAGCATGAGAATGTGGTTGAAGAAGTCTATAACCTTTTACATCTTCAGAATATCCAACAAATATGTACTTTTGACTTTTAGGCTGCAATGATTTCCGTTTTTCATCCGGAATGTGAGCCCATGCTTCACTACCAAACACACGGAAGTGACTTACATCAGGTTTAGTTTTACTCCATGCTTCTTCCGGTGTTATACCTTGTAATTCTTTAGTGGGGGTGCGATTAACTATGTAATTTTCACAATTAATGGCTTCAGCCCAAAATTGAAGACTTAGTCCCTTAGATTGGATCATACAATTAGCCATTTCTTTTAAAGTGCGGTTCTTCCGCTCAGCTACACCATTTTGTTGTGGTGTATATGAAACAGTGTGCTGTTGTTGGATGCCTTGTTCAGTGCAAAAAGTAGTGAACTGTTTGTTAACATATTCTCCTCTATTGTCAGATCTTAACTTAATAATTTGATGACCAGATTGTTTTTCTACAAGGGCCTTGTAGGCCAAGAACATGTTAAATACTTCGCTCTTAAGTTTTAGGAAATAAACCCAAGTGCGTCTGGTGTAATCATCAATGAAAGTTAAGAAATATTTGAAACCAGAAAAGGAAGCAGATGGAAGAGGACCACACAAGTCACTATGCACAAGCTCCGAGGGAACCGAGGCGTGCCAAGAGGCACGTTTGTCAAAACTATCCCGATGATGTTTTTCGAGTACACAACCGGAGCAAACACCATCTCTGCAATATACCATCGGAAGACCTGTCACCATATTTTCTTTACATAGTTGTTGCAATGAGCGATACTTTAAGTGACCAAATCGCTCATGCCAAAGTTTGCTCAAGTTATCACCATGAGCAACAAAAACTGAAGGGAAAGGTGATGACCCGAAGTTGTTAAACTTGTACAACCTGGTAATATCATCAACAATTCCGGTAGCTAGGACCTGTTGAGGATCTTTAAAATCCTTGATTACAACTTGGTGAGGTGTAAAGGTCACGGTTTTACTTTCACCAGAATGAGTGATCTGATAGACTGATAACAAATTGCCGAAAATTCTTGGAACACATAGTACATCACTAAAATGACCATTATCTACTGGAACTGTTCTAGCTCCTACAACACTTAGAGATCTATCATCACCAACAAATATTTGTTTGGTGTTACAGTCATGCATAGTAGAAAATATGGCTTGATCCTTAGCCATATGATAAGATGCTCCAGAATCAATGAGCCATTCATTTGAAGTAGAAGAAGTAGATGCATTATAAGAATAACCAGAAGCACAAAGTGCATGTCCATGAGAGGCAGATTCTGAAGGCGAATCTAGGCTAATGTGGTGCTTCTTCATTGCTGCTTCCAAGGCTACCATCTTCTTGAAACACTTAGATTCATCATGATTATCTTTCCCGCAATAGTTGCAATGATACTCAGTCTTCTTGCCTTTTGGCTTGGATCCTTTGTCATTTTTTAAAGAAGGAGTTGACTAAGAGGGTTTTGGACCCTTGTTTGACTTATTATTGTGAAAATTTTGTTTCTTGGGAGGCTTGGACTTTTCTTTCTGTTGGGACAATAAGGCTTTCCCAGATGTATATGCATTGTTGATTATTCCAAGATGAATGAGTTTATCTTGTTCACTAATCAAGGAATCACAAAAATAATTCAAGACTAGGCTCTTGATAGCTGGCTGCATTCAAGGATGCTTTCATGGAGTAAAATGTAGATACAAAAACAGAATATGCAGGTCCAAGTTTGGAAAGATTATGATAAATGCATTGTTTGTCTTCCCTCTCAATCTTACATTCTGCACATAAGAGTTTAAGAGTTTTGTACTTAGATAAATAATATTGAATGCATGAAAAGTCACTTGGATTTAAAGAAATCAACTCATTTTCGAGTTGGTGACCTCGAATTTCATTGTGTTTACCAAACACAGATTCCAACTTGTCCCAAGCAGTATTAGGTTCATCAATTCCATATATGTGGAATCGCAAATCAGTAGAGATTGACATCCCAATCAATCCACGAGCTTCATCACATATATTTGCCCATTTTATTTTCTTATCATCATCAGTGGGTTTTTTTTCCTTCCCTGTGGTAATTCTGAAAAGTCCCCTACTTCGTAGAACATCCTCCATACGATATTTTCATGAGAAATAGTTGGAACTGTTAAGTAGAATATCACAATGGGCGGCCATATTTGTAAATTAATGGCTATAAAGCATAAACCAATAGTCTGGATGTGAAGAGCTCAAAAAAATAGGCGGTTTAAAAAAAAACAGCACTGAAAACTGACTCTGTATGATAAAGTTATGCTTGAACAAAGAAATTGTTGAAGATGTCCCCAATAGTGACGTGGCAGCTAGAGAATGTCCAGCAAAAAAACAGAACCCCCCCTCTTCCTAAGATGAACCTTTTGACAATCACTTTACAAGAAAGTTGCTTTAAGTGAACCACTTTTGTAAAATAATTTATTTCACTTTTACAATGATATTACTTTTAAATAGTGCAACAATAAAAAAAAACTTAAGTGACTCACTTGTATTTTTATTTTTTATTATTTAAGTGAGATGCACTTTTACAATAAAGTAACTTGAAAATAGAAATTGCATACACTTTTCCTTTTAAAAGTAACTTCCTAAGACTTGAACTCAAGACTTATTAAGGAATAAAGCAACTTTGAACCAAGTGAGCTAGATTAAAAGGAATGTAAAATATGGGAATGAGGAAGGGGGATTTTTTTTTTTTTTTTTAACTTACTCTTCTTGCTCGGTTTGCGTGCTTGCCATTTTTCCTGCAAAATAGACCACAAAATGAAACAAAAAAAAAGTTTTCCACACTTGTGGAGTTAGATCTTGTTAGCTTGCCCGGAAGGTGCACGACAAAGAGCATACGCAGCCGAGAAAAAACCCTTTCCCTTTCTGTTTTTGATTTGCCGAGATTGCTCGAGGTGCACGGAAAAGAGCATAAGCAGACGGGAAAACAACAATCCAAACCCTAAAAAAAATCTAACAGTAAAAAAAATGAAATATGAGATTTTTTCTTATTAAAAAATGAAAAAAAAATGCGTCCCTGTAACATTATACCTTCAGATCTGATGAAATACGCATTTCTGGAGCAATCGGGAATCGTTTTCGATCAAACGAAAACTATTTCCCAATGGAAACGATACTCGGAATGCAATGGAACACCTCCCACAACCCAGAAATGCACAAAAGTACCAGAACTAGAAACCCTTTCGAGTTTCGGCAACAACAGTTCAAGATCTAGATCATAACCGGAAGCGTCACTTCATAAAAGCTCTGATACCATGTTCGGGTACACAGGGTACTAACAAAGGACCGAACACCAAGAGCAACCACTTCACACAAACAGATCACATATCAACACACCGATGTTTTGACATGGTTTAAACCCTCTTGAGGGAAACACTCCACGGCCCCGGCCAAATAGCTTCTACGGGACAATTTATTATGCAAAGAAAGAAAGTTACAAATGAGCTTCTCATAATCGATCAACTAAACAATGACCCTCCATGCTCTTTAAATAGAGATCATGGACCAATCGGGTGTTAAGCCACGGATCAAGGTTAGGTTTGATCTAAGAGAAGTTGAGCTGTCGGATCACTCTATGTCAGAAACATATCGTGACCGTCGGATTAAGTATTTACAAATGCATACTAATGCATACTAAAGAAACACACTATCCCTAACGGATATATTACACAAGTTGATCTTAAATAACTCCTAAGTGTCTAAATATCCTAACATCTACTGAGACCAGTGAAATAATATGCTCTCATCTGAGCCCTATACTCGGTTAAGCTCGTCAATTGACCATGATTATTTTAAACTAAGGCAATGATGCTATCAATGGATGTGTGTAGGGAGAGTCTCGATGGTTCCCTATTCATTCTAAGTTCTTGAACCAAGCTCCTTAATTGTTGTAAATTTTTGTTTATTTGGGATTTCGTGTTGGGGTTCTCCTCGGGGTGAATGTTTACTTCGAGGTTTTCTATGGACTTGTTTCTTTTGGGGGGTTTTGGATCTTGGATGATTTCCATTGTAATGAGGTTGAGATTAACTGTAATTGAAAGAATTAAATTTGTTACAATATTGTTTGCGTTTTTTGGATCTTTTATAATGTGATTTTTTTTAAATCATTGCAATATTTTGTTAAATCATTGAAAAAAAAAATTGTAATTAGAGCATGAAAATTTACCGGCATGATTATTGGAGGACATTGGTGGATGGATCGATGCGTGTGCACGGTCTTCAAGTATTCTTTGCAACACAGAGTTGGTGAAATCGGGAAAGGTGGGTAATAAATGGGCCTTGTCCCAATTTTTAATACACAAAGAAGAACACACGCACTATTAACACGCACAGACTAATAATGTGTGTGTGTGTGTTTGTGTGTTAATTTTGCGTGCACTCTTAAGACCTACGTGGATTCCTACCTGGCGGTTTGGGAGTTTACCAAACCGTTGTGTGCACGTAGTCTTAAGAGTGAGCACGAACTATTTTTTTCTGCTCGCGTGCTCCCTTTGCAATGGATTTGGGGAGCATCTTCGTGCATGCCCCCATAATTCCTTGAACACTACCATGAAATCTAAAATAATGTCTTGACCACTAACATGACATCTAAAATAATGTCTTGACATAAGAAACCTAATTATTTTTAGAACATATCTAAAACAAAGGGCCATTACACTTTTCCAAAATATTCATCAAAATCAGTTTTGTGAACAAAGTGTTTTTGTCTCTTGATATATCAGTGCCCCATTCCATACATTACTAGACAACCTACTTCAAAATTTTAAGTCCTTTGAAGCTCAAAATAGGAGACAACAAGGGTTTCTTGTGAGATTAATAAGGCCAAACTCATTCGCAGTGAACGATAAATCAAATTAAAAAAGTTAGGCATTAGCATACAAAATACAATCAACAATGATATAACATGACAAAATAGCATGAGTTTCAATTAGAATAACTAAAATGATAAGGACCGGGGCATTAATTCAATCATAATATAGATATGGCTTGATGGTTCAAAAGGTTCTAAAACATAAATTTCTCCATTAGTAAAAAAAAGAGGTCTCGAAAATGTCAAGTTTAAACAACCAAATTTTGGAAAGCCTATGAGTATTAAGTACCGAAATAAATATATGTCCCAACAATAGAGTAAAGGGGATGATAAAATTCTATTTTTTTTCCTTTGAAACAACATGCTTTCACGGAGGATTATTTGAGGTGATGATTTAGAGACTCTACAATTGACATTGTAGCTTCAAAGTCCATATTAAAATAATATTTTGATGTAAAAAAGTAAATTTAGAACACATTAATACTTCATGTGTTAAACAACCATGAATATCTCATCCACTAGATATTGATGTTTTCAGTTTCTTCATCAGTAATAAAGGTTTGCAAACCTTCCTTTCTATATTATACATTGGGAAAAATGTGATTTAATTTTTGGAGTAATATGTGGTCTCTGGATTCATGAAAATTAGAACACTAAGTCTCCAATCAAGAATATGCTATCATTTACCAAAACTTGCATCTTTTTTGTAACATGGCATTAAAAACAATTTTTCTTTGAAGCACATTCGATTTTTGAATTTTGAGGCATTCCAAATATTATTACAAAGAGAGTCTTAGGATTGTCTTAAATACCTCGTGTGGAGTTTTGTTAACCAATTATGATGTGGGTGATTGATCTACCAAGTAACATGCAATATCCACTTCCTTTTACCATAATTCCTGTCTTCGTATGCTCCTTTCCTTTTCCCATCACTATCCTATTCATTATTTCAACAACTCCATTCTATTGAGGCATATAGGGGGTATTCTTCTACCTTGCTATTACGTGCTTCTTACAAAACACTCAAATGCATTCTTGTAGAATTCCACACCATTATCTATCCTCAACAATTTTATTTTATTTTATGTCTGATTCTCTGCAACAACCTTAAATACTTTAAATTTAGAAAATACTTCAAATTTATTTTGAGGGAAATAAATCCATTTTTTCCTTGAGAAATAAATTATAAATGAAGCATAACATAACACACATATATACCTAATGGTAGAATAGGAACAGTTCCAAACAAATCACCATGTATGAAATCTAAAAGTTCCTTTGCTCTTGTACCGCAAGCTACAAATCATACCCCATTCTATTTTCCATATATGCAATATTCATAATTCAAAGAAATTGAAATCTACTGTGAAATCAAACATTCCTACAACCATACCTTTACCTCTTAATTCTCGAAGGCCCTTCTCTCTAATATTCCCCAATATTTGATGACATAACATTTTATTTCCTCTAGAGATAGTGGGTTTTTGTCTCCTTTATCTCCTCCCTCAGGCAAAATAGAACTATTACACTAATCAGTGATTGTCCTTCAAAATAGTTTGTACATTGATCCTCAAACCATTTAGCATGTTTATTTTGCAACAATAGTTTGTACATCACCCATATTTCTGATGTATATCAAGTTAATATCTAGATCTTGAATGTGTAAAACTATAGGGAGAGTTATAATCCTTCACGAATCCTTCCATCCTTGAACTTCAACTTAAATCTTTCATGTCTAGTGAATCATCTCCTAAGAAAATATATCCTCCATTTTAATTTTCATATTCATACAGCTACTCCATATGAGTGAAATGAAAAGATTCACTTGAGTCAATCATCCATACAATCAAGGTATGAATACGTACATATAGAGGCTAGGTGGATGTCCCCTTCTTATTCAGAGGAGGTTTTCACCTATGTTGAAGGGATATCATCATATCCATTGTATTTTTCAACATTTTTAGATCTACAATTCTTCTTATAGTGCCCAAATCTACCACATTTCCAAAACTTTCTCAAATATTTTCGTGGGGATTTATATCTACCATTATATTTAGGTCTCCCTCCTGAAGACTTACTTTAATTTTTCTCCTAGAAAGAACCTCTCACAAACAAGGATCGATTCTATTACTATCCATGGTTATCCACCGCCTTTCCTATGATAGCAGGGATGTCACTATTTTCTCAAACTTTAAAGTGGCTTGACTAGTAGTACCTATTACTACATTCAAATTATCCCAAGAATATGGAAAAGAACATAATAAAGTAATGATTTTATATTCTTATTCAATTATAATTCCAATAGAGGTGATTTGACTTACTAGACTATTGTAGACATTTAGATGATATATCACCATGTTGCTATCATCCATTATGAAGTGATACAATTTATTTATAATAAATAACTTGTTTACTAGGGACTTTGATCGATACAAACTCCTTAGCTTATTCCATAGTTTCAATGTATTACTCCTTGCCCTTAAATCTAGCTTATCTTAGTTTTCATTCATTGATCTAGGGTGTTATGTGCCTTGATCCAAAAAAAACCATTGTTCCTCATCTATAAGAATAAATTCCATTTTGATCTTCCATAACTCAAAGTTTTGATTATTAAATTTCTCAATGTTGATTCTCAAATTTCTCACCATTTTCTTTCAATGCATGAATCATTGTTTCATATCTCCCACTAGACATAGGTTTAACATAGACTTAAATATATCAGTGACATTGATACCTCATCAACAAAGTATTCCTCCTCAAGACAATAATCAAACTCTGATACCACTCCCTCCCTTCTCCTCCTCATCCTCCTCCCCCCCCCACTTCCTCCTCCTCCTCCTCCTCCTCCCCCTCCTCCTCCATCGCCTCCCCCCTCTCTTATCATACTTCTCCTCCTCCTTCTCCTCCATCCCCTCCCCCTCTCTTATCATCCTTTTCCTCCTCCTCCTCCTCCTCCTCCTCTTCCTCCATCCTCTCCTCCTCCTCTTCCTCCATCCTCTCCTCCTCCCTTCACAATGGACATTTCAATATGGACTCTGTTTAAGGAATGAACAAAATTGTTTGCTAATCTGTACATTAAACACACGGAGTCTAGCATTGCATATGGAAGATGTTGTAAACAATTATGAGATCGTGCAAGAAAATATATTGTGTTAATCAAAGAAACCTACATTCACAAAATTTCCAAAGATACTTTACTTGAAAAAAAAGATAATTGTCGATCGAGATTTAATATACATGGCATTGCTACTTGTTTTAGAATACCAATAATATATAGCAACTCAAAAAACTATATAATAAAATACTGGGAATCAATTACAATTGATTTCCAAGTTAATCAGTAATGCGTCAAGATGAGAAAACATTTATAATAGACCAATGTCTCCAATATAAATCCTTCTTACACTTGATTTTTGTGTTGTCGCAAACAAAACAAAACAAGAAAATTTTCATTTTAGGATATTTTAACATAGACATGTTACAATGTATTTCAACAAAAAACAAATTGAACTTGTTTATGGAAAGCAATGGCTTTAAACTATTGATAACCAAATCAACAACATGAAATGGCTCAATGCTTGACCATATTTGGTCAAATATATATAATACTAATATCTTCGTTGGAATCTTTCATGCTTATTGGACTGACCATCATGCAAGCTTCATCTCATTTCCTCTTGCAACACCATAAACAATGTTGAAAGATATGCATAAAAAGAATGGAAAGTCCTATATAAGAAATCTACTGCTTGCACAAAATAGAAATATGAACAATAAGGAAATTTTAAGATATAACAAATTGATTATATAATATATATATGTTCTCATTTGTTCACTTTTATAGTTTTATGATTAACTTTAAATGCTTGGATTTATTGCTGATGTTTTTTCCCTTCATGGATATATTCTATTATTATTTGTTTTTTTACTAGAATATAAACAACAACCTATTTTACATGGATCATGTATGCCATTTGTGTGAAATTATGGAACACGACAAATCATTGAGCCCAGGAATACCTCACGGTGACAAAATTAGCAAGGTAGAAGAATTACAGTGAAATCTAGCAAGGGTTGAGCAGTAAAATCAAGCATGAAAAGAAAATTAGATGTTCATCAAAAATAGTGTCATATTCCATTAATATGTATAGTAAAATAATATAGTACAATAGATAAAATTTGATTACCCAGGAGGAATTCAAATCCATCTCAGTCTAGAATAGGAATTAT
Source organism: Larix kaempferi (assembly GCA_027924585.1). Lineage (NCBI taxonomy): Eukaryota > Viridiplantae > Streptophyta > Pinopsida > Pinales > Pinaceae > Larix > Larix kaempferi. The sequence continues at coordinate 720,003 of BSBM01001947.1, read as the reverse complement.
CCCCACTACAGTGCTCTGATAGTTACAAACTCAACTGAATGTTAGTTCACTGAATATATTGTCAGTTAATCGATCATGAAGGGAACACCAATGAGTTTATCATGCAAAATAAGCTATATAGGGCATATTAGTTGAAAATTAGTGGCAATCGGAGCTCAAACCCCCCACTACAGTCATGAACTCAGGTGGATTGAACCATATCATTGAGTTAGATCCTAAAATCTAAAGAACTAACTTTGCATGGCCCGAATTCATGCATGGAGGGCGCGTCACGTGGATAATGAGTCCTATATGACATTTGCACCCCACTAGGGGTTTAAAAACATCATCCAATACTAGGAAAAAGAAAAAAGTACTAAGGTGGACAAAGTTTGGATTATTAATTATCCTAACACCCCCCTTAATACAAAGTTAGGAAATTTGAGCCCTGGTAACTGAGACCAAAGGTCACCCATACAATCAATAATAAGAAAATAATTTTTTATGAAACTAAGGAAATGGGGAAAACCTCATGGGAACACCCCCCCCCGTCAAAAATGAATAGCAGGGAACTCAAGCATCCTTCACACTAAGCAGAGATATGAGATAGGAAAATCTCTTTTGAGTGAAATACTTTGTAAAAATGTCTACAATCTGCTCCTATATATGATAATAATGTAGTGTGATGGTCTTGGTGTGCACTAGTTCCCTCGTGTAGTGCATATGAACCTTGATGTGTTTGGTTCTTTGCTTATGAACTGAATCATTGGAGATCTTTATGACACTTTGATTATCACAGAAAAAGGTATACTAAAGGAGAAGTGTGAATGCCAAACTCTTTCAATATGCCCTGTAACCAAACTTCCTGAATAGTTGCATTCAAATCCCCTATGTACTTTGATTCTGCTGAAGTGAGTGCAAGGGTTGCTTGCTTCTTGCTTGACCAACAGATTGGTCCTGATCCCAACATGAACACATAGATTGAAGTAGATTTCCTGTCAGTGTTCTCTCTATCCCAGTCTGAGTGAGTAAAACCAACCAAATCTAACTGAGCACTAGTAGAATAATGAATCCCAAACTCTTTTGTACACTGCACATATTGCAAGATTCTCTTTTATTCCTTCCAATCCATCTCATGTGGCTCCTACATGTACCTTGTGTTGACCAACGCGCCCTCAGTCGACAGGGGTTCACCTGACCGTCAACGCATACCGCAGTCTCCTTGGGCACCAGCCCGAGCAGGTTTAAGCCCACCCAGCAACACCCACAGAGTGGATGAGGTCTCAACCGAGGCATCCAGGAAGAGCAGACAGAACCATGTTTCCATTGGGGGAGGAGGAGAGTTGTGGTTGCATGGACTGACTCTATTGTGGTACTTTAAATAGAGACATTAAACATTGGACACGGAGTTATAACATATCACTTCATCGTAGCATTCAAGGGGTTAAACCATTTACTTCCTCAAAACATTTATAATCACATTCTACATAGAACATACTACTTGATCACAATATTTATCATCAAGGAAAAAATAAGTAGACATTTCATTAAACAACATTCATACATCGCAACATTGCGCAAAGTTTGTACCAAAACATCATTATATTATTGTCATGAATACACCAGCAAAAACATGGATCTTGCATCCCATTTGTCTTCTTCCTCTCATGCATGCCTCTCTTTAACACTTACAACTCTCATGTATTTATAGGCTTTTTCCCTTACAATATTTGTCCACTTACAACTGACTCCCTAACCGACACTATGGACAGTTGACCCAATATCTAACTGCCTTGGTCCAAATGACCCCAAAATCTGGCATACCGTGGTATACTGACTCACTATTACATAATTTATGGTCCAAGTGACCCAAAACCTGCCAACTGCGGTATCCTTTGGCACAAAATACTCCTTTCATGTCCTCTTATGGCGTGTCATGGCGTTAGGGGTACCGCGATATTTCCCCATCGAACCGCCTGCCAACAGGCCCCCAGCACAATCTTGTGGCTTGCCCTCGAGCCATGTCAACTGCTGGACAGAGTTCCTTCGACTAAACTATGCTTCGGTAACTGTTCTTGCTATCTGGATCACATGGTGTTGTTCCGCTCCTTCTGCTACACGGATCATTGGCTCATTGTGCCGTATGTTTAACCCCAAAATCATCAGCGCCCGACTTGCTGTCATGTACTTCTCAAACTCATCCTCATGTCTCTTTTAATGGTACCAATGAGAAGGAAAAGAGGACGAACAGTACCCAGATGCAAACTTCATAGATGACTCTGGCACATCCGTTTCGCACCAGCAACCGGCTCCTTTTATGGTCGGAGAGCTCTGTCCCAACCACCTCATTGGTCGAGAAAAGCACGATCCTTCGAGCAACTACAGTGCAAGTGCACTTAAACATGCTGAACCGGCCCTCGGCTCGGGCATAACATAGCGTAAGTGCACCACCATATCAGGGCGCTCAAGGACACTCATCGTTCGAGCTTGCAGGGACCCTAGGGTGCTGCCATGGGAAACAAAGTGAAGCATTTCCAGAGCCTCCTTGGAATTCCTCACAAATCAACCCCCAAATTGATCAACCAACATAACCACTCTATTTCAGAATAACTTCAATGTATCAATCTACTAGCTACCTCAGTTACTTATAGCTGGACCATTCCCGGGTGACGATAGTGGGAATGACATCCCACTATCTCTCTTCTGTGCTTGTGACCCCATCAATTGACGTAACCAGAGGGGTAGCCATACTGTCACCGAAGATCCTGCGTGCCAACGTGTGAGCAATCTCCTCACAGTGTGCTGATTGTACCCGCCCCGCATGCCATGTGCAAGACATGTCATCATCTTGTGGTTATTCGGCTTACTCAGCGAGGTGCAATCATGTATAGGGATGATGGGAAACGGTGACAAAATACTAGTGGAGCAGTATTCAAAACACTGCCTTTGATCCAGGTGGATATCGGAGGCGGCCCACCTCTTCCAACTGGCTCAAAACAGTCTTCTGGCAATTTTGGTAAATTACTATTTTTAGCATTTTTTCGGGTCTTGAACTTCCGGAGCCATTTTGAGGACCTAAATGACATTTTTTTGGCAATTTGTGGGGCCAAATGGTTGCCTTTGGCATGCATTTGGCCCTAGTTGAAAGTTGTAAATCTCGGATAGACCTTTCCAATGGGCTACCGAGTGCCCTAAACGGAGATCGTATGCAAAAGTTATGACCCCAAGAAGTTGACTGTTCAACTAACCACCTTGGGGCCGCAAACTTTATGACGGTTCATCTTCTAGGCTTAGGTTTTTGGATGATTGGGACTCTTTCCCTCATGCTTATGATAAATAGGCCCTTTCGGCCTCTCTTTGTATTCATCTTGGCACGAATGAGCATAGCGGCCACATCTCTTCTCAGAGATAGCTACCACCATTCTAGCTGTTGTATTTTACAGTCTGTTCTATTTCCGCTATTTAATAGAATATGTGTTTACTGTATCACTGTGTTATTTGCAATATATCTCTATATATGATTCTGTATATGCTATCTTTTGTTTCGTTCCCACATAAATTCGGATCATTTGTATCAGAGCAGTCTGCTCTTTGATTGTTTCTCAGTGCATGTCCCCGACGAGGTCAGGATACAAATAGTTGGGTCTTGAACTAGTTTCACTCGGGGAAGACCACTCTCGCCGCCCCAAACGGCCTCCAATGGCGGAAGAAAAGCGAGACGACAGAGCAGTAGATCCTATCAAGTTGTTGCTCGAGGAAGCCCTTGCGCAACAGAGGAATGAGATGATGGATAATTTCGCCCAGATCCTTCAACGCATGCCAACGGCGGTGAATGCACCCTCAACGAGCAGCCATTTCGGAGATACGACTCCCTTCGAGGTACAAGTTAATTTTGATATCCCTTTATTTGAAGGCCAAATCGATGCCGATGCCCTAGATAAATGGTTGAATCTACTATAAGGGTATTTCTCTGTCCACCAATTTTTCGACAGGAAAAAGATCATCTTTTCACTCCTTAAGGCCATCCCCCATGTCAAAAATTGTTGGGAAACTTATTGTGAGCAAAACTCATCAGACGAGTTTGGATTGTTTGAATATTCCAATCCCACTTGGGCCTCTTTTGTAGATTCCGTCAAGGAACAATATTACCCTGTTGGAAACTATGATGATCAGTACACAAAATGGACCATTCTGCATCAAGAGAGGGACCAAACGGTGTCGTAGTACACCAACAAATTTCATACCTTGTGCACAAAGCTAGGTATCAAGGACTCCGAGCGGCACCTAGTACTGAAATATCGCAGTGGCCTACACCGGTACATCCGAATAGAGATGGATTTCCTGGAAATATCTTCACTCGGATCCGCCTATCAATATGCTGTCAAAATTGAGCAAAAATTTCAGCAAAAGAACAAGCGTGACTTCGGACCTGCGCAGAAGCAGGGCAGGGGAAACCCTGGCTCGTAGAACACGAGGCAGGAAAAGGACAAATAGTCCCAACCACAACCAAAGAAGGGTAAAGAAAAGACAAAGAAGGACACCGGGAAGTGGTGCGAGTTCCATAAAAGCCCCTGGCACAACACTGATGATTGCCGCTCAAAATAGTCATTGGTGGCTGAGATCAAAGCTTCAGAATCAGATCCCAGTTTCGATTCTGACTTGAAACCTAATTTCACTGCCACACAAAAAGGGAAGCAGATCATTGATGCAGAACCCAGTGCCGTTGTTTCCACCACACATATTCATCCAGAGGAGCCTGAAGAGTCGGAGGAAGAGGAGCGCCTTTTCCACTCACAGATGTGGGTGAAGGGAATTCCCCTACACATTGTTGTGGACAGCAACAGCCAGAAGAACCTAATCTCAAAAGAGGTCATCAAGAGATTGGAGCTACCAATAACGCCACACCCACAACCATACACCATTGGATGGCTAAGCCAAGGACGAAGGATCTGTGTCAGTCACCAATGTCGCCTACCATATGGCATCAAGCCCTTCAAAGATGATGTATTTTGTGATGTATCCCCACTTGAAGTATGTGATGTTCTTTTAGGACAACCATATATGTGGAAGCGTCATGCTGTATATGAATCACGACCTCGCAGCGTCATTGTCACTTTGGGAGGACAACTCTATCGGATACCAGAGATAGTTGCACCTACCCCAAACGAGCAGGGAAGGAAGATAATATCCCACACTGGGAAATTTTCCCTATTCGCAATTGCCACTAAAGGTGAATATCAGATCGCGGAGACATCCACAACCTCTGCAGATTATCCTTCTACGCAGCAGAAACAAGAAAAACACAAAGTTAGTGCAGCATCGCCTATTCGGGTACCTCTACAGTGCAAGGCCACGCATTCAAGGGACCCCTCCAAAAATAAACCATCCACATCGGTGCATACCAAGGATACCACAACAACCAAAACTGTTGAACAGCTCCAGCGCATCCATCAACAACAATTACAACCCTCTGAAGATGTCAAAGTAAGGCAACCTTTCCACTTCAGCAAATGTCGCACCAAGAGCTCAACTCGACACACAGCTCGACATATGATAAGGGATTTAATGCAATGGATACCATTGCTTCCTAAGGAGGGAGGATTGATCCAGGTGGATATCGGAGGTGGCCCACCTCTTCCAACTGGCTCAAAACAGTCTTCTGGCAATTTTGGTAAATTACTATTTTTAGCAGTTTTTCGGGTCTTGAACTTCCGGAGCCATTTTGAGGCCCTAAACAACCTTTTTTGGCGATTTGGTGGGCCAAATGGTTGCTTTCAACATACAGTTGGCCCCAATCGAAAGTTGTAAATTTGGGATAGACCTTTCCAACGGGCTACCGAGCGCCCTAAACGGAGATTGTATGCAAAAGTTATGACCCCAGGAAGTTGACTGTTCAACTAACCACCTTGGGGCCGCAAACTTTATGATGGTTCATCTTCTAGGGTTAGGTTTTTGGATGATTTGGATTCTTTCCCTCATGCTTATTATAAATAGGCCCTTTCGGCCTCTCTTTGTATTCATCTTGGCACGAATGAGCATAGCGGCCACATCTCTTCTCAGAGATAGCTACCACCATTCTAGCTATTGTATTTTACAGTCTGTTCTATTTCCGCTATTTAATAGAATATGTGTTTACTGTATCACTGTGTTATTTGCAATATATCTCTGTATATGATTCTGTATATGCTATCTTTTGTTTCGTTCCCACATAAATCCGGATCAGCCTCATACCTCCAAATCCTCCGTAATCATTACAACTCCTTGAACAAAATCTACCATCGGTCCTATTTGTAATACTGCCATGAGTATCTGACTGCTCTAAACTTGCGGTACAAGCCTCCCTGCTTCGTATACCTTCTTCTATTAGTGCACCATCGGCCACCAAGCAACCTGCAACAATCATCATCATTTCTCTCTCTCTCTCTCTCTCTTTTTTTTTACCAATGTGACTTAGAAATCACACTGCTCCAAGCCCGAGCAATAGGGCTTCAACCTGTGACCATGTACCAGTTTGGGGAGCATCCCCCCGTCATATCGCTGCAACTGAACCGCTCCTCCTAAAGTAATACTATTGATGCGATAGGGGCCCAGCCAATGCATCTGCAACTTGCCTGGATGTTTCATAAACTTGCTGTCATATAGTAACACTAAGTTTCCTTGATGAAACTGCTTACTTTTAATGTGGCGATCATGCCATGCCTTCTGGCGATCCTTCTCCACTCCTTGGTGAAATACAACAATAAATCGATCCTCTTCCAGCTCCACCAATTGTGCTAGACGTTCGTCTAATGCTGCAACATCATCCATGCTCGAAACAGCCGCAATTCGTAAACTGGGAACAATGTACTCCATAGGCATTATTGCTTCCTTTCCATATACCAACTTAAAAGGTGTCTGAACCGGTCAGCCTTTTACATGTGGTGCGATAGGCCCACAATACTATTGGAAATTTTAGATCCTAGTCATCGCAGTTCGCATTACACACCTTTGTCAATACATGCTCCAACACTTTGTTAAACGCCTCCACCGTTCCATTTTCCTGCAGGTGATAGGATGTACTCTTCTTATGTTGTATCTACAATTCTTCCGTCAATGCACAGATAGTGCGATTCAGAAAGTGGCTACCTTGATCACTCAGCAATATCTTAGGGCAGCCGAAATGAGTGATAATGTGATCAAACAAAAATCGAGCAGCTGTTGCAGCATAGCAATCAAGTACAGGTGTTGACTCAGCCCATCGGGTCAAGTATTATGTCATTGTGATAATATACCGCGCACTTGTGCGTTTCCCTGGTGGATGGATCGGTCTGACAAAATCAACAGCCCATTTTTCAAATGGTTGCAATGTCACTTGAGGTAGCAGCGGCCTCTCGTGAAGTCTGGATGGCTTGCCAGTTCATTGACAAACATCACAAGACTGCGCATAGTCTATCGCATCATTATGTAATGTGGGCCACCAAAGTCCTGCACGCAGTATCTTTTGGGCAGTCGCCTGACCGCCATAGTGTCCTCCTGCAACTCCACCATGTGCATTGGCCAATATATGCGCTTGCTTATGTGGTAAGATGCATCTGCGCAATATCTCATTGGCACCCAATTTATACAACTCTCCCGCGATCAGTTGAAAGCCAGCAGCCTTGATGACCAATTGCTTCTTCTGAGTAGTGGTAAAGTCATCGGGCGCGATGTCGGTCACCAGAAACTAAAGGATGTCATCAAAATATTGATCAACAACAGTAACGTGAAACAGTTGGGCACCCGACAACCCATCTTCAATATTAGTCGGTTCCTCCCCTGTATCAATCCATGACAAATGATCGGGTCCAGCATTCAATTGCACCGGTTTCACAATGACTTTGAAATTGAACTCCTAAAACAAAAGTAGCCATCGACAGATATTCCCCCCCAACACAGGCTTATTGACCAAGTATTTCAATGTAGAATGACCAGTAAACATTTTAAAGTGGCCACCTAACAAATAATGCCTGAATTTTTGCAACACGTAGACCATGGCTAGACCTTCGCGTTCTATGGTAGTGTAATTGTGTTCTGCAGAGGCCAGCTTCTGACTGACAAAAGCAATGGGATGATCAATGTTTCCTTCTCTTGGTTGAGCCAATACAACCACTAGTGCAATCGATGAAGCATCAACATGGACATGGAATTCCTTACTCTAGTCTGGAAAGACCAAAATCAGTGCCAACGCCATCTTCGCCTTAAGCGTTTTGAAACTCTCCTGACATTATAGGCTCCACTGGAATGCCGTGTCTTTCTTCAACGACTTTTCCATAGGGATAGTAATCGTAGCATAACCCATGATGAACTTGCGATAGTATCCCATATGACCCAAGGTTGCGCGCAACTGCTTAACGGTGGTTTTTTTATTGCAACCCCAAAATAAGCGCAATTTTGGCTGGATCAACCAGTGATCCCTCATTACACACAATATGACCCAGCAATATCCCAAACAGTGCATAGAAAATACATTTCTTCAAGTTCAGTGATATCTGGTGTTGTCGGCATCGCTTAAGCATTAACCGTAAATTTCCAAATGATCACAAATCAATCCATAAATGGTCCAATCATCCATATATACCTGCAAAAATTTCTGAATAAAATCTTTGAATGCGGCAATAATGACCCGGGAGAATATCGTGGGTGCATTCTTCAAACCAAACGACATGACCGTGTATTGAAAGCAACCCCATTCGGTAACGAAAGTTGTCTTATGGCGATCTTCCTTGGCAATGTGAATATGATGGTAGCCAGAGAATCCATCAGTGAAAGAGTACATCTCCTGGCCACCCACTCCTTCAAGTACTTCATTAGTAAACGGGGTTGGAAAAGGGTCATGCAAGCAGGCATCGTTCAACTTCCGCAAGTCGACACAAATGCGCACTTCACCTATTTTCTTGTCTTGCACCACCATAGGACTGAACCATTTGGATTCTTCCACAGGTTCGATAATACCAGCATCCAACATGCGATCAAGCTCCGCCTTGACCTTTTCTTTATGTCGCGTATTCAGTCGATAAGGTCACTGTCGGACTGGCTTAGCATCAGGTTCTAATGGAATCTTAATCTCTCCTAAATCACCCAGGATTCCCTTCATTTTGGAAAAATTCATGGGAAGCATGTCTTGAAATTCATGCAGTAACTCGGTAACCTTACTCATCATCTCATCATCCCAATAATTCCCAACATTAGCAAACTTGGGAGTAGCTTGGGTGCTGATATTCATCTTGCGAAGCTGCAATGGATGACTAAACGGATTACTTGGCGCAACAGAAGGGGACCACATCGTGAATTCCTTCAGATTCAGGAATGTTAACATTTCGGGGATCATCATCGTCCTCTAGGCCACCATTAATGCTGAAGCACTCCATGAGAGACTGCATCTGACAGTGGGTGTGTGGATCGACAAGGTAAGCTGCCGGAACAACCTGAAATACCATGTCGCGGATGAGCTGCAAGGCATTATGGACATCAGGGTTGGCATCCACAAACGTGAACGTATGAGTGAAACAGATCGTCAACTCCCCCCATGTTGTAATGTCATGGAGCAACTCGGCTGCAGTGTACCACGAGTGTGGTATCTCCTACAAAGTATGGACAAAAGCATGAACCCACTCATCTCTGGGTCACACTACCCACAATCGTTGGCACTCCATCACATGATCACTAGGATCCGTTCGGCCATCATACTTGCCAGTGTGATAAACTTCAGTATCGCCAAAGCGAACCATCATCAACCTTCGAAACTATGACCAATCTTTAATGAATTTCTTATGTGTCTCCCACCAGCGTGATGGAGCAGCCTTTAGTGCTTCATCCAAGGCCAACAATTGTTGTGTTTCTGGGATGCTGTCTTCAAACTCTACTACTAAGGTGTTTAGGCAAGGAAACCCCTCATATATAGGCAATGTGATCGTTTCTGTCGCAACATGACACAAGGATTGCGTAACTAAGCCACATTTCCAGACTGATACTTCTTGCATGCGATTCTGCCAATGTTCCAATGCATCATCAGAGTCGGAAGACGCAGAGCTCTCACTACGCCACTCCAACTCACCGTGGATAGTGGGATGAATATAATCTGCTGAAATGTTGAATGCCTGGTCCCATCCAACCATGTCATCAACTCTTACAGGTTCAACATATCGGCATCATTCAGCCGGATCCAATGGGGCTATGACTCTGAAATCACGATTCTCAAAGGTCATCATGTGCTTCTTGAAGTTGATTACAAATCCACTATCATTAGCCCATCCAATCCCCAAGAGCGCTGGATAAGAGCTTCCTCCCTCAACCACTTTGATAACATCAAAATCAGCATAAGTCTTCATGACCTCAATATCAATCGTGAGCCATGGAACTCGCCCAATGGGTGTTACCTTGGCATGGTTAGCCAACCGAAGCTGCACAGGATACCAGCTCAATGGGGGACTCCCCACCTTCTGCCACGCCTACTTGGTTAAGATGTTAACATCCGAACCAAGGTCAAGAATCACAGAGTCAACATCATAGTCACCAATCTGAATATTCATTCGCATTTCCTTACCAGTCTTCCATCGTTGTAAGGAGTTTACTGCCAACTCCTGCCATCCTTTCGGGAATCGCTACAACCATTCCTCAATCTCAACCAGGGAAGGTGGGTCTCGTGCCAATGACAGATAGCTTTCAAGGAACTTCTGCAATGTCCCTAGGGGTGGTCGATCGGCGTCTGATGTGGCATCAAAGACAGGCAACATATCGCAAACAATAGCCTTACCGCAGTCTTTCTCCAGTGTGCGACGTGATTCTAGGAATGTCTCTCGCTTCGTATCAATGTCGAAGGGTACCGTATTCTGACCAGCTAATTGAATCAGTGGGCATGAACCATCTTCCCCAGGCATATTTCCTCCATGAGTGACAACAACCACCGAAGCATCTTGTGGTCGCGATTCTGCAGAAATGGTTGTAGTATTTGCACCCTGCGTCTGGTTTTGCTGCAGATTCCCTCGTTGATTGAGATTTTGATTGACGTTTGGTGGTGGTCGCAGGGCATGGTTTTGTACTAGTTGCTATACCAGGTTCTGTACTGGTTTCTATGGTTGGGCTTGATTCTGTAGTTGCAGAGCATTCCCAGCCTGCCATTGTGCAATCAGTTGTGGACAATTCTCAACTGTATGATCATTACCAAAGCAAAACGTACACTAATTATGTAGCATTGGGCAGTCGCACTGATAATACCCCAATACCGCAACGTGGTAACATTGAACAGGTCCATGACCACCTCGGCCTCCTCCTCCATGACCAAATCTACCATCGCGTCTGCCCCTATAGCCTCCTCAGTAGCCGGCCTGCTGTTGGTATTGTTGCTGCATTGGTGCTACTAAAATCCCTTGCCCTTGTGGTGCATACTGCAGTTGTTGTACGTATTATGGCTGTGGGGGAGTCATCTGCATCGGGGTGTATTGCGACATGAACTACTACGATTGTTGTTGTTGTGGTGCAAACTCCATCTGCGGCTAGGCTACCTGTGGTTGCATTTGTGGTTGTTGCACCATGCGCTGATCGCCCTTGATGTAGAACGCATTGCACATCCTCTCCTGTAGCAACCCATATGCACGGCAATCCTTGTCATCATGACCCACCGACTTGTAGAATGTGTAGTAAAGATTTCATGGGGTTGTGACCATTTTATGCATATATGGGCAATTATCGTGACTGTGCCCAAAAATGTGACAAACATGACACCACGGCATATTGCCGCCATTCAACGGGTTTGGTGCACCTATCACCAAATAATTATGGAAATCCAGACAATTATCCTTCGTATGTCCTTCTCTTCGGCATTGCATACACCATAATTCATCACGTTGTTCCTTGTTCTTCTTCAAATCTTGCAACCGTATAGTTAGGTTAGCGAGCTGTGTCTGTATCTGCGACATCCTAGCTGCATTATCTCCAATCGGTGATGCTTCCAATCGCATTGCAATATCTAGAGCTTCGCTCAGTGTTGATATGTTTTGCTGCATCAGTGGCAACCGAATGTGGGGTAACAGTGTTGAAATGAACCATTCTTTATGTTGGACAACACTCATATCGAAACTAACCTTTGCCATCAGTGTCTTGAATATCTGGTCGAAATCCCATACTGTCTCATTGGGATACTGCTTAATTTCCTTCAATTCAGTAATATATTGAGCCTCGGACTTAGGCCGTCTAAATTAAGCAATCAGTCCATCCCAAATCTCAACTAGTGACTTCTCTAGGGCCCCCGTAGGGACTAAAATAAACTTCATGAACCAATCTAAGGCACAACCTTGCAATGTCGTGGCTATCTGTTTTTTTTTAGCATTGGCATTAGTGATCTATTTCATGGTCCAAAATTCTTCACATAAAAACCAATATTATTCCGAGTTGTTTGTCGCACTTCTATGGAGTAACGGTAACTTAACATCATAACCCGCCATCTTGGGCATCCTTCCTCCTATTGTTGCGCTACTACTACCAATTAACTTCTATGGAACTGATGAACTCGGTGGTGTCAAAGTAGTATTTCTTGCTAGTTGAGAGTTAGTGAGCGGAGGTATGGGTACATTAGTGCTGGGGTTTGGTCCTGCCTCTATCTTGGGCGTAGCCTCGTTATCCCTATCAGGACTGTGAGCTCGCTTCGTCTCGTGTGGTCTTCCTTCACGGTTTTGTGGTTCAATCGCAGCAGGACCTTCTCCCGTCCTCTGCCTCTTCTCTTGTCGAAACCTTGCTCCTCCTCTTGTAAGACCACTTTCTTCCTCGGCTTTGCTCACAGTTTCCTCATGGTATACACCCATCTACCCCTTTACCATTTCATGTACCATTCCCCAGTAGTTGTGGTACCCACGGCCTCTGCCCACTAGGTTGTCTACTGATCAAGGTGCATATTTAATATACCCTTTTCGCATATTAGCATCTTAATCGACAGTTGGAGTGACAACAAAAACCTTCCCCTTGGTCCTCGAAAGAAGTATCTTTCGGCTTCGCTATAGGATTTCTTTGTGTTGATCACGAATTCAGTGATATACCCTTCCAAGATGCTATCAACCCAAACTTCAATAGCCCGCGATGCCTTATTATCGACTTCCTATAGTTCCTGGATTAATTCCGGGGTCCAAGCCGTCGGCTCACCACCCTGGAAATTCTTCTTTTCAAAGGTCAGCTTCAACAACCATTCATACAAAATGACTGGAAATTCACAAAAAAAACCATTCATGCTGACCATCGTGAATATATCTCCCCAACCAGTGATCTACTGTCAGTCGCGTGTTCCGACTTTCTTCTTTAGCAAACTCCTGCAACTTCTGATCGAACCATTTCTGTATCTTCGGCTTCGTCGAATGCCACAACATGACCTCCTTCTACTCTGCACACGGTCTCACCAACGGAACTATTTGTTGACCAATGCACCCTTAGTCGACAGGGGTTCACCTCACTGTCGACGCATACCGTAGTCTCCCTGGGCACCTGCACAGGCAGGTTTGAGCTCACCCAACAAAACCCGCAGAGCGGATAAGGTCTCACCCGAGGCATCCAGGAAGAGCAGACGGAACCATGTTTCCGATGAGGGAGGAGGAGATTTGTGGCTACATTGTAATGACCCTTTTTCAAAATTCTATTAAAATGCCAAATTTTCTACTTTTTCCCCAATTTCGACCTTTGACTAGTTTAACTGTTTTGACCTCCAAATCAACCCAAATGCTCCCAAATATTTTGTAGGAGTGTATGAATGGTATTTAGACTTGAATATCAGGTTCAGGGATGTTTTATGGCCCTCCAAATACAACTGCAAACTTGATTTGTATTCTGATCAATATAGGTAATTTTGACTAGTAATTTGTGCATCAAACCCCCCCCCCGGGGTAACACTGAAAATGGCCTTCCAAATGCCTCCAAACTCCCACAAATTTATGAAATGAGGTATATAATGTGTTAATTATGTGATTAAGGTCTCATATTCAACATTAATTGATTTTTACTATTGTTCTAACTCTCTCACATTCAACAGCAAAAACCCCCAATTCGACCCTTGGGGAAATGGCACTATTTCACCTCCCAATACAAATAAACTGAGTAAAAATGCTTCAAATGCTCAAGTACATTACACGAAACTTGTAGAAGACATCCATGGCATTATATTTATCACAAATATATCAGATAATCATCCATCCATTCGAAATAATCAACATTATAGTGTCATACATCAATACATTGGGGAAATCGACATTGTTTTGCTCATTAATCAATAGTTTTTGCATACAACCAGTGGGTATTTCGACCTGAGAATTTCTGAGTATTAATAACAGAGGATATGAATCTATTACAATCAAAAATATATAAAGAGAAGCTCTCTCAAGAAGCACAAGTGCTCACCAAAAACGCCCTCCCTCAAGAAGCATGAATATGCCTTCAAAACTGGAAACGGTGGAGAGAAAGTGCTGCACTAAACCAAGCCATGAAACTTCATGTAGCTTCTACCTGCAAATACAAAATCCATTAAAGCACCATGAAAGACCTGAGTGGCCTCTCCAAACACCAACTTGGATGGGAATCTTTCACCCTCAAAATTGGCTAAGGCAAGAAACTAGTCATCCACTAGCTCTCTCTTCACAAATGCAATTTTTCTCAAATCATAAAAATCCATTCTCATTCTTCATTTCTACATTTTATAACTAACATTAGCCTTCTAAGGGTCGAAATCCTCTCAAAAGATTCAATATATTTCCATTTAGGAAATATTCCACATTTGCCACTTGTCTCCTAGTTCCAACCTTCCATCTTCTCCCAAATTCGATTTTGAGTCTCTTTGGCTTCTCCAACTCCCAAATTCGCCTTCCTTGAGCCTATTTTTGGTGTTGACATGCCATAGTGGTCATATGTTAGAGGCCAGGTCTGCAATTTGTCATAGTTGTCATAGATGCTCCATCATTGGTGTCATAGGGGCTAGGGAATCTAGGCCCAAGTTTTCCACAAACTTCTACTTTGACTCTTTATCTTCCATGGAGGTTACCAATCCTTCCCAATTCGACCTAAGATGCTCAATGACATGTATTATGACTTACCAACTCACCCAACAGTGTTCACATTCCCATTAATTCGAATTTGCAAAAGAGAGATACCATGTATTATGAAAAATCAAGCTAGTGTGGTCCCACCACCTCCATATGTCTCCAAAACCACTTACCACTTAGAATTTATCTTGAATTTATTTATTCACCATATTTATGAAATGATTGAACCCCTCTAATGTCTAAATATCATTTATTAGCTTCCTTATTACCATCCCACATGTGCCCATCCAACTTAAGATACTAGTAGGATTGATGGGATTGTCTTACTATGCACTTATTTGAATGGGGACATTACAGTCCTGCCCACCCAAGATTGCTTGTCCTCAAGCAAATTCAGATTTGGATGCTGCAAAATAATTCTCCTCTTCCCATGTGGCATCTTCATTTGGTAAGTCCTTCCATTGCACTAAATATATTTTGATGATTCTACTGCTCAACCTTCTTTCCCGTGTCTTCAAAATCTTTTCTGGAACAAGTGTGAGCTGACCTTCATCATCCAAAGGAGGAAGTATTTCTGAAGTGATGATTTTCTGACCAAGAGCTTTCTTGAGACAAGAAACATGAAATACATTGTGGATCTTCCTCCCTTCTGGAAGTTCTAGTTCATATGCTACTTCTCCAACCTTCCGCACTACCTTGTATGGCCCATAGTACCTTGGTTTTAATTTTTCTGCTCCATTCTTTTTTAGAGATGTTTGTTTATAAGGCTGCAACCTTAAATATACTAAATCATTGACTTGAAAGGTTCTTTCTTATCTATGCCTATCAGCATATTGTTTTTGCTGATTTTGAGCAACCTGTAAATTGTCTTTCAAGAGGTTTAAAATTTCTTGGCTCTCTTCCACCCAATCTTTAGCCTTTGGGGCTCTACTATCACCAAATATAATGTCAGCAAATGTAAGTTCATCATAACCATATAATTCTTTGAAAGGAGACATTCCTATTGACATATGATAAGTGGTGTTGTAGCAAAACTCACCCAAATGTAGCCATTTTGCCCATGCTTTTTGCTGCTCTCCCACATAGTTTCTATGTATCCTTTCAACAATTGGGTTTACCCCTCTCTGTTTGTCCATCAGTTTGTGGATGATAGTTGGTACTTGGAATCAATTGAGTTCCTACCAATCTAAAAAGTTTCTTGCCAAAAAGCACCCATGAATCTACTATCTCTATCACTGACAATGCTCTTGGGGAGCCCATGCAATCTGAAGATTTCTTTGAAAAAAATATCAGTTACTTGTGCAACACTAAAAGATGATGTAACAGCAAAGAAATGAGCAAATTTTTTCAACCCTATCAACTACCACATAGATTCAATCCTTACCCAAGGATTTAGGCAATCCGGTGATGAAATCCATGGAAATACTGTCCCATTTTTGCTCTGGAATGGGCAATGGTTGTAATAGGCTGGCTGGACATGTAAGTTCTGATTTGTTTTGTT
This sequence comes from Larix kaempferi, assembly GCA_027924585.1. Lineage (NCBI taxonomy): Eukaryota > Viridiplantae > Streptophyta > Pinopsida > Pinales > Pinaceae > Larix > Larix kaempferi. Next base: position 703,494 of record BSBM01001947.1, on the reverse strand, counting down.
GACATGATTTACATTCATTCACATACTTCTGAACATCTTCCTTTATCCCCTTCGAAAAAAATCTTTGCCTCAACTGTCTATAAGTTTTGAAGATCCCCGGATGGCCCGCTAGTGGGGAATCATGTGCTTCTTTGCAAAATTCAGTACTTGAGCTTGGAGTTATGAACTAAATAAATTCTTCCCTTATAATATATCATTCCATTCAAAATCCTATAATTATCATCCCCTTTGATTCCATCCAACACATCACAAGCAAATTTGTCTTTGGCATATTCAACTAGTAGCATGTTTTTCCAATCCTCGGCAATATCCATAAGAGAAAAAGAAGGCCTTCTTGACAAAGCATCTGCTACTATATTATTCTTTCCTTTGACATATTCAATATCAAAATCATAATCTTGAATCTTGCTTACCCACTTTTGTTGCCTTTCATTTAGATCTTTTTGGGTGAAAAAGTGTCTTAGACTATTGTGGTCAGTTTTCACCACAAACTTGCTGCCCACCAAGTATTGTCTGAATTTGGCCAATGCATGCATAATGGCCAGCATTTATTTATCATAGATGGAGTAAAGTTTTTCATGAGGCTGCAAATTTCTGCTCTCAAAGGCTATGGGGTGTTGTCCTTGCTTTATGACAGCCCCTATTCCTCCACCTTAAGCATCACATTCCACAACAAAAGGTTTAGTAAAATCAGGAAGTGCAAGTATGGGACAACTACTCATTACCTATTTCATTTTTTGGAAGGCCTTTTCATCCTCTTCATCCCACTTGAAAGCATCCTTCGTAGTCAAATCAGTGATTGGAGAAGTCAACTTGGAGAACCCTTTCACAAATTTTCTGTAGTAGGTGCATATGCCAATAAAGCCTCTTAATTCGGTAATATTTTTTGGTGATGGCCATTCCAAGATAGCCCTGATTTTTTCCATGTGTACCTTCACCCCTTCTTTCCCAATAATGTGCCCAAGATACAGTAGTTCTTTCATCCCCAAACTCACATTTTGATAATTTAGCAAATAATGACTCTTCTTGCAAGATTTTCAACACAATCTCTAACTGTTGCAAATGCTCTTCCCATGTTTTACTGTAAATGAGAATATCATCAAAGAAAACCAAAAAAAACCTTCTTAGTTGCTTGCAAAATATCCTATTCATACATTCTTGAAAGGTGGCTGGAGCATTAGCTAACCCAAAAGGCATGACAAGAAATTCAAAGTGGCCAAAATGACATCGAAAAGCGGTCTTTTGCACATCTTCATCTTTCATTCGAATTTGGTGATACCCTAATCTAAGGTCAATTTTTGAAAAGTATTTGGCCCCATGTAGCTCATCCAGGAGATCATCAATCCTAGGATTAGGATACCTATTCTTAATAGTCTTTTTGTTCAAGGCTCTAAAATCTATGCACATTCTCAATGTTCCATCTTTTTTCTTCACTAGCACTACTGAAGAAGCATAAGGGGTTAGATCTTGGTCTAATCAGTCCCAAATCTAGGAGTTCTTGGATAGCTTTTTCAATCTCATCTCTGAACTTTTTAGGATGTCTATAAGGTGGTATCTGAAGGGGTGAAGTGCCCTCCTCCAAAATAATACTGTGCTCAAACCCCCCTATCCGGTGGCCTACCATGTGGAAGGTCTCTAAAAACCTTTTCATATTTTTGCAAAAGTCTCTCTATCTCTTTTGGGTGTTTGAAAAATATTTATAGTTGGCTTGGGAGATGTAATATGACATTCAGCAGCCCATTCTATATCCCCATGCCTCAATATAGATCTCATACTATTGCAAGTTACTACTTGATCTGGATAAGTGTGGTGCCCTCTCACAATTCTTTGTACTTCTTTTGAATCTTGGAATTTCATTTTGGGAATTTGATAATTTATTGTATGCTCTCCTATTGAATACAGCCATTGCACTCCCAAAACCACATTAGTATCAGCAACATCAACCACATAAAAACTATCAACAAAAGTATAGTTACCTACGGTGACTTGCAGCTTTGGAACCCATGTTTTGCATTGCATTGTGTTGTGACCCGGGAATGACAACTGTGAAGCCTTCAAATGGTTCAATAGATATATTTCTTTTCTCTACCATCTCTACATCAGTGAATTTATGAGTGGCTCCTCCATCTACCAAAACTGAAGTTCTTTGTCCTTGTACCACACCTCTTGCATCGGATAGTATGATAGCGAGGTACTGTTGAAAGCACTGTCATTTTTGCTTTGTCTGGTGAAGGCTGATTTTCTTCTTGTCTTTCCTCTTCTACTGCTGTCTCATATGCCTCTTCTTGATCTGAAATATGTCCATCTTCATCCATGACCCCATCATACCCCTCATTGTCATAAAATACTTCTATGTATTGAGCCTTTCCTTTGGTACATTTGTGCCCCGGTGTCCATGGTTGGGAAGCATGTGAAGCACAATTTATTTTTTCTAAGTTCATCCCTGTTTAGTCCCTCCTTTTTATTCCTCTCAAATGACTCCCCTTTGCCAAGGTTTCTTTTCAAATTTGTAGCTAGGCTTAGGAGGAAATCTCATTCTAAGAAGCACATTTTGGAGATCCCCTAGTCAAGCTCATTGCATCTTTTAATGTAGTTGGCTTGTGGGATTTGACCAAACCTTTTAAGAGTTCATCCAAACCTTCAGTGAACAACAATACTAATCTTCCCATAGATACATCACCCACCTTGACTGCTAATTTTTGAAAGTCCAACATATATTCGGTAGGGGACCCAGTTTGCTTCAATTGAGCTAGTTCTTTGAAAGGCAATTCTGGATCTTTTTGTTCAAATCTTTCTAGTACCCTGTAAACAAATTCTCCATATGTTTTAACCTGATTATGACCCAAGGTTTTCATCCCATGAAACCAACATTCTTTGGCATCTCCTTCCAAATGCAAAATGGCCATTTTTAATGCATCTCTTCCAACATAAGATTCAGCTGAAAATATACATCCAATTTTTGCACCCAAGTGTTAGCAGAATTTTGAGAAGAACCATCAAAAGTAGGAAGTGACATTTTTCCAATAGCACTATTCAATTCTTTGTTTTGGAATGGAATCCTATTGTCTCCCTTCATTTTAATCTTTTGTATAGCATCAATGTAGTCACTAAGTGGTACACCTCTTTTACACTCTTCATTCAAATCGTTCCAATCATTTACTAGTTTCTTGTAATCCAATTTAAGATTGGGATCTTCTTTGGGTATGAGAAATTTAGGTGAAGTATGCCTTTGTGTGCTTTGAAATTCATCAGGTCTATTATGAGGTCCTGTACTTGAGAAAATATGCTCATTCCCTTTCATCTTTTCCCCTGAGTGTGAACCACTATTATCTCCTATCATCCCTTTGCTTGAAAGTTGGCTACCCAACAATTCGAAACCTTTCATCATTTGTTTATTCATATCTAGCATAACCATGGTAATTCCTTCAAAACATGTTTTAAGGCTTCAATAAATTCCTCCTTATGTCTTAATTTTTTCCTCCTCCTCTCTACCCCATTGTTTTAGAAAAAAAACTATTTTTCTGCTACTATCTCTTCTTCAACCAAAACTTCTTGAACTACTGATTCAAAGGGTGGTGTTTTATTTGTTTGGCTTCTTGTTAATACCATAAGGTGCCAAGACCATGCTCTGATACCACTTGTAATGACCCTTTTTCAAAATTCTATTAAAATGCCAATTTTTCTACTTTTTCCCCAATTTCGACCTTTGACTACTTTAACTGTTTTGACCTCCAAATCAACCCAAATGCTCCCAAATCTTCTGTAGGAGTGTATGAATGGTATTTAGACTTGAATATCAGGTTCATGGATGTTTTATGGCCCTGCAAATACAGCTGTAAACTTGATTTGTATTCTGATCAATATAGGTAATTTTGACTAGTAATTTGTGCATCAAATCCCCCCCAGGTAACACTGAAAATGGGATTCCAAATGCCCTCCAAAATCCCACAAATTTATGAACAGAGGTATATAATGTGTTAATTATTTGATTAAGGTCTCATATGCACCATTAATTGATTTTTACTACTGTTCTAACTCTCTCACATTCAATAGCAAAAACCCCCAATTTGACCCTTGGGGAAATGACACTATTTCACCTCCCAATACAACTAACTGAGTAAAAATGCTTCAAATGCTCAAGTATAGTACATAAAAATTGTATAATACATCCATTTCATTATATTGATCACAAATATATCATAGAATCATCCATCCATTCTAAATAATCAACATTATAGTGTCATACATCAATGCATTGGGGAAAATGGGACATTGTTTGCTCATTAATCAATAGTTTTGCATACAACCAGTGGGTATTTTGACCCCGAGACTTTATGAATATTTATAAAAGAGGATACTAGGCTATTACAATCAGAAATATATAATGAGAATCTCTCTCAAGAAGCACAAGTGCTCACCAAAAACGCCCTCCCTCAAGGAGCATGAATATGCCTTCAAAACTGGAAACGGTGGAGAGAAAGTGCTGCACTAAAACAAACCATGAAACTTCCTGTAGCTTCTACCTACAAATACAAACTCCATTAAAGCACCATGAAAGACCTGAGTGTCCTCTCCAAACACCAACTTGGATGGGAATCTTTCACCCTCGAAATTGGCTAAGGCAAGAAACTAGTCATCCACTAGCTCTCTCTTCACAAATGCAATTTTTCTCAAATCATCAAAAGCCATTCTCATTCTTCATTTCTACATTTTATAACCAACATTAGCCTTATAAGGGTTGAAATTGTCTCAATAGATTCAATAGATTTCCATTTAAGAAATATTCCACATTTGCCACTTGTCTCCTAGTTCCAACCTTCCATCTTCTCCCAAATTCGATTTTGAGTCTCTTTGGCTTCTCCAACTCCCAAATTCGCCTTCCTTGAGCCTATTTTTGTTGCTGACATGTCCATAGTGGTTATATGTTAGAGGTCAGGTTTTCAATTTGTCATAGTTTTCATAAATGCTCCATCATTGGTGTCATAGGGGCTAGGGAATCTAGCCCAGAAGTGTCCACAAACTTCTACTTTGACTCTTTATCTTCCATGGAGGTTACCAATTCTTCCCAATTCGACCTAAGATGCTCAATGACATGTATTATGACTTACCAACTCACCCAACAATGTTCACATTCCCATTAATTCGAATTTACAAAAGAGAGATACCATGTATTATGAAAATCAAGCTAGTGTGGGTCCCACCACCTCCATATGTCTCCAAAACCACTTGTCACTTAGAATTTATCTTGAATTTATTTATTTACCATATTTATTAAATGCTTGAACCCCTCTAATGTCTAAATATCATTTATTAGCTTCCTTATTACCATCCCACATGTGCCCATCCAACCTAGGAAACTAGTAGGATTGATGGGATTGTCTTACTATGCACATATTTGAATGGGGACATTACATACATGGACTGACTCTATTGTGGTACTTTAACCAAAGACATTAAACATTCAACAAGGATTTATAACACATCACTTCATCGCAACATTCAAGGGGTTATACCATTTACTTCATCGCAGCATTTATCATCACATTCTACATAGAACATACTACTTGATCACAACATTTATCATCAAGGCAACAATAAGAAGAAATTGCATTAAACAACATTCATACATCGCAACTTTGCGCAAAGTTTTGTACCAAAAACATCATTATATTACTATCGTGAATACACTAGCAAAAACACGGATCTCGCATCCCATTTGTCTTCTTCCTCTCATGCATGCATCTCTTTAGCACTTACAACTCTCATGTATTTATAGGCTTTTGCCCTTACAATATTTTTCCACTTACAACTGAATCCCTAATCGACACTATGGACAATTGACCCAATATCTAACTGACTTGGTCCAAATGACCCCCAAAACCCGCATACTGCGATATACTAACTCACTATTACATAATGTATGGTCCAAGTGAACCAAAACCCGCCAACTGCAGTATCCTTTGGCACAAAATAATCCTTTCACTCCCTCTTCTGGTGTGTTGCGGCGTCAGCGGTACCGCGATATTTCCCCATCAAAACACCTGCCAACACCTTTCCACAACACTAACCACATAAGAGAGATCTGGTCTCAAATGTGTCAAGTACAATAAGATACCGATAAGCTTCTTGTACAACATGTTGTCTACGAAAGGAGTAGAACCACCTTCTTCCAATCTAATGAGAGACAGGAAAGGGAAAGTTGTTGCTTTGCAATCAACCATGTGGAAATTTTTGAGCAAGTCAGATGCATATCTAGAATGTGAAATGATGATCGCTTAGTATTTTTGAGTTACTTCAAGGCCAATAAACTATTTCAATAGCCCTAGATCTGTCATGGAGAAGGATTTTCTCAAATCATACTTGATGTTCTTTAATCCAGTAGATGAACCACTAGTGATGAGCAAGTCATCAACATACAATACAATCAACAATAGGAAACCTCCCTTCTGCTGCATGTAGACATTGCAATCATATTTGCATTTCTTGAACTTCTATGGAAGTAAGAAAGAGTTTGTTTTTTCATACCATGCCCTGGGGGATTTCTTGAGCCCATACAATGAATTTGTTAGTCTGCATACCAAGGATGGATCATCTGTGTACCCCTTAGGTTGCTTCATGCAAACCTCTTCTTATAAGTCACCATGTAGGAATGAAATCTTTACATCCATGTGATGTAGCTCCCATTGTTTCGAAGATGCAATTTCTAAAACAAGTCTTACAGATTCCACTCTTTCTACTGGAGAAAATGTCTCATTGTAGTCCAATCCATGAACTTGTGAATACCCCTTGGAAACCAACCGGGATTTGTACTTGGTTGTAGATCCATCAGAAGCAAGTTTTGTTTTGTAGATCAACTTGCACTGGACTATATTTATCCTTCGGGGAAGAGATACAAGATCCAATGTCTCATTGTTCTACAGTGACTCATATTCTTAATCCATGGCAGCCTTCCATCTTGGATCATGGAAAGACTCTTTGAAGGATTGTGGATAAGACCCCACCATCATGTAGCATCTCTCTGGGAGAAGTGGATATGTATGATATAGTGCAAGGATTTTCATCTTGATACTGAGATCTGGTTCTTCTATGGTCAGATAAATCTCCATCTATGTTCCGAGCAACTTCAAGGAATTTTTGAGCCCATTTAGGCCTTGGATTGGGATTAGGTGTTGGATCTAGATCTCTATATGCTTGATATTCATACTCAACATCAAGATCCAATTCAACTTGGTCCTCATATTTGGAATCTGAATCTGGATCATCAAAAGAGACATCATTCAGATCTTCATCAAGTGCAAATGGAGTAGGCAGATCATATCTACCTTCTTCATCAATTGACTCTATATCTTGCAATGGATATTCATTGAACTAAACACTTCTTTCAATGATGCATATTCTGGTTGCAATATCCATAAGTTTGTATGCTTTTTCATCGTCTACATAGCCCATCAAAATGCATTCACTACTTTGAGGTTGAAGAGTTTTTATTTTTTCAGATGGGATTTTGTCCCATGCCTTGGATACAAAAACACATAAGTGAGATACATCTGGCTTGTTTCCATTAAGTGCTTCGAATGGAGTGACCCCATCCACGGATTTGTGGGGTACCTTGTTCTGAATGTATGAAGCACAATTCAGTGCTTCTACCCAGAGATATGGTGGAATATCCCTTGATTCAAAACACAGGTAACCATTTATTTCAATGACCTATTCTTCCTCTCAGCTACACCATTTTGATGTGATGTGTATGTGACATAATGTTTCATTTGGATGCCCTCAGAAGCACAAAATTGTTGCAACTCTCTCTTGATGTACTCCCCTCCATTGTCATATCTGAGTTCTTTGATATTCTTCCCAGCAGTGTTCTCAACCAAGGCCGTGAAAATTTTGAACATTTTGAAAACCTCAAACTTCTCCTTAAGAAAATAGAGCCAACAGAACCTAGAGTAGTCATATATGAAGGTCAGAAAGTATCTGGATCCATTGATAGAAGTTGTGGGCATCGGTCCTGATACATCACTATGTATCAAATTCCTTGGGAGACTTTTATGTCAGAAATACTTCAACCATATCTTCCTTATGCAACTGCTATACGTACTTGAAATTGAGATGGCCAAATATCTCATGCCAGATTTTGTTGGTCTCATTGGCATGGTTCAAGAGGGAGCTTTGATGTGAATATGGAAAAAAATGGGAGAACTCATATGCCTTTGAGGCATTGTTTTCAAACCCCCCTTTAGCTATTATCTTACCAGAGGATATCTTTGAAATCTCAAGTGTGCCAGATCCAAAAACAACTTCCTTTGGTGAACCTGTGTGTGTCATCTGATAAATAGATAACAAGTTTTTTCCAAAGAAGCCACACACAAAACATTGTTAAACTTTAAATGCTCTAGTTGTATTATGCTCTTCCCTTCAACAAAGATTTGTGAATCATCTCCCATGTGAATACTAGGACCACTAGTGAGATCTAGAGAGTAAAAATATTGTCTGGAGGAAACCATGTGGTTTGAGGCTCCATAATCTATGAGGAAATATTGTGATTGTGAGAACCCAGCCTCTAGTGCATGGCATCTCTCATGATCATATGTATTGCTTCTAGAATCATTATTCCTTGTGCCTTTTGGGATGGAAATGTTGTGTTGTTCAAGAAGTATGGCCATTTGATCTATCGTATTCATGCAAGAAATCTCTGGATGCTTTCCTTTTCTTGCAATAGGTACATTTGGCCTTCTCAAAACCTCTTTTGCTTATCCTTCTTAGAGTTGGAGGCTCCTTCTGATGGATTAGGATTCTCCTTTGGTTTGGATTCAAATTGGTTCTTGTCCTTCCTTTATGATTCCCTTTAGCATTTACATTTTTGGACTCCCCAGCAATAAGAGCCTGATTGTTGGAGGCCTTCAAAGGCTCCCATTTGGATCAGCTTATCTTGTTCTTAGATTAGAGATTCTATGAATGCATCTAAAGAACGAAATTTCTAGTTGGGAATTGACAATATCCCAGAGTGAAAGGTAGACACCAATATTGAAAATTAAGGGCCAATCTTACTCAGGATGGATAGCACCAACTGCTCATCCTTCTTTTCAATTACACATTGTTTACACTACATAATCAAGGACTTGAAATTTGAAAATAACTAATGTATGGTTTTGAAATTGTTGGGCCGAAGAGAAATTAATTCATTCTCCAAAGTGTGGCCTCTCAGCTCATATTGCTTACCAAAGAGAGTTTCAAGCTTCCGTGAAACCTCCCTTGTGGTTTTCAATCCATCAATATGGAAGAGAAAATATTTGTAGATGTGAATACACATAAAAAAAAAAAATCCTCATCTAACTTTACTTTTCTTCCTCGATAGTTTTCTGAGGTTCGAATTTGTCATGTCCCAAAATTTTGCATTTGGTCACAATGGCCTACACACCTTGGCCATACTCATGATAGTTTGTAAAATTGATGCTAAGGGTCAAATAATTGCCAAGAATGATGTCTAAGTTAGTAATAATGTTAAATTAGATCTATATGGAAAAGGTGGGGTCACATTAAGCGAAATTCCCAATTCAAAGTTGTAATATACCCATCCAAATGAACTGCCATGGAGGAAAAATTACTAGTTCCCTAGGTTGGGGGGTGGAAGCATTGGGATTTCAAATAAGAAGGATAATAAATGATGTGTGGAAATTAGAATAGCATAAATATTTAATAAGGATATAAATAAATATATACAAGTTAAAATTAAAGTGGCATTTCATCATGAAGACACATATGGAGGAAGTGGGACCCACACAAGGTAGATTTTCTATGCCACATGGCATCTTCCTCTTGTCAATTCAAATACATGAAAAGTCCAATGTTCTTGGGATGAGTTGGAAGGGAATAATACTTGGCATGAGTCAATGAGGTCGAAATGTAGAGGAAGACTAACTCCCATGGAAGAGGAAGAGGCAATTTGGAGTTAGTGGGACACTTGGGCTAGATTCCCTAGCTTTATGATAACAATGATGAGGATGCTATGAAACCTATGACACAAATCAGACCTAAAGGATGAAATCTAACATATATGACATGTCAGGGCTAAAAATATCCTCCAAGAGGGTGCTCAAGTGAGTTAGGGCAGCCAAAGAGACACCAATTCGAATTTGGAGAAGGAGAGGGCTAGAATTGGAAGGACAAGTGGCATACTTGGGAATCTCTTCCCAACTTGAGTTGGCATCAATATATTGGAAGGAATTCGACCCATGGAGGACCTTATAAGTTTATAAAAATTATGAACAAATAATAATAACATCTTTTTGATCATTTTAGAATTTGCATTTTGCATTTGGGAGAGCAGGGCTAGTGGAGTGCTACTCTTAGCACCAATTTCGAGGGTGAAAGATTCCCATCCTAGTTGGTAATTGGCAAGGCCATTCAGAAATTTCATTTATATCTTTAATGGAGTATTTTATTATAGGTTGAAGCTACAGAAAAGCTCATGGTCACATCTCTTTCAGCTTGCTTCTACAACCATTCTTCTATTTCTTGGCATATTCTTGCTCCTTGAGGAGAGGCACACTTGTTGAGGTGATGAACTCTTTGGGATAGCTATTGAGGTCCCATATATTTGTATTCTGATATATATACTTTGTTTTTACTGCTCATGAGACTATTAGGTCTAAATACTAAGTGCAGTTATGTAAAAATACCAAACAATGCATAAATGATGCCATTTCCCCTAGATCTTGTTGTTGGAGTTTGAAGAGATACTATTTCGAGTTATATCAATTATTATATGTAATTTTGTTGATGGATGGAGTGTTATTAAAGTTATGAATAATTTTAATCAACAGATCATAAGCCCTTGGCACCTAAAATTCCAATTTCATATGTCATGGTGAAAATAACTAGCTTTTTCCCCTATGTGAAATCCTTCATATAAACATATGATTTTAAGGAGTTGCAAAAGGCCATAAAAACTAATTAAGGATACATTTTGGATCTAATTAAATCCAATTATCATTACCATACCTCTTTTCAGAAATTTGGAAGGGTTTAACAGCGTTTGGGAAGCCATCTTTTTCCACTACCCTTGAGGGATTTGAAACTCAAAATTACTAGTAATATTCCCTACTTTGTCCAGATTGTAAATGAATGATGAAGAAGTGTTTTAAGGGTTTTTAAGTATCCATAAGCCTATTTTATATGTCTTAATACCGCTCAAATACCTTCAGACCCATTATACAAGCATTTGGGGTCATTTGGAGACCAAGAGACCAATACTAGTCAAAGAGAAATTGCTAGTCAAACTCCCTACTTTGGGCATAACTTAAAGGAGAGTTTCAGAAGCCTCTTGAATAATATAAATCATCCCTGAACCTACTAATTATTTCCTAATATCATCCATACAGCTTCTGTAACAATTTGGGAGCATTTGGAGTCATTTGGAGACCAAGAGACCAATACTAGTCAAAGGTCAAACTAGTGGAAAAAGTTGAAAATTTCACCATTTTACTAAATTTCTAAAAAGGGACATTACAGACTTCCTTTCCCATTGTGACCTTGTACAAAATCTTGTTACGCAAAAAACTATGCATATTTACCCTCCAATCCAGATAATTGAAGGATGTTAGGATTATTGGTGTCAAAGGATGGTCAGATACACATCGATACACATCGATCTTGTTGACAAAGATTGTCAGATGACCATAACTGTGGGACTCAACAACCATTTAATTCCTCATTTTATTAACTAGTTTTTCCCTAGAGAAAGTGTCAGAATATATAGGTTCATCACACACAAAAAATGGAAATACCATATAGGCAATGCAAAATATTTCATTTTCCTCCTTGACAAAACAAAGGTTGAGAGTATTGGCCAGGTTTTGAATTATCGAGCACTAGGACTAGACGCCACTATAAAATACTTGGTAACATCGAATGATGCAATTTAAATTCGATATATTGCTTCAATTGTGGTTGCTTCTGAAAAAAACATGAATCAATTTGAACTAAGTATCAAGGAACACAAGACAACATCTGATTATGCACTTGTAAGTACCTTGCTTTTGAAACTATACAGCTTGTTGCATTGACTATTTTTTGTTTCAACAGCTTTTTTCCTTTGTCATGTTTAACATTTTAGTAATTTAAAGACCTATATTGCAATAAACATGTTCTAAACACTTTCTAAAATTTAAAATAGGTACAACTTGGTGAAAATTGGAAAGGCTTGGTAGAACAGATACAGGAACAATTACTTTCAGATATCCCAGCTCTGCATTTGTTTAAAAATATTTTAAGAAATGGTGTGAAGGGAATTCAAACATTGTGACCTTATGCAACAATGTTTATAGATGTACTTAACGATGAAATTTCAAAAGAGACATTGCTTGAAATTTTCTATTCAAAGGCTGAGGTAATTTATTGTACTACATTGTTGCAATATAGTTTTTAAAACATAACTATGTGATATGCAAATTGTTGTTCAATTGATTTTCCAATTCTTTGTCTTAACAAAAAAAAACTAGAAAATTATAAAAAAGAGAAAAACAAGATTATTTGAATGCAGGTGCATGGGATGCTTAAAGCAAGCAATCCTTTCCAGCCACCCTATCAGAAAATATGCAACAAATGCAAACAACGGATTGCACACAACATTCCTACTTGCATAGTTTGTAAAGAAATAACAGAAATTGTGCATGTGCAAAGAATTGAATGCATTTTCAAGACCTTCAATGGCCCAATTGAATCTTCTTTTACTGGCCATGCACTTGAAACATGTTTTCCATATATTTCAAAAATTTCTTACAAAGACTATACAAATAATATTTCCTCAAATGTTGTTCATCTCCATAAATTGTCTCAAATGGGAATTTTCACAGTGCCAACTTGAAATAGCATTATTGATGTAAAAAAATGTGATTACTACATGGAGCATTGCCACAAGTTTTAATTCCTTCCTTTAAAAAAGAAATTGTTGTGTACAAAAGCAATTCCAATTTTGCTATGATGTACACTTGCATGCTGCAATAGACTTTTCTATGGATACTACAGAGATAGCCTTTGTTTTTTATTTTTATTTTTTTCATAGTTTCATAGACAAGTTTTTTATCATAGTTTTGAAAACATCAAACCTTGATATGATATGCTGAAGGAAGAAGAAAAAAAATGCAAATGATTTTTATTTTGTTGGCTTCCATTGTACATAAAATATGTTGTAGATTTGTAGATATTCTTTATAAAAGATGCTATAAACATATATTACTAAAGTAATATTAGTGTTGATGCTTAGTGTTTTCTTATTGGATATTTGATGTCTATAGTTTTATTCTTTTTTTTTTCTTGATCTTCTACATTTTTGATAAATGAGAAATACATCAAACTATCACTACGAAATTACATTTGCAATTGTCCCATGTTTTTCAATTTTTGATGTTGTTGTGCCATTTGCTCTTTTTGTTGCATTAGAAATGTTATTGTTTTGGCAACCTTTGATTCCCATTACTAGGGAAAATTAGAAAGTGTTTCGCAAATGTGATTATTTTTAAAAACAGAATTCCTTATAAAGCTTTAACACAACTACTTTTATTTTCTCTTTTATACTGGAAAATAGATTAATGCCGACCATGGATTGTAGCCCAAATTCACTTACTCGTTCCGAAATTAGAATCTAGCTGCACAGCATGGTTGAGTTCTCTACTTCTTATAAATTAGATGAAAGGGTACGAGAATCATCACCGGCATTTCTCATACTTCCTAATTTTCACTTTCGAGAGTTGAGGTATCGGATCATCGCCTGCGCAGTCATAACAATTTATCGTAAGCTACTTCTCTTTTCTCTTAGTCCTTAATGATTCTCAGATCTCTACATTGTGAAGTTAATCTGTATAGAGAAGTTGAGTTCAGTATCTAACATGAACAATAATAGAGTAGAGTATGTCCAGATATGAATACAAATGCAATACGGCCGTTTTCAAGTACTGATTAAATTTTTCTTTTGATTTTTGATGCAAGAGTTAGATTCTTCACCATGAGTAGCTCAGCAGAATTATCGTCATTGGAAATCACGTTACGGCCCTTCCGGCAGAGTGACTTGGAGGCTTTCTATGCATGGGCGAGCGATGATGAGGTGACTCGTTTTCTGGCGTGGGAGACATTTAGATCGAAAGGGAAGGCGAGAGAATTCTTGGAGAGAAATAATTCCACAGCCATGGTTCAGAGCAATCTAGACTGTTATTCTTCTTGTCGACGAAATTTGATTCTTGGAATGTGATTTTTCACAGTACTCGACATCACGATATCCCACAGTAAGAACTCTTAATCATGATCGCTTTACTCGTTTCCGTTGTGACGAGTATCATAATGAAATAATGTTTTAAGATAATGAATTTCACAGTGCAAACCAAATAACATCTGGTTTGAGGATGATATTCCACAATGAAAGACACAGTGGGGTACTGCAAACTAGGTGATGTGGGCATGGCGAGTGCCCAAGAAAGAATTTTCTCTTCATGGTTCCAAAAGTATTAAGAGAACATTCTGGGGAAACAAAAATAGGTCTTCAACGTGTAGTTTCGAAACTAAAAATTAAAAATACTATTAACTTTTGAGATCTACGACCTTTTCTTTCTCTCTTGGGAACGACCTCTCACATACAGACGGAGAAGTCATATGTTCTCAAAAGTAGTATGTCCTAGATATGGGTTTGCTATTTGGATGAGGAAATTGTCTTTGATGTTTTGTGTGACTTAGCTAGTAAGAGATAATATCTAAGGTAGATGCATAAGTGTACACATTAAATTATGTATATATATATGGATAGATATTTTTGTTTACATTAATGAATGTTTTATGATAATGTTGGGACCAAATGAAACAAGCATTCTTAGAGAAATATAGGGACTACTGCAAAGCAAAGGATATAAGGGACGAAATCTTTAGGATGCAACAAGGAGAAAGGGAATCATTAGAAGATTATGCCCAAAGATTTCAGCTCACATACAAACGAGCTAGTCATTGCACCTTAGATCAGAAATCACTAAAACTTGTCCTTTTTAGAGGTGTAAAAGAAGAGCATTTTGAAGTCTTAAGCCTTCTCAGAGATGGAGATATATTCCAGAAATCTTTTGACCAAATCTTGCAAATTTTCAAAAACTACTCTAGATCTAGAAAAAGTAAAAATGGGACAAGGGATACAAACACATTTACTGGTGGATTGGCATCTTGACCAACCCTTACAAAATATGATTTAGGGAACCTGTTAGATGACATGAAGAATGACATCTTACAATCTCTAGCCATGCAACTTGATGCACTTCAAATAAAAAAGAAACACGATGAAATTAACCAAGTCTTGGAAGTATTCTGTCATCGTTGTAGAAAGAAGCATGAGAAGGGGCAATGCACACTAAACACCATCGAAATATGTGGCCTCTGCACTGATGATCACTCTACTGACAAGTGTCCTCTGTTTCCCTCCTTCAAAGTTGCTATTCAGGACTCAGGGTGCAATAGAACAACTCTGTTTTGTGAATCAAAGGAGGAATAATTTTCCTAGACCTTACCAACCCAACAACCAACCTTACTACAATCACAGAAATAATCACGAGAATTGGAACTCTATACAAGCCCCGGGGCCATCTCAGCAAAGTCCAAATCAGTGGCAACAAAACCAACCATATCAGTGTAACGTACCCACCCATCCATCCAAGGCAAGGAAGGGTACCTGATGGCAATCTCAGGGGCTTTCACATAAAACTCATCCCACTCATTTGATTCATATCATTAAAAGAGATGTGTGCAGATGGAAAACAAGAAAATGATACAAAGCAGAATTAAAACATCCACACACATTACTCATGCATACAGCATATCAACAATCATTGAATTAATATAGTGCAGAAGTAAATATATAGGCATAAAAAAACTTGTCTTCGTTTTTGCAACTGTCCCAAACAACTAGCTATGTCGCTGCAACGTTCCACCCAACCATAGGCTCTTCGACAGCTTATACTGAGTCCATCTTCGATAGCTTATACTAATTCCATCTGAAGGCCACCCCCGAGCTAGGCATGATTCTCACAAGGAAAGGGAACATTCCAGCTTGTTCACTGCCAATTACTCATTTCATCTCAGCCAAGCCAGTCCATAGCTGGGTTTATCAGGCTACATTTGAACCATGGATGCTTATTCTCAAGCTCAATCCAAAACAATGGATTACTCATTACCCATACCCCAACACATTTACCACAGAGGTACTCACAACACAGGGACCACATTGGCTCTCCCAACTCGTGGTTCACCCAAATGAACTATGGGATTTTGAATTCAACCCCAAGGAGCAAAACCGATTTCTCCCACTGGTTATGATCCTTTCCAATGGCCTAAACAACCTCCACGAAGACCCCAAAAACGTTTTTTTCTCTTCCCCACAAGTAATCAACACAAAAACACCCCTTCCCAGCTAAAAGATGAAGGGGAACACAGAAAACCCAGGGAGGAAAACGCCTAGGCAGCTAGAGCTGCGTGAGAGAGCAAGTCAATGGTGAATAATGGCTTAGAGAGCAATTTCATGGCTCTTTTCTTGCCCAATGAGACAAACACGATTTTCCATGAAGGGTGGCTTGCCCATACTCGAATTTGTACAGCCATATCTCTCCATTCCCAAGGCATTAACGACCTCAACCAACTCTTGGGAGAAATCAATGGTTGGGTACAAAAGTCAACATGGGTAGTTGAGGGTTTGATGGGTTCTCTCATTGACACTTGGGTAGACCTGATTGGATCAAGGGTTTGAATGTTTTTCCTCCCAATTCCTTGCGAAATCATGCCCCCATCTCTTTGTTGCATTGCATAGCTAGTTGTGGGTATTTTTATTAAAATGCATATTACATGATGTTGAAGTTCCAATGTGCCTCGCTAACATGCAAACCATATTCATCAATAAATCGATGGTGGGGCCTTGGACTTGAGCTCCTCA
Source organism: Larix kaempferi (assembly GCA_027924585.1). NCBI lineage: Eukaryota > Viridiplantae > Streptophyta > Pinopsida > Pinales > Pinaceae > Larix > Larix kaempferi. The sequence continues at coordinate 686,543 of BSBM01001947.1, read as the reverse complement.
CCACGATTTCATAACAATATTACATCAATTACATTTGAATGTAATGGGGTCAATAATGGGGACGTTACAATCAGCAACCTTATTAACCACAATCTTACTCTTCATACTCCCACCTTTTGCTCAACCAACCACAAATTATGGCAATCCATATACATATTCATCATCGAATTGGAGAGCTCCATTACTGCAGCAGCAGCCACTCATCATGCCACCACCACCAAATCAACCACCCGCTAGACCTCCACCAATTCCTGCTGAACCAATCCCCAACCCTAACAACAACAAGCCTACAATACTGAGATGGTACAGTTTCCAACCTACGTTGTAGACACGCTAGAGATAAATGAAATTAATTTAAGATATGGAAAAACGTTGCAGAATACACACACACGGAATATCCAAGAACCTGAGGCTCACGAACAAACCACACAACCCCATATTCAGCATCCGGATGAACCAAACCCTCAGGAGGAAGAAACTCAACCACTCATACGAAACAGAAACCATCCTTTTCTAGAGAAGCTTGCACGAAGTACCAAAGATGAAGAGGAAAATGTAATTCTGAATGAATTGAAACACTTGAATATCCCAATTCCGATCTTGTGGGCCATCAGAGATGTACCTATCTCCAACAAATTCATTAAAGAGAATTGTTTGAAAACACCTGGAAGGAGAAAACGTGACCCACCAACGATCAATGTAGTGGGCCAATTAGTTGATCTAATGCTAGGAATCATTGTTAACCCTAAATATCTAGATCTAGGAATCCCGGTGGTCAATGTTAACATCAATAACAGAGAGATAACATAAGCTTAATTGATTTGGGAGCTGCTATAAATGTAATGACAAAGGATACTATGATATATCTCGGACTCTAATCAATTATCAGAGCGACAACTACAGTACTCCAGCTAGTAGACACATCCACAGTAAGACCTGAAGATATGCTCGAAGACATAATAATCAATATAGAATCTTGGGAATACCCAGTTGATTTCATAGTCATAGAAGTAAAAAGTAAACTTAGTGGTTATCCAATCATACTAGGCAGACCTTGGTTGGCAATTGCAGATGCTTATATAGGTTGCAGATCAGGAAACATGACTATCACCAGTGGACTTGCCAGGAAGAAAATCACGATTTACCCACCAGCAAGGAAATCTTCAGACTTAGAATATCAAAATTGGACTGATGATTATAATGACACACCAAATCAAAACCTACGACTTGTCCTAACCATTGATGTTGCACTATCATTAAAAGCAATAGGCAAAGATGGTCATCTAGATAGGTTTATACAAAATGCATATTCTAACAGTGATGGCCTTGAAAGATTTTTTGACACAGAACAACAACAACCAGGTGAAAGTTCAAACCAGAACTTAAATAAAATGTGGACAGAAGTGCTATCTCTGGAAGAACAATCAGAAAAAACAAAGACAGTGGAAATTATGCCTAGAAAGACAGTCAACATTAATTCCAATCTCAAGCCAGAGAAAGAAACACAGTTAATGAAAATTCTATCAGAACAAAATAAAGCTTTTGCATGGACATATGTAGACATGAAAGGCATACATCTTGATACCTGCAAGCATTACATTTACATCAAAGAAGGTTCTATCCCTATCAGTTAACCACAACGAAGGTTGAACCCAACCTTAAAGGATATTGTCAAAGTGGAACTACAGAAGTTATTAGATGCTGGGTTCATATATCCCATCTTTGATAGCAAATGGGTCTCACCACTGGTTATAGTCCCTAAAAAAGGAGTCAAATGGAGAATTTGTGTGGACTACAGAGAGCTAAATAAAGCAACCAAGAAATATCACTTTCCACTACCATTTATTGATCAGGTGCTGGACACATTAGCTAGGAACAAGTATTTCTCTTTTTTGGATGGCTTCAGTGGGTACAACCAAATTTTAATACACCCAGCTAATCAAGATAAGACAACGTTTACATGCCCCTGGGGTACTTATGCATACGAAGTACTACCCTTTGGGTTATGTAATGCCCCAGCAACATTCCAAATGGCCATACTAAGTATATTATCTGATTTCATAAATGATCAAATGGAAGTCTTCATGGATGACTTCACACACTATAGACACAACTTTGATCAGGCATTGAACCATCTTGAATTAGTATTGAAAAAATGAATTGAGATGAGCTTATGTGTGAGCAATGACAAATGCAAGATGTTCATGGAAGAAGGCATTCCAAAAATGGGGATTCGATTTCATTGGTCCAATAAACCCATAGTCAAATCAGAAGAGCTACATCCTTGTATGCACTGACTACCTCACAAATTGGACTGAGGTAGCAGCACTTGCTGCAGCAAATGAAACCAACATGGCACAATTCTTCATTGAGCAGATCTTTCACAGGTTTGGAGTACCAAGAGAACTAGTTTCTGATCAAGGGCCACAGTTTACATCAAATCTAATAGAAGACTTGCTTAAAAGAAATAATGTAAAGCACAAATAGTCCTCCTCCTATCACCCTCAAGCCAATGGTCAAGCTGAGGTAACAAATAGAGAATTGGAAAATATTTTGACAAAGACTGTCCAACTCCACAAAAGAGATTGGGCAGACAGGCTAAGTGAGGCAGTTTGGGCCTATAATACCACGTGGAAGACAATAACAAGATTCACACCTTATGATTTAGTACGTGGAAAGAAAGTCATGCTGCCAATTTAATTTGAAATAAATACATTAAGAATTGCAGCAAAGTTAAATATGGAACTATCAGAGATACAACAATAAAACATGCTACAATTCAATCAACTGGATGAGCAACGCCAGCAAGCACTTGCCCATACTGAAATCATCCAACAACAAAGGAAGAAGTGGCATGACAAACACCTAAAGGACAAAAAGTTCAAGGAAGGTGACTAGGCACTACTCTATGACTCCAGGTTTCACACATTCAAGGGAAATCTAACAACCAGATGGTTGGGGCCTTACATAATTCAAAAGATCTATGAAAATAGAGCTGTAAGGATCATTACAATTGATGAAGAGGAGTTCCCCATGATAGTAAATGGACATCGGCTCAAACTCTACAAGAAGCCACAATCAAAGGAGGAGTTTACACAGGTACTCTACCAGTAACAATTGATGTCGATAGAGAACATAGAAGACCATTGAAATCCAGTTCGTCGAAAAAATGAAAAAATAGAAAAAAAAATGAAAAAATGATGAAACAAAAAAAATTGAAAAAAAGAGAAAAGATATGAAAAAGAAAAGAAAAAAATGAATGAAAAAAAGAAAGAAAAAGAGACATTACTGAAATAAAAATCAAACATGATTCATTTAGGTAAACATAAGTAAATTTGCAGGGCATCATACAGTCCCACACAGGTGAATCAAAGCAAGAGAGCCAGATATCAAGCAATTATATTCAAGTCAACCAACAGAAATATCAATCACTTCAGAATTCAATCAAGCGAGCCTGACATTATTCAAAAGCCTACTATTATTCAAGCGAGCCTGCTATTATTTAAGTGAGCAAGAAAATTATCAACATTACAGCAACCAAGCGAGCCAACCACGTATTCAAGGAAGACAACAAAGGTATCAACTACTACAGAATTCATTTCCAGCAAACAAGCTATTCAATCACATCTGCAACATCTTCACGCAAGCCTACCATCTATTCAAGAGAGCCAACCTAGATTACAACAATACAAGGAAGAATCAGCAACCCAATGCAAAAGCATCATCACAAAATGAAATAAAAAAAAATGGCATGAAGTTCAAAAGCAGCTAATTCAAACAAACCAAAGGAAAAAGAAGCAAGTGCACGTAACTACTGACATGCCAAAATTCACTATAGACTATGCCAAATCTACTATAGAATCCGCCACACATAAAAATCGAGCCAGATCATCAACTCAGGTACACTAAAAACAGAACGAGGTAATCTCTAAACATCTTTCTTTTATTTTTAAGGCCAAATCATGATCCCGCAAGACATTTGTATCTGAAGCTGAGGATAGCTTACATCTTCATTCGACGGCACAGTTCAGTTTAGAATGACCTCAATAAATCATGATTGCTACCTAAGTCATATCAGCCTCAATTAATCATGATTATTACCTTCGTCATGTCAGTAAATGATAAACCCGCATCTAGCCGCCATACTTTTAATAATCAGAGCAAATGGGGCAAGATACAATGATGGAATGAAATGCAGGGATCGATCAAGCAGAAAGTACAACAAACATTGATGAGGATAATTGCGGAAAGACAGTTAATTAAGGCTGCATAATCTTCCAAAAATCCAGTTTTGCATATACGAAACCTCTTAGAACTCTCCAAAAGCAAGGAACTGGAAGTTAGTGTGGTCACGTGGCTAGCAATCCAACCCTTGAACCTATAATCAACCTCGACCAGAATAGTTTTATAAGAAGTAGGAAGAAGGTTGTAATATAAGAAGGGAGAGTTAACCTACAACAAAATAGAAGAAAAAATAACAGAGGAGAAGAGAAAGAAAGGAATGCCAACTATGGAGGAATTTGGAAGCAATGTCTAACTATTCTGATGGAAGAAAGATTGAAAACAAGCTACAAACTATCAACTATTGAACTATTGGTCGACCATTCTAAATGAAAAGAAGGAAGGTTGTATTTAAAAGAAGAATATTAATTCCAGAGGAATGAAGGTAATACACACAAGAAAATGAATTAGATTACACACACAAGAAATAAACTAGTTGATTGCAAGAAAAGAAATGCAGAAAATGTAAATAAAACCTCCAGTTGATGAGGGGCCCTTCCCAGAAATCAGAGGGTGAACTAGCTCAGCTTAAGCGACTACCAACAGAACATCAACAAGCTGCTACTTCCATTAACTTGAGAAAAATTACAAACTCTGTCTTCACACTATCTACGACTACAAATTCTTGGACTAGGACTCAAAAACCATCGTGAATTAGAAAACTAACTCTGTTATGTAGAATTTTGTCCTATGGATAAGCCAAAACTCTCTTAACTTTAAAGCAGACTTTAAACTAACCTTAAAGCAAGAAACAAGTCAAAACAAATGCTACCTTGAATCCCTAGATCTAATAAACATCTCAGGATTAAAATGCTAAAGAGAGTAGAAGGAGTTTAACTGACCTTCTATCCAGACGCTTGTTTTTGGTATTTGCTCCAAGCTCCAAGCCCTCACAAGTGAACCTGTCAAAATGGAACCAAAACACAAGAATGCACTATTCTCTAGCAACCTGAAACATGAGTTAGGATCTAAATCTATGCAAGATACAAATCATATCATTAAAACAAGATTAACACAAATGATTTGGGAAAACAAGACAAGTTATTCCACTACAACTTGAAGAATACTTACAAAAGGTGCTTGATGCCCAAGCCAATCCTCCAGCTCCAAGTGTCTTCTCCTCTAGATATCTCCACAATGCTGCAAGACCATAAGTTTGGTACTCTCAAGAGTCCTCCCCCTTTTCCCAATGGAGTGCCTCTCTTTTATAGTGAATGGTGAGGTTAACCAACAAGAGAGATGGGTGGATCTAAGGAGAGATAAGTGGATTAGGGTTTCTAATCGAAGGAGATGAGTTGAGATCGAATCAAGGACCCCAATCTTCCATTATCTTCGAAAATCCAAAATCCCACAAGCCAAGGGAAAAAAGCTATTAAAAGAGTACCGCGTTTTGCAAAGACTGCAGAACGCGGCAATGCCGCGCTTTGGGGAAATAGCAGAACGCGGTAGTGTCTAGTACCGCGTTTTGGCGAACTATCAAGGCGCGGTAGTGTGTGTAAATAAAGTCTAAGGTGGGTCAAAAACTTGCCAGGGTGGATTCACCTTCAAGGTTGACTCATCATCTGTCTCTTCTGGATGGTTCAAAATAGTAGGGAAAATGTCGTCAACTCGTTTTGTGATGGAGATGCGACACCGTGAAACATAGAGGTATAACAGATGCCCCCTAAAGTGTGAGGTCAGAAGGGAATGATGGCCAAAAGACTTTACAAATATAATGTGCAGAGATAGCATCGAGGAGAGCGACACTGAGCTAAAATAGAAACAAAGTGTTAGATATACCACCAAGGTAGGCATTCCCATGCTCGGAAACGGATGACTCAAAGCATGGATGCCGACCAATACATTGCAGATCCATGAGTACTGGGATAATGTAAACTGCGGACAGATCATGGCTACTATGAACAATCGTATATCCATGAGACAATAATGACACATCCACGACCAATACAATAAGTGGATCTGTGTGACAATACAAGGGACATCTCCATCGCAGCCTGGATGCAGTCAAAATGTAGAGGTGCATCCAGGGTCTTCTACCCGATCGCAAAAAGATACGAATCTAACCATGTGATTACAAGGTGTTGAAGTCGAACATGGTAGAAACCGTTTGATTACCGGTCAATGATGTGAACCGTTAACAAATGCGAGGGAAATCACCAATGATGATGATGATCCCCAAGGTATCTATAGTACATCTCAACGAAATGCGAATAAAGGAGTTGATGTCGAGCATCCGAGAGATCATTCAATCAGAGGTCATTGATGAAAACCTACTGTTGAATACGAGGAAACCTGCCATTGAGGCATGCAGGTACTAAGGTACTAGTGGTCGACTCCTAAGCCTAATTCCTGGATAGTGATTTGGTGTCGACAGGAATAGACTCGTCGAAGGTGGGCCATGATGTTTCCCACATCATCGACACGAAATTAGAACGAGAGATAATATGGACTGATGAAACAATGGAATATGTACTGACACAAAGGGAAGGTTTGACATGAAGTGGAGGTGGACTCAAGGGAATAACCCTTTGAACATATAACGACATGAAACAGAGCTTGGCAGCAGGGATTACTTGAACAGACAGAACCGCAGGAAGTAGGAACTCATAGCAATAATGAGGACGCATGATTATAATGATGACACTATCAGCAAGACTGACTACCCAAAACAAACAAGGTGAGGCTGCATGCCATGTTCAAAGGTGATGACTCACAAGCTGCCAACAAGGTAAACTTGACTCATTTTCCCATTTTCCCCCGACATGATGGACGAGTACCTCTTTTTTTTTTAACGAGCTTGAGGAGGGTAACAGATGCTCGATATAGCTCATCTCATAGATGAGTCCAATCTCACATGTTTTTCGAACCTGAGAAAGGAGGGGTTCGTCCCAAAGTGGGCCCTTCGATGTTGAATTTTAACGAGTCCAAGGAAGGAAAAATCGGTCGTCATTTCATGTTTAGAGAGTCTGAAAAGAACTAAAGAAGACTCCAATGGTCCTTTTTCGTAAGGTTAGCCTCATCGCCCGAAAAAGGGTAAAACAACGCGAAAAAGGAATACTCCAGCCATGGTTCCATTTTGACAGGTGCACTTGTGAGGGCTTGGAGCTTGGAGCAAATACCAAAAACAAGCGTCTGGATAGAAGGTCAGTTAAACTCCTTCTACTCTCTTTAGCATTTTAATCCTGAGATGTTTATTAGATCTAGGGATTCAAGGTAGCATTTGTTTTGACTTGTTTCTTGCTTTAAGGTTAGTTTAAAGTCTGCTTTAAAGTTAAGAGAGTTTTGGCTTATCCATAGGACAAAATTCTACATAACAAGAATGGCGACTCCGCTGGGGACCTGAAACATGAGTTAGGATCTAAATCTATGCAAGATACAAATCATATCATTAAAACAAGATTAACACAAATGCTTTGGGAAAACAAGACAAGTTATTCCATTACAACTTGAAGAATACTTACAAAAGGTGCTTGATGCCCAAGCCAATCCTCCAGCTCCAAGTGTCTTCTCCTCTAGCTATCTCCACAATGCTGCAAGACCATAAGTTTGGTACTCTCAAGAGTCCTCCCCCTTTTCCCAATGGAGTGCCTCTCTTTTATAGTGAATGGTGAGGTTAACCAACAAGAGAGATGGGTGGATCTAAGGAGAGATAAGTGGATCAGGGTTTCTAATCGAAGGAGATCAGTTGAGATCGAATCAAGGACCCCAATCTTCCATTATCTTCGAAAATCCAAAATCCCACTAGCCAAGGGAAAAAAGCTATTAAAAGAGTACCGCGTTTTGCAAAGACTGCAGAAGGAGGCACTGCCGCGCTTTGGGGAAATAGCAGAACGCGGTAGTGTCTAGTACCGCGTTTTGGCGAACTAGGAAGGTGCGGTAGTGTGTGTAAATAAAGTCTAAGGTGGGTAAAAAACTTGCCAGGGTGGATTCACCTTCAAGGTTGACTCATCATCTGTCTCTTCTGGATGGTTCAAAATAGTAGGGAAAATGTTGTCAACTCGTTTTGTGATGGAGATGCGACACCGTGAAACATAGAGGTATAACAGATGCCCCCTAAAGTGTGAGGTCAGAAGGGACTGATGGCCGAAAGACTTTACAAATATATTGTGCAGAGATAGCATCGAGGAGAGCGACACTGAGCTGAAATAGAAACAAAGTGCTAGATATACCACCGAGGCGGGCATTCCCATGCTCGGAAAGGGATGACTCAAAGCATGGCTGCCGACCAATACATTGCAGATCCATGAGTACTGGGATAATGTAAACTGCGGACAGATCATGGCTACTATGAACAATCGTAGATCCATGAGACAATAATGACACAGCCACGACCAATACAATATGTGGATCTGTGTGACAATACAAGGGACATCTCCATCGCAGCCTGGATGCAGTCAAAATGTAGAGGTGCGTCCAGGGTCTTCTACCCGATCGCAAAAAGATACGAATCTAACCATGTGATTACAAGGTGTTGAAGTCGAACATGGTAGAAACCATTTGATTACCGGTCAATGATGTGAACCGTTAACAAATGCGAGGGAAATCACCAATGATGACGATGATCCCCAAGGTATCTATAGTACATCTCAACGAAATGAGAATAAAGGAGTTGATGTCGAGCATCTGAGAGATCATTCAATCAGAGGTCATTGATGAAAACCTACTGTTGAATATGAGGAAACCTGCCATTGAGGCATGCAGGTACCAAGGTACTAGTGGTCGACTCCTAAGCCTAATTCCTGGATAGTGATTTGGTGTCGACAGGAATAGACTCGTCGAAGGTGGGGCATGATGTTTCCCACATCATCGACACGAAATCAGAACGAGAGATAGTATCGACCGATGAAACAATGGAATATGTACTGACACAAAGGGAAGGTTTGACATGAAGTGGAGGTGGACTCAAGGGAATAACCCTTTGAACATATAACGACATGAAACAGAGCTTGGCAGCAGGGATTACTTGAACAGACAGAACCGCAGGAAGTGTGAACTCATAGCAATAATGAGGACGCATGATTATAATGATGACACTATCAGCAAGACTGACTACCCAAAACAGACAAGGTGAGGATGCATGCCATGTTCAAAGGTGATGACTCACAAGCTGCCAACAAGGTAAACTTGACTCATTTTCCCATTTTCCCCCGACATGATGGACGAGTACCTATTTGTTTTTTAACGAGCTTGAGGAGGATAACAGATGCTCGATATAGCTCATCTCATAGATGAGTCCAATCTCACATGTTTTTCGAACCTGAGAAAGGAGGGGTTCATCCCAAAGTGGGCCCTTCGATGTTGAATTTTAACGAGTCCAAGGAAGGAAAACTCGGTCGTCATTTCATGTTTAGAGAGTCTGAAAAGAACTAAAGAAGACTCCAATGGTCCTTTTTCGTAAGGTTAGCCTCATCGTCTGAAAAAGGGTAAAACAACGCGAAAAAGGAATACTCCAGCCATGGTTCCATTTTCACAGGTTCACTTGTAAGGGCTTGGAGCTTGGAGCAAATACCAAAAACAAGCGTCTGGATAGAAGGTCAGTTAAACTCATTCTACTCTCTTTAGCATTTTAATCCTGAGATGTTTATTAGATCTAGGGATTCAAGGTAGCATTTGTTTTGACTTGTTTCTTGCTTTAAGGTTAGTTTAAAGTCAGCTTTAAAGTTAAGAGAGTTTTGGCTTATCCGTAGGACAAAATTCTACATAACAAGAATGGCGGCTCCGCTGGGGACCTGAAACATGAGTTAGGATCTAAATCTATGCAAGATACAAATCATATCATTAAAACAAGATTAACACAAATGATTTGGGAAAACAAGACAAGTTATTCCATTACAACTTGAAGAATACTTACAAAAGGTGCTTGATGCCCAAGCCAATCCTCCAGCTCCAAGTGTCTTCTCCTCTAGCTATCTCCACAATGCTGCAAGACCATAAGTTTGGTACTCTCAAGAGTCCTCCCCCTTTTCCCAATGGAGTGCCTCTCTTTTATAGTGAATGGTGAGGTTAACCAACAAGAGAGATGGGTGCATCTAAGGAGAGATAAATGGATCAGGGTTTCTAATCGAAGGAGATGAGTTGAGATTGAATCAAGGACCCCAATCTTCCATTATCTTTGAAAATCCAAAATCCCACAAGCCAAGGGAAAAAAGCTATTAAAAGAGTACCGCGTTTTGCAAAGACTGCAGAACGCGGCACTGCCATGCTTTGGGGAAATAGCAGAACGCGGTAGTGTCTAGTACCACGTTTTGGCGAACTAGCAAGGCGTGGTAGTGTGTGTAAATAAAGTCTAAGGTGGGTCAAAAAATTGCCAGGGTGGATTCACCTTCAAGGTTGACTCATCATCTGTCTCTTCTGGATGGTTCAAAATAGTAGGGAAAATGTCGTCAACTCGTTTTGTGATGGAGATGCGACACCGTGAAACATAGAGGTATAACAGATGCCCCCTAAAGTGTGAGGTCAGAAGGGACTGATGGCCGAAAGAATTTACGAATATAATGTGCAGAGATAGCATCGAGGAGAGAGACACTGAGCTGAAATAGAAACAAAGTGTTAGATATACCACCGAGGCAGGCATTCCCATGCTCGGAAACGGATGACTCAAAGCATGGTTGCCGACCAATACATTGCAGATCCATGAGTACTGGGATAATGTAAACTGCGGACAGATCATGGCTACTATGAACAATCGTAGATCCATGAGACAATAATGACACAGCCACGACCAATACAATAAGTGGATCTGTGTGACAATACAAGGGATATCTCTATCGCAGCCTGGATGCAGTCAAAATGTAGAGGTGCGTCCAGGGTCTTCTACCCGATCGCAAAAAGCTACGAATCTAACCATGTGATTACAAGGTGTTGAAGTCGAACATGGTAGAAACCATTTGATTACCGGTCAATGATGTGAACCGTTAACAAATGCGAGGGAAATCACCAATGATGACGATGATCCCCAAGGTATCTATAGTACATCTCAACGAAATGCGAATAAAGGAGTTGATGTCGAGCATCCGAGAGATCATTCAATCAGAGGTCATTGATGAAAACCTACTGTTGAATACGAGGAAACCTGCCATTGAGGCATGCAGGTACCAAGGTACTAGTGGTCGACTCCTAAGCCTAATTCCTGGATAGTGATTTGGTGTCGACAGGAATAGACTTGTCGAATGTGGGCCATGATGTTTCCCACATCATCGACACGAAATCAGAACGAGAGATAGTATGGACCGATGAAACAATGGAATATGTACTGACACAAATTGAAGGTTTGACATGAAGTGGAGGTGGACTCAAGGGAATAACCCTTTGAACATATAACGACATGAAACAGAGCTTGGCAGCAGGGATTACTTGAAAAGACAGAACCGCAGGAAGTGTGAACTCATAGCAATAATGAGGACGCATGATTATAATGATGACACTATCAGCAAGACTGAGCACCCAAAACATACAAGGTGAGGATGCATGCCATGTTCAAAGGTGATGACTCACAAGCTGCCAACAAGGTAAACTTGACTCATTTTCCCATTTTCCCCCGACATGATGGACGAGTACCTCTTTGTTTTTTAACGAGCTTGAGGAGGATAACAGATGCTCGATATAGCTCATCTCATAGATGAGTCCAATCTCACATGTTTTTCGAACCTGAGAAAGGAGGGGTTCGTCCCAAAGTGGGCCCTTCGATGTTAAATTCTAACGAGTCCAAGGAAGGAAAACTCGGTCGTCATTTCATGTTTAGAGAGTCTGAAAAGAACTAAAGAAGACTCCAATGGTCCTTTTTCGTAAGGTTAGCCTCATCGCCCGAAAAAGGGTAAAACAACGCGAAAAAGGAATACTCCAGCCATGGTTCCATTTTGACAGGTTCACTTGTGAGGGCTTGGAGCTTGGAGCAAATACCAAAAACAAGCGTCTGGATAGAAGGTCAGTTAAACTCCTTCTACTCTCTTTAGCATTTTAATCCTGAGATGTTTATTAGATCTAGGGATTCAAGGTAGCATTTGTTTTGACTTGTTTCTTGCTTTAAGGTTAGTTTAAAGTCTGCTTTAAAGTTAAGAGAGTTTTGGCTTATCCGTAGGACAAAATTCTACATAACAAGAATGGCGACTCCGCTGGGGACCTGAAACATGAGTTAGGATCTAAATCTATGCAAGATACAAATCATATCATTAAAACAAGATTAACACAAATGATTTGGGAAAACAAGACAAGTTATTCCATTACAACTTGAAGAATACTTACAACAGGTGCTTGATGCCCAAGCCAATCCTCCAGCTCCAGGTGTCTTCTCCTCTAGCTATCTCCACAATGCTGCAAGACCATAAGTTTGGTACTCTCAAGAGTCCTCCCCCTTTTGCCAATGGAGTGCCTCTCTTTTATAGTGAATGGTGAGGTTAACCAACAAGAGAGATGGGTGGATCTAAGGAGAGATAAGTGGATCAGGGTTTCTAATCGAAGGAGATGAGTTGAGATCGAATCAAGGACCCCAATCTTCCATTATCTTCGAAAATCCAAAATCCCACAAGCCAAGGGAATAAAGCTATTAAAAGAGTACCGCGTTTTGCAAAGACTGCAGAACGCGGCACTGCCGCGCTTTGGGGAAATAGCAGAACGAGATAGTGTCTAGTACCGCGTTTTGGCGAACTAGCAAGGCGCGGTAGTGTGTGTAAATAAAGTCTAAGGTGGGTCAAAAACTTGCCAGGGTGGATTCACCTTCAAGGTTGACTCATCATCTGTCTCTTCTGGATGGTTCAAAATAGTAGGGAAAATGTCGTCAACTCGTTTTGTGATGGAGATGCGACACCGTGAAACATAGAGGTATAACAGATGCCCCCTAAAGTGTGAGGTCAGAAGGGACTGATGGCCAAAAGACTTTACGAATATAATGTGCAGAGATAGCATCGAGGAGAGCGACACTGAGCTGAAATAGAAACAAAGTGTTATATATACCACCGAGGAGGGCATTCCCATGCTCGGAAATGGATGACTCAAAGCATGGCTGCCGACCAATACATTGCAGATCCATGAGTACTGGGATAATGTAAACTGCGGACAGATCATGGCTACTATGAACAATCGTAGATCCATGAGACAATAATGACACAGCCACGACCAATACAATAAGTGGATCTGTGTGACAATACAAGGGACATCTCCATCGTAGCCTAGATGCAGTCAAAATGTAGAGGTGCGTCCAGGGTCTTCTACCCGATCGCAAAAAGATACGAATCTAACCATGTGATTACAAGGTGTTGAATTTGAACATGGTAGAAACCATTTGATTACCCGTCAATGATGTGAACCGTTAACAAATGCGAGGGAAATCACCAATGATGACGATGATCCCCAAGGTATCTATAGTACATCTCAACGAAATGTGAATAAAGGAGTTGATGTCGAGCATCCGAGAGATCATTCAATCAGAGGTCATTGATGAAAACCTACTATTGAATACGAGGAAACCTGCCATTGAGGCATGCAGGTACCAAGGTACTAGTGGTCGACTCCTAAGCCTAATTCCTGGATAGTGATTTGGTGTCGACAGGAAGAGACTTGTCGAAGGTGGGCCATGATGTTTCCCACATCATCGACACGAAATCAGAACGAGAGATAGTATGGACCGATGAAACAATGGAATATGTACTGACACAAAGGGAAGGTTTGACATGAAGTGGAGGTGGACTCAAGGGAATAACCCTTTGAACATATAACGACATGAAACAGAGCTTGGCAGCAGGGATTACTTGAACTACCGGAACCGCAGGAAGTGTGAACTCATAGCAATAATGAGGACGCATGATTATAATGATGACACTATCAGCAAGACTGACTACCCAAAATAGACAAGGTGAGGATGCATGCCATGTTCAAAGGTGATGACTCACACGCTGCCAACAAGGTAAACTTGACTCATTTTCCCATTTTCCCCCGACATGATGGACGAGTACCTCTTTGTTTTTTAACGAGCTTGAGGAGGATAACAGATGCTCGATATAGCTCATCTCATAGATGAGTCCAGTCTCACATGTTTTTCGAACCTGAGAAAGGAGGGGTTCGTCCCAAAGTGGGCCCTTCGATGTTGAATTTTAACGAGTCGAAGGAAGGAAAACCCCGTCGTCATTTCATGTTTAGAGAGTCTGAAAAGAAGTAAAGAAGACTCCAATGGTCCTTTTTCGTAAGGTTAGCCTCATCGCCCGAAAAAGGGTAAAACAACGCGAAAAAGGAATACACCAGCCATGGTTCCATTTTGACAGGTTCACTTGTGAGGGCTTGGAGCTTGGAGCAAATACCAAAAACAAGCGTCTGGATAGAAGGTCAGTTAAACTCCTTCTACTCTCTTTAGCATTTTAATCCTGAGATGTTTATTAGATCTAGGGATTCAAGGTAGCATTTGTTTTGACTTGTTTCTTGCTTTAAGGTTAGTTTAAAGTCTGCTTTAAAGTTAAGAGAGTTTTGGCTTATCCGTAGGACAAAATTCTTCATAGCAAGAATGGCGACTTCGCTGGGGACCTGAAACATGAGTTCGGATCTAAATCTATGCAAGATACAAATCATATCATTAAAACAAGATTAACACAAATGATTTGGGAAAACAAGACAAGTTATTCCATTACAACTTGAAGAATACTTACAAAAGGTGCTTGATGCCCAATCCAATCCTCCAGCTCCACGTGTCTTCTCCTCTAGCTATCTCCACAATGCTGCAAGACCATAAGTTTAGTACTCTCAAGAGTCCTCCCCCTTTTCCCAATGGAGTGCCTCTCTTTTATAGTGAATGGTGAGGTTAACCAACAAGAGAGATGGGTGGATCTAAGGAGAGATAAGTGGATCAGGGTTTCTAATCGAAGGAGATGAGTTGAGATCGAATCAAGGACCCCAATCTTCCATTATCTTAAAAAATCCAAAATCCCACAAGCCAAGGGAAAAAAGCTATTAAAAGAGTACCGCGTTTTGCAAAGACTGCAGAACGTGGCACTGCCGCGCTTTGGGGAAATAGCAGAACGCGGTAGTGTCTAGTACCCGCGTTTTGGCGAACTAGCAAGGCGCGGTAGTGTGTGTAAATAAAGTCTAAGGTGGGTCAAAAACTTGCCAGGGTGGATTCACCTTCAAGGTTGACTCATCATCTATCTCTTCTGGATGGTTCAAAATAGTAGGGAAAATGTCGTCAACTCGTTTTGTGATGGAAATGCGACACCATGAAACATAGAGGTATAACAGATGCCCCCTAAAGTGTGAGGTCAGAAGGGACTGATGGCCGAAAGACTTTACGAATATAATGTGCAGAGATAGCATCGAGGAGAGCGACACTGAGCTGAAATAGAGACAAAGTGTTAGATATACCATCGAGGCGGGCATTCCCATGCTCGGAAACAGATGACTCAAAGCATGGATGCCGACCCATACATTGCAGATCCATGAGTACTGGGATAATGTAAACTGCAGACAGATCATGGCTACTATGAACAATCGTAGATCCATGAGACAATAATGACACAGCCATGACCAATACAATAAGTGGATCTGTGTGACAATACAAGGGACATCTCCATCGCAGCCTGGATGCAGTCAAAATGTAGAGGTGCGTCCAAGGTCTTCTACCCGATCGCAAAAAGATACGAATCTAACCATGTGATTACAAGGTGTTGAAGTCGAACATGGTAGAAACCATTTGATTACCGGTCAATGATGTGAACCGTTAACAAATGCGAGGGAAATCACCAATGATGACGATGATCCCCAAGGAATCTATGGTACATCTCAACGAAATGCGAATAAAGGAGTTGATGTCGAGCATCCAAGAGATCATTCAATCAGAGGTCATTGATGAAAACCTACTGTTGAATACGAGGAAACCTGCCATTGAGGCATGCAGGTACCAAGGTACTAGTGGTCGACTCCTAAGCCTAATTCGTGGATAGTGATTTGGTGTCGACAGGAATAGACTCGTCGAAGGTGGGCCATGATGTTTCCCGCATCATCGACACGAAATCAGAACAAGAGATAGTATGGACCGATGAAACAATGGAATATGTACTGACACAAAGGGAAGGTTTGACATGAAGTGGAGGTGGACTCAAGGGAATAACCCTTTGAACATATAACGACATGAAACAGAGCTTGGAAGCAGGGATTACTTGAACAGACAGAACCGCAGGAAGTGTGAACTCATAGCAATAATGAGGACGCATGATTATAATGATGACACTATCAGCAAGACTGACTACCCAGAACAGACAAGGTGAGGATGCATGCCATGTTCAAAGGTGATGACTCACAAGCTGCCAACAAGGTAAACTTGACTCATTTTCCCATTTTCCCCCGACATGATGGACGAGTACCTCTTTGTTTTTTAATGAGCTTGAGGAGGATAACAGATGCTCGATATAGCTCATCTCATAGATGAGTCCAATCTCACATGTTTTTCGAACCTGAGAAAGGAGGGGTTCGTCCCAAAGTGGGCCCTTCGATGTTGAATTTTAACGAGTCCAAGGAAGGAAAACTCCGTCGTCATTTCATGTTTAGAGAGTCTGAAAAGAACTAAAGAAGACTCGAATGGTAGTTTTTCGTAAGGTTAGCCTCATCGCCCGAAAAAGGGTAAAACAACGCGAAAAAGGAACACTCCAGCCATGGTTCCATTTTGACAGGTTCACTTGTGAGGGCTTGGAGCTTGGAGCAAATACCAAAAACAAGCGTCTGGATAGAAGGTCAGTTAAACTCCTTCTACTCTCTTTAGCATTTTAATCCTGAGATGTTTATTAGATCTAGGGATTCAAGGTAGCATTTGTTTTGACTTGTTTCTTGCTTTAAGGTTAGTTTAAAGACTGCTTTAAAGTTAAGAGAGTTTTGGCTTATCCGTAGCACAAAATTCTACATAACAAGAATGGCGACTCCGCTGGGGACCTGAAACATGAGTTAGGATCTAAATCTATGCAAGATACAAATCATATCATTAAAACAAGATTAACACAAATGATTTGGGAAAACAAGACAAGTTATTCCATTACAACTTGAAGAATACCTACAAAAGGTGCTTGATGCCCAAGCCAATCCTCCAGCTCCAAGTGTCTTCTCCTCTAGCTATCTCCACAATGCTGCAAGACCATAAGTTTGGTACTCTCAAGAGTCCTCCCCCTTTTCCCAATGCAGTGCCTCTCTTTTATAGTGAATGGTGAGGTTAACCAACAAGAGAGATGGGTGGATCTAAGGAGAGATAAGTGGATCAGGGTTTCTAATCGAAGGAGATGAGTTGAGATCGAATCAAGGACCCCAATCTTCCATTATCTTTGAAAATCCAAAATCCCACAATCCAAGGGAAAAAAGCTATTAAAAGGGTACCGCGTTTTGCAAAGACTGCAGAACGCGGCACTGCCGCGCTTTGGGGAAATAGCAGAACGCGGTAGTGTCTAGTACCGCGTTTTGGCGAACTAGCAAGGCGCGGTAGTGTGTGTAAATAAAGTCTAAGGTGGGTCAAAAACATGCCAGGTTGGATTCATCTTCAAGGTTTTCTCATCATCTGTCTCTTCTGGATGGTTAAAAATAGTAGGGAAAATGTCGTCAACTCGTTTTGTGATGGAGATGCGACACCGTGAAACATAGAGGTATAACAGATGCCCCCTAAAGTGTGAGGTCAGAAGGGACTGATGGCCGAAAGACTTTACGAATATAATGTGCAGAGATAGCATCGAGGAGAGCGACACTGAGCTGAAATAGAAACAAAGTGTTAGATATACCACCGAGGCGGGCATTCCCATGCTCGGAAACGGATGACTCAAAGCATGGCTGCCGACCAATACATTGCAGATCCATGAGTACTGGGATAATGTAAACTGCGGACAGATCATGGCTACTATGAACAATCGTAGATTCATGAGACAATAATGACACAGCCACGACCAATACAATAAGTGGATCTGTGTGACAATACAAGGGACATCTCCATCGCAGCCTGGATGCAGTCAAAATGTAGAGGTGCGTCCAGGGTCTTCTACCCGATCGCAAAAAGATACGAATCTAACCATGTGATTACAAGGTGTTGAAGTCGAACATGGTAGAAACCATTTGATTACCGGTCAATGATGTGAACCGTTAACAAATGCGAGGGAAATCACCAATGATGACGATGATCCCCAAGGTATCTATAGTACATCTCAACGAAATGCGAATAAAGTAGTTGATGTCGAGCATCCGAGAGATCATTCAATCAGTGGTCATTGATGAAAACCTACTGTTGAATACGAGGAAACCTGCCATTGAGGCATGCAGGTACCAAGGTACTAGTGGTCGACTCCTGAGCCTAATTCCTGGATAGTGATTTGGTGTCGACAGGAATAGACTCGTCGAAGGTGGGCCATGATGTTTCCCACATCATCGACACGAAATCAGAACGAGAGATGGTATGGACCGATGAAACAATGGAATATGTACTGACACAAAGGGAAGGTTTGACATGAAGTGGAGGTGGACTCAAGGGAATAACCCTTTGAACATATAACGACATGAAACAGAGCTTGCCAGCAGGGATTACTTGAACAGACAGAACCGCAGGAAGTGTGAACTCATAGCAATAATGAAGACGCATGATTATAATGATGACACTATCAGCAAGACTGACTACCCAAAACAGACAAGGTGAGGATGCACGCCATGTTCAAAGGTGATGACTCACAAGCTGCCAACAAGGTAAACTTGACTCATTTTCCCATTTTCCAACGACATGATTGACGAGTACCTTTTTGTTTTTTAACGAGCTTGAGGAGGATAACAGATGCTCGATATAGCTCATCTCATAGATGAGTCCAATCTCACATGTTTTTCGAACCTGAGAAAGGAGGGGTTCGTCCCAAAGTGGGCCCTTCGATGTTGAATTTTAACGAGTCCAACGAAGGAAAACTCCGTCGTCATTTCATGTTTAGAGAGTCTGAAAAGAACTAAAGAAGACTCCAATGGTCCTTTTTCGTAAGGTTAGCCTCATCGCCCGAAAAAGGGTAAAACTACGCGAAAAAGGAATACTCCAGCCATGGTTCCATTTTGACAGGTTCACTTGTGAGGGCTTCGAGCTTGGAGCAAATACCAAAAACAAGCGTCTGAATAGAAGGTCAGTTAAACTCCTTCTACTCTCTTTAGCATTTTAATCCTGAGATGTTTATTAGATCTAGGGATTCAAGGTAGCATTTGTTTTGACTTGTTTCTTGCTTTAAGGTTAGTTTAAAGTCTGCTTTAAAGTTAAGAGAGTTTTGGCTTATCCGTAGGACAACATTCTACATAACAAGAATGGCGACTCCACTGGGGACCTGAAACATGAGTTAGGATCTAAATATATGCAAGATACAAATCATATCATTAAAACAAGATTAACACAAATGATTTGGGAAAACAAGACAAGTTATTCCATTACAACTTGAAGAATACTTACAAAAGGTGCTTGAAGCCCAAGCCAATACTCCAGCTCCAAGTGTCTTCTCCTCTAGCTATCTCCACAATGCTACAAGACCATAAGTTTGGTACTCTCAAGAGTCCTCCCACTTTTCCCAATGGAGTGCCTCTCTTTTATAGTGAATGGTGAGGTTAACCAACAAGAGAGATGGGTGGATCTAAGGAGAGATAAGTGGATCAGGTTTCTAATCGAAGGAGATGAGTTGAGATCGAATCAAAGACCCCAATCTTCCATTATCTTCGAAAATCCAAAATCCCACAAGCCAAGGGAAAAAAGCTATTAAAAGAGTACCGCGTTTTGCAAAGACTGCAGAACGCGGCACTGCCGCGCTTTGTGGAAATAGCAGAACGCGGTAGTGTCTAGTACCGCATTTTGGCGAACTAGCAAGGCGCGGTAGTGTGTATAAATAAAGTCTAATGTGGGTCAAAAAATTTCTAGGGTGGATTCACCTTCAAGGTTGACTCATCATCTGTCTCTTCTGGATGGTTCAAAATAGTAGGGAAAATGTCGTCAACTCGTTTTGTGATGGAGATGCGACACCGTGAAACATAGAGGTATAACAGATGCCCCCTAAAGTGTGAGGTCAGAAGGGACTGATGGCCGAAAGACTTTACGAATATAATGTGCAGAGATAGCATCGAGGAGAGCGACACTGAGCTGAAATAGAAACAAAGTGTTAGATATACCACCGAGGCGGGCATTCCCATGCTCGGAAACGGATGACTCAAAGCATGGCTGCCGACCAATACATTGCAGATCCATGAGTACTGGGATAATGTAAACTGCGGACAGATCATGGCTACTATGAACAATCGTAGATCCATGAGACAATAATGACACAGCCACGACCAATACAATAGGTGGATCTGTGTGACAATACAAGGGACATGTCCATCGCAGCCTGGATGCAGTCAAAATGTAGAGGTGCGTCCAGGGTCTTCTACCCGATCGCAAAAAGATACGAATCTAACCATGTGATTACAAGGTGTTGAAGTCGAACATGGTAGAAACCATTTGATTACTGGTCAATGATGTGAACCGTTAACAAATGCGATGGAAATCACCAATGATGATGATGATCCCCAAGGTATCTATAGTACATCTCAACGAAATGCGAATAAAGGAGTTGATGTCGAGCATCCGAGAGATCATTCAATCAGAGGTCATTGATGAAAACCTACTGTTGAATACGAGGAAACCTGCCATTGAGGCATGCAGGTACCAAGGTACTAGTGGTCGACTCCTAAGCCTAATTCCTGGATAGTGATTTGGTGTCGACAGGAATAGACTCGTCGAAGGTGGGCCATGATGTTTCCCACATCATCGACACGAAATCAGAACGAGAGTTAGTATGGACCGATGAAACAATGGAATATGTACTGACACAAAGGGAAGGTTTGACATGAAGTGGAGGTGGACTCAAGGGAATAACCCTTTGAACATATAACGACATGAAACAGAGCTTGGCAGTAGGGATTACTTGAACAGACAGAACCGCAGGAAGTGTGAACTCATAGCAATAATGAGGACGCATGATTATAATGATGACACTATCAGCAAGACTGACTACCCAAAACAGACAAGGTGAGGATGCATGCCATGTTCAAAGGTGATGACTCACAAGCTGCCAACAAGGTAAACTTGACTCATTTTCCCATTTTCCCCCGACATGATGGACGAGTACCTCTTTGTTTTTTAACGAGCTTGAGGAGGATAACAGATGCTCGATATAGCTCATCTCATAGATGAGTCCAATCTCACATGTTTTTCGAACCTGAGAAAGGAAGGGTTCGTAACAAAGTGGGCCCTTCGATGTTGAATTTTAACGAGTCCAAGGAAGGAAAACTCGGTTGTCATTTCATGTTTAGAGAGTCTGAAAAGAACTAAAGAAGACTCCAATGGTCCTTTTTCGTAAGGTTAGCCTCATCGCCCGAAAAAGGGTAAAACAACGCGAAAAAGGAATACTCCAGCCATGGTTCCATTTTGACAGGTTCACTTGTGAGGGTTTGGAGCTTGGAGCAAATACCAAAAACAAGCGTCTGGATAGAAGGTCAGTTAAACTCCTTCTACTCTCTTTAGCATTTTAATCCTGAGATGTTTATTAGATCTAGGGATTCAAGGTAGCATTTGTTTTGACTTGTTTCTTGCTTTAAGGTTAGTTTAAAGTCTGCTTTAAAGTTAAGAGAGTTTTGGCTTATCCGTAGGACAACATTCTACATAACAAGAATGGCGACTCCGTTGGGGACCTGAAACATGAGTTAGGATCTAAATCTATGCAAGATACAAATCATATCATTAAAACAAGATTAACACAAATGATTTGGGAAAACAAGACAAGTTATTCCATTACAACTTGAAGAATACTTACAAAAGGTGCTTGAAGCCCAAGCCAATACTCCAGCTCCAAGTGTCTTCTCCTATAGCTATCTCCACAATGCTACAAGACCATAAGTTTGGTACTCTCAAGAGTCCTCCCACTTTTCCCAATGGAGTGCCTCTCTTTTATAGTGAATGGTGAGGTTAACCAACAAGAGAGATGGGTGGATCTAAGGAGAGATAAGTGGATCAGGTTTCTAATCGAAGGAGATGAGTTGAGATCGAATCAAAGACCCCAATCTTCCATTATCTTCGAAAATCCAAAATCCCACAAGCCAAGGGAAAAAAGCTATTAAAAGAGTACCGCGTTTTGCAAAGACTGCAGAACGCGGCACTGCCGCGCTTTGTGGAAATAGCAGAACGCGGTAGTGTCTAGTACCGCATTTTGGCGAACTAGCAAGGCGCGGTAGTGTGTATAAATAAAGTCTAATGTGGGTCAAAAAATTTCTAGGGTGGATTCACCTTCAAGGTTGACTCATCATCTGTCTCTTCTGGATGGTTCAAAATAGTAGGGAAAATGTCGTCAACTCGTTTTGTGATGGAGATGCGACACCGTGAAACATAGAGGTATAACAGATGCCCCCTAAAGTGTGAGGTCAGAAGGGACTGATGGCCGAAAGACTTTACGAATATAATGTGCAGAGATAGCATCGAGGAGAGCGACACTGAGCTGAAATAGAAACAAAGTGTTAGATATACCACCGAGGCGGGCATTCCCATGCTCGGAAACGGATGACTCAAAGCATGGCTGCCGACCAATACATTGCAGATCCATGAGTACTGGGATAATGTAAACTGCGGACAGATCATGGCTACTATGAACAATCGTAGATCCATGAGACAATAATGACACAGCCACGACCAATACAATAGGTGGATCTGTGTGACAATACAAGGGACATGTCCATCGCAGCCTGGATGCAGTCAAAATGTAGAGGTGCGTCCAGGGTCTTCTACCCGATCGCAAAAAGATACGAATCTAACCATGTGATTACAAGGTGTTGAAGTCGAACATGGTAGAAACCATTTGATTACTGGTCAATGATGTGAACCGTTAACAAATGCGATGGAAATCACCAATGATGATGATGATCCCCAAGGTATCTATAGTACATCTCAACGAAATGCGAATAAAGGAGTTGATGTCGAGCATCCGAGAGATCATTCAATCAGAGGTCATTGATGAAAACCTACTGTTGAATACGAGGAAACCTGCCATTGAGGCATGCAGGTACCAAGGTACTAGTGGTCGACTCCTAAGCCTAATTCCTGGATAGTGATTTGGTGTCGACAGGAATAGACTCGTCGAAGGTGGGCCATGATGTTTCCCACATCATCGACACGAAATCAGAACGAGAGTTAGTATGGACCGATGAAACAATGGAATATGTACTGACACAAAGGGAAGGTTTGACATGAAGTGGAGGTGGACTCAAGGGAATAACCCTTTGAACATATAACGACATGAAACAGAGCTTGGCAGTAGGGATTACTTGAACAGACAGAACCGCAGGAAGTGTGAACTCATAGCAATAATGAGGACGCATGATTATAATGATGACACTATCAGCAAGACTGACTACCCAAAACAGACAAGGTGAGGATGCATGCCATGTTCAAAGGTGATGACTCACAAGCTGCCAACAAGGTAAACTTGACTCATTTTCCCATTTTCCCCCGACATGATGGACGAGTACCTCTTTGTTTTTTAACGAGCTTGAGGAGGATAACAGATGCTCGATATAGCTCATCTCATAGATGAGTCCAATCTCACATGTTTTTCGAACCTGAGAAAGGAAGGGTTCGTAACAAAGTGGGCCCTTCGATGTTGAATTTTAACGAGTCCAAGGAAGGAAAACTCGGTTGTCATTTCATGTTTAGAGAGTCTGAAAAGAACTAAAGAAGACTCCAATGGTCCTTTTTCGTAAGGTTAGCCTCATCGCCCGAAAAAGGGTAAAACAACGCGAAAAAGGAATACTCCAGCCATGGTTCCATTTTGACAGGTTCACTTGTGAGGGTTTGGAGCTTGGAGCAAATACCAAAAACAAGCGTCTGGATAGAAGGTCAGTTAAACTCCTTCTACTCTCTTTAGCATTTTAATCCTGAGATGTTTATTAGATCTAGGGATTCAAGGTAGCATTTGTTTTGACTTGTTTCTTGCTTTAAGGTTAGTTTAAAGTCTGCTTTAAAGTTAAGAGAGTTTTGGCTTATCCGTAGGACAACATTCTACATAACAAGAATGGCGACTCCGTTGGGGACCTGAAACATGAGTTAGGATCTAAATCTATGCAAGATACAAATCATATCATTAAAACAAGATTAACACAAATGATTTGGAAAAACAAGACAAGTTATTCCATTACAACTTGAAGAATACTTACAAAAGCTGCTTGATGCCCAAGCCAATCCTCCAGCTCCAAGTGTCTTCTCCTCTAGCTATCTCCACAATGCTGCAAGACCATAAGTTTGGTACTCTCAAGAGTCCTCCCCCTTTTCCCAATGGAGTGCCTCTCTTTTATAGTGAATGGTGAGGTTAACCAACAAGAGAGATGGGTGGATCTAAGGAGAGATAAGTGGATCAGGGTTTCTAATCGAAGGAGATGAGTTGAGATCGAATCAAGGACCCCAATATTCCATTATCTTCGAAAATCCAAAATCCCACAAGCCAAGGGAAAAAAGCTATTAAAAGAGTACTACGTTTTGCAAAGACTGCAGAACGCGGCACTGCCGCACTTTGGGGAAATAGCAGAACGCGGTAGTGTCTAGTACCGCGTTTTGGCGAACTAGCAAGGCGCGGTAGTGTGTGTAAATAAAGTCTAAGGTGGGTCAAAAACATACCAGGGTGGATTCACCTTCAAGGTTGACTCATCATCTGTCTCTTCTGGATGGTTCAAAATAGTAGGGAAAATGTCGTCAACTCGTTTTGTGATGGAGATGCGACACCGTGAAACATAGAGGTATAACAGATGCCCCCTAAAGTGTGAGGTCAGAAGGGACTGGTGGCCGAAAGACTTTACGAATATAATGTGCAGAGATAGCATCGAGGAGAGCGACACTGAGCTGAAATAGAAACAAAGTGTTAGATATACCACTGAGGCCGGCATTCCCATGCTCGGAAATGGATGACTCAAAGCATGGCTGCCGACCAATACATTGCAGATCCATGAGTACTGGGATAATGTAAACTGCGGACAGATCATGGATACTATGAACAATCGTAGATCCATGAGACAATAATGACACAGCCACGACCAATACAATAAGTGGATCTGTGTGACAATACAAGGGACATCTCCATCGCAGCCTGGATGCAGTCAAAATGTAGAGGTGCGTCCAGGGTCTTCTACCCCATCGCAAAAAGATACGAATCTAACCATGTGATTACAAGGTGTTGAAGTCGAACATGGTAGAAACCATTTGATTACCGGTCAATGATGTGAACCGTTAACAAATGCGAGGGAAATCACCAATGATGACGATGATCCCCAAGGTATCTATAATACATCTCAACGAAATGCGAATAAAGGAGTTGATGTCGAGCATCCGAGAGATCATTCAATCAGAGGTCATTGATGAAAACCTACTGTTGAATACTAGGAAACCTGCCATTGAGGCATGCAGGTACCAAGGTAGTAGTGGTCGACTCCTAAGCCTAATTCCTGGATAGTGATTTGGTGTCGTTAGGAATAGACTTGTCGAAGGTGGGCCATGATGTTTCCCACATCATCGACACGAAATCAGAACGAGAGATAGTATGGACCGATGAAACAATGGAATATGTACTGACACAAAGGGAAGGTTTGACATGAAGTGGAGGTGGACTCAAGGGAATAACCCTTTGAACATATAACGAGATGAAACAGAGCTTGGCAGCACGGATTACTTGAACAGACAGAACCGCAGGAAGTGTGAACTCATAGCAATAATGAAGACACATGATTATAATGATGACACTATCAGCAAGACTGACTACCCAAAACAGACAAGGTGAGGATGCATGCCATGTTCAAAGGTGATGACTCACAAGCTGCCAACAAGGTAAACTTGACTCATTTTCCCATTTTCCCCTGACATGATGGACGAGTACCTCTTTGATTTTTAACGAGCTTGAGGAGGATAACAGATGCTCGATATAGCTCATCTCATAGATGAGTCCAATGTCACATGTTTTTCGAACCTGAGAAAGGAGGGGTTCGTCCCAAAGTGGGCCCTTCGATGTTGAATTTTAACGAGTCCAACGAAGGAAAACTCCGTCGTCATTTCATGTTTAGAGAGTTTGAAAAGAACTAAAGAAGACTCCAATGGTCCTTTTTCGTAAGGTTAGCCTCATCGCCCGAAAAAGGGTAAAACAACGCGGAAAAGGAATACTCCAGCCATGGTTCCATTTTGACAGGTTCACTTGTGAGGGCTTGGAGCTTGGAGCAAATACCAAAAAAAAGCGTCTGGATAGAAGGTCAGTTAAACTCCTTCTACTCTATTTAGCATTTTAATCCTGAGATGTTTATTAGATCTAGGGATTCAAGGTAGCATTTGTTTTGACTTGTTTCTTGCTTTAAGGTTAGTTTAAAGTCTGCTTTAAAGTTAAGAGAGTTTTGGCTTATCCGTAGGACAAAATTCTACATAACAAGAATGGCGACTCTACTGGGGACCTGAAACATGAGTTAGGATCTAAATCTATGCAAGATACAAATCATATCATTAAAACAAGATTAACACAAATGATTTGGGAAAACAAGATAAGTTATTCCATTACAACTTGAAGAATACTTACAAAAGGTGCTTGATGCCCAATCCAATCCTCCAGCTCCAAGTGTCTTCTCCTCTAGCTATCTCCACAATGCTGCAAGACCATAAGTTTGGTACTCTCAAGAGTCCTCCCCCTTTTCCCAATGGAGTGCCTCTCTTTTATAGTGAGTGGTGAGGTTAACCAACAAGAGAGATGGGTGGATCTAAGGAGAGATAAGTGGATCAGGGTTTCTAATCGAAGGAGATGAGTTGAGATCGAATCAAGGACCCCAATCTTCCATTATCTTCGAAAATCCAAAATCCCACAAGCCAAGGGAAAAAAGCTATTAAAAGAGTACCTCGTTTTGCAAAGACTGTAGAACGCAGCACTGCCGCGCTTTGTGGAAATAGCAGAACGTGGTAGTGTCTAGTACCGCGTTTTGGCGAACTAGCAAGGCGCGGTAGTGTGTGTAAATAAAGTCTAAGGTGGGTCAAAAACTTGCCAGGGTGGATTCACCTTCAAGGTTGACTCATCATCTGTCTCTTCTGGATGGTTCAAAATAGTAGGGAAAATGTCGTCAACTCGTTTTGTGATGGAGATGCGACACCGTGAAACATAGAGGTATAACAAACTCATCTCAATCACAGAGGCGACTATTTATAAGTTACAATGGGTGAGAGGGTGGACAGAGTCGACCTCTCTAATAATATAGGTGTTTAAATGACTGTAACTGCTGATTAAATTGATACATGCCAACGCAAGGGGCATTCTTCAGACTTTGATGGGGTTGGTTCCTTCACAATGCAGCTACAACATCGATCTAAATCAGACGTGGACAAGCAGTGTGCTGGCGAACTGAATCGTGGGTAGGCGAACTCCTTCCAGAACAACAGCATGAATGAACGTGAGTAGGCATGCATAACTCCGGGCCAAAAAAATAAAGAGTAGGTGCACTGGATTGTTGACGTGGGCGTGCAAGTTATGTTCATAGGCTAAATGTGGATGGATGGACTCCTTCCAAAATAATGGCATGAGCGAGAACTTGGACAACACGCATGACTCCATGTTGAATGCGCAGACGAATCAAGTCTTGGAGCGTTCACGTGGATGTGAGATGTGTTGTCAAGCTTGGAGAGCATAAGAATGGATCTTCTAGAGAAATAGATCATTAACCAGGCCCATTGCATGTCGAACAGAACCCATGTGTCCTTCTCTTCATTTAATGGTCTGAGATGTGTCAACCACAAATTTTGTGGGATGAACAAATGGCTGAACGATGAGCTAAACGTGTTTTATGCTAAGTACGTAGCGCATGGGCAGAATGATGGGTAATTTGAAAATCGTAGCCTGTCAATTAAAACCATAAGTGTTAATTATGCCCAAACCATCATTTTAATCATAAATAAACCATAATATATGAAACATCATAATATTTGCATGGTAAGTAAATTTGTGCATACCTAGACTGTTTGATGAGCTGAGTGGCTAAGAAAACAACTTACTATAGCAAAAACGATAGAAATAACGCCACTTCGAGTAAATTAAATGATAAAAAATGGTGACAATATTGGACACCAACATTCCCCCAAACCGGAGTCATGCCAGGCCCCACTAAGCAAAATAAAAAGTGATTAGGAAGAAGGCCGAGCTACGATTGCAATGGTCTTCGACTCGAATGATGGAGATGCATGCTTAACCTAGAGCTTCTTGAAATGGCCCCTTAAGGAATTATACTTTACTCTAAGGACAGCATTGGATGTTATTTTGGCGTTAATCGAGCATGCAGTGCTTTTCAATTGTGTACGCAACATCTTATTTTCTTCAAGGAGCTCGAAGATTGTCTCCACATAGCTTTGGATTTGTTCTGTTAATTGTGTTATGTATTGGGATAACTGATCCCACTTTTGTTGACTCAAAATAGGTTGTTCTATACCATGCTCCAAGTCCATTTGAGGACTTTTTTCTTTTGGATATGTCTCAACATTAATAGTCTATTCTTCAAGGCTTTTGTCTTTGTTACATTTAAGAGGGATTCTAGCAGCACGGGCTTCACTCATTTGAATGGATGCATTAGATAGTGTGAGGAGGGATGACTGAAAGGTATGATCGTCCAACTGAATATTTGAGCATGAAGATTGAATGATAATCTGAATTCCAGGCTCATCAATGGACTTGTCATGATTTGTCTCTCTAGGTTTAGTAGGAGAATGTATTGAATGGACAGAGTGCATATCATCTAAGGAACTCTCATCAAATCATATACGTTTAGATTTGGTTCTTCTTGGGAATGAAGGAGTTCTTGAGAAGGGGAATATTTGATAGTAGATATATGAGGGTTTAATATCTCAAAAACAAAATGGTCCCAAGTCTGACCTCTCTCCTCTAGTTGATGAATGATCAAAAGCTTAATGAGACAATGGTGATATAAGCTACCAGAAGGTTTAATGGTATTCTTTCTAACTTGACTCAACATCTTTTCCAAGATCTTTAGAAAGTAGAATGGGAAATTTAAGGTCTTATTATTGACAAAATGAGCAAACAGTCTAACATGGAAAGATTTAAAAACAGTGAAATTACCCTCATAGGTGACTAAGTGAATGATAATGGTCAAAAGATCCAAGTACTTTGTCTTGATCCATTCTCTATGAAAACCTTTGGTGCTAGTAATGTGTTGAAAATCGGGCTTGAGAGCGAACTGGTGAGCTTCTCGTGGAAGAAACAAATGCTTGTGCCATCGGGCACCTTCTCTAGGGATCTTCATAGCTAATGCTATTGACTCTTCTGTTATGGAGAAAACAAGATGGCTAACCTTATCCGTTTTGACATCGAAACCTTTGGCAAACAACAACGAAATATCATGGTCATGACCATCAAGACGGTGGAGAAATGGATTCCATCCTACTTGAGAGAATAACTCATGGCATCTTTTAAACTCAGGGATATGAAGAATATCTTGGTAGCTACCTGGCTCGAAATGGTTAGGCATTGCTGATAGAGGATGGGGGAAACAATAGATAAATTCAAGGGATACAAGGAATTTGCAGAGTATGCAGCTCGCAAAGAGAGAAATGAAGGGCGAACAAAGTGAAGCAAAATTTCACGCGACCATCAGTTAAATTAAGGTCCGTTTGGATGGCTGGATGATCATAAGTGAGAACGCTTAAAAAAGAACACACTTGTACTTCGAAGATCGTGATTCAAGTGCCAGTATTGAAGTGCATGAATTCGGTGGATGCGTGTTTGGTATAGCATATTCAACCATGTCCAAATCCAAGATTTGGACAGGCTGAATGAAATTCACGTAATGGGATAGACTACACGTGGGAGATCATGAAGATCCGGTCCATATGCTGGCAATTTTGTGTGATCTCTAGGATCACGGCGGTCATGCAATGATTGGTAATGACACAAGATTCATTCATTTAACGAAGGCATGATGGGTAAGGGAATAAAACCAAATGTGAGGTTTGAAGTTTGATTGATCCCTGTCATCATTGGTTAGTCAAGATTTTCAAAAATATCTAGCATGCTATTTGAAACTAAAATTTATTCAGCACTTTTATTCAAAACATTTCTTATTTGTTGCATTCGTCACTTCATTTGGATCGACATTTGATCCATCATTCAACCTTTCTTACAAAATTTTTTCTATACAAACTTTTATTGCTAAAGCCAACTGGAACTAATTTTTGCATGGAATTTTTAAGGCTGTTAGTGCATAGAAAATGATGTAAACTTTTCTTTCAGAAACTTTTAAGTCATGTCCCCTTTCTGTTTGTCTTTAATTAAAACAATTCGCCTTCTGCTTTTGCATTAATCTGCAAACATCTATCACTTTCAGAGATAAATAACTTTTTTTTTTATGAATAAAGATAAAAGATAGTTTAAAACAGTTATAATCCTCCCCCAAACCAAAGATAAGGCTTGTCCTAAAGCCAACAAAAAGAGCATTAGATATTCAATTATTTTATCAATAACTGAAAAAATGTTGTAATACTTTTCTCAAGAAAATGAAATATTAACTAAACATGTAGATGACTCAGATATGTACATTTATCCTAAAGAATAGAACAGTGCTTAGAAGGGCCATATAAAAAAATGATAGTATAATTTGATATGAAATATGCCACAAGAAAACTAGCCACCCATGACTCATTTTAAAGATTTTTTGTCATCCCAAGATATAGATAAGGTATACCATAAAGCTTGTGAGAATTTCTAAAAGAATAACATCGTAGATATTGTTTGAATTAGGTGACAAGGTCGAAGTTCAATTTACAGTTATTCTCTAATGACAGTATAGATGATTGGCCAAAACATGTGTTTGTATACTTAGGTTTCTTATATATGAATCATGTGCATAGTAATGCATTAACCGATCTCTTTTACCCGATATTGACCCACTACCAATAGGTCTGTTCAGTACCTTGGCGGGTTTATCTTGATACCATGCAAGCATAGTCCTGCTGCCAGTGAGCCTGTTCAGTACCGCGGTGGGTTTACGTGCATTTACCTAGCTTCCTTGCTTAAGATTTTACTTAGCATGGACCCACTTCCAGCAGGCCTGTTCAGTACCTCGGTGGGTTTGCTTCATATAATGATGTATATGTATATATTTTTTTATTTTTTATTTATTTTTTTGTAAGGAAGCCAGTTGGCACTAGAGTGTGCTAAGCCTTCTAAACACATAATTTGAAATATTAGAACGAACCTTTATGACCAACTTTTACTTATAATAGCCAAAGTTAAAGATCATGTCAAAAGATAATAACCTGAAGTTGTTCTTTGATCTATGTCTATCTCTTTCATAAGAATTCAGTAATGTTCCCCACAAGAATAAAAATAACATTCACTTCTAAGTTACCTTTAAAAGATGCTTTAAGAGACAAGTTTTGTTAATGAGTCTAGGATAAGACAATGATCCATAGGTGTAAGATAGTATTTTTTTTTTGAGATCATAGCAATTAAGATAGGTCTTTTAAGCAACAGTTCTAAATGATAATCATAAATGTGCATGCCTGAATCAAATAACATATTCAAAATCATAAATGAAATGGTTGCAAAATAATATAAAGAACACTTTATCTTTTGTTAAAAATGTCAACCAATAATTTGAAAAAAGAAGGGATTAGGGTATATTGAAAAAAAATTCCTTTAAGTGCTTCCCTTTCAATAATATTGCATGAGCGGATAAGGTCCTTGTAATTAAGTTGTAAAACCATTGTTAGATGATTTTGATTTATTCAAAACAAAACATATGTAAAAAAGTCATAAGAAATCTAAAAAGGGAGAAAAATTTTCCTGTTTTTAATGGTGAAAATTTCAAGAGCTGATCATACAAATGAATTCCATGTATAAATACAATCAGCTTGTCATAAATAACTCTTCATTATTATAATTAAACCAAAAACACAATATATTTGCATATGTACAAATAAAGACAATCCTTTAGAAATTTCAAAGACTAGGAGGAAAAGGAATGACTTCCTCTTCTACTGGCTCCGACTCCTATTGTTGTAAGGCATTCTATACAAAGTCTTGTTTAGATATAGGTTGGTGATAAAGTATAAATCTATGGCCATTTACAACAAAGGAAGTTTGAGAATGATCAATTTTTTTAATTTTAACAGATCCATTATCGAAAGCTGTAACAATTTCATCAGGACCCATCCAGCAAGTAGTCAATTTACCTTTAAAAATTTTGTATCTTGAATCAAAAAGTAATGCCCAGTCTGCTATTTTAAATTGTTTTTGTTTAATGTATCTGTCATGCCATTTTTTACATTGATTCTGTATTTACATTGTTCGTTGGATAGGATCCTGTCTAATCTCATCTAATTCATTTATTTGTAGGATTCGTTGTTTGTGTGCTTCTTCTAAATTCATTCCTAACTGAGCAGCCATACGAAATGTCTTAACCTAAAATTCAATGGGTAGGAGAACCTATTTTCCATAAACAAGTTCATAAGGTGTGTGTCCAGTGGTGTTTCTCCAAGTTATTCTATAAGCCCACAAGGCTTTTGGGAGCCTATCTGCCCAGTCCTTGTGGTGTAACTGAATGGTCCTTGTCATGATAGCTTCTAATACTTTGTTTGTGCTTTCTACTTGACCATTCACCTGAGGATGATATGGGGAAGATTTACAATGTCTAATACCATATTTATTAGTAAGTTCTTTCATTAACTTGGAAGTGAATTGAGATCCTTGATCGGTTATAAGTTCCCTAGGTACACCAAATCGGGTAAATATTTCTTCATACATAAATTCTACCACTGATTTCTCTGTGGCTCGGAACAAAGCTTTGGCTTCTACCCACTTGGTGACATAATCTATACAGACTAGTATGTACTTCTTCTTATGAGACATAGGGGAAATTGGTCCAATGAAATCTAGAGCCCACTTTTCAAAAGGCTCGATCATAACTTGAGGTTGCAAAGGCATCTCATAAGATGGCGTAGGTCTACCCATTCTTTGGAAACTATCGCATCCCTTGACATATTTGGCAGCATCCTTGAATATTTTTGGCCAATAATATCCAGAATGTAAAACCTTATATGTTGTTCTTTTATGAGAAAAATGTCCACTGCAAGGTCGACCATGACATGCATGAAGAATCTCTGCCATCTCATCCTCTCGTACACATCTTATAAAAATAAGGTCAGGAACGGTACGAAAGAGATCATTATCCACCTAGGAATAGTTAGAGCTTTGAACTATGATTCTACGTTTTTCGGGTGGAGAGAGATTGCTTGGTAGCTTTCCAGTTGCCAAATAATTGGCTATGTCTGCAAACCATGGGGTTTGAACAGATACAGCGAATAAATGTTCATCTAGGAAGCTATCATCAACAGGGCTATCATCATTGTCAATTTTAATTCGGGAGAGAAAGTCTGCTACTACATTCTCTCGACGAGGACGGTCAACAATGGTGATATTAAACTCTTGTAACAGAAGAAGCCACTGAGTCACTCTTCCATTGGTAACTGGTTTATTCATCAAAAATTTGATAGCAAAATGATTGGTATGTATGAAAATTTCATATCATGTGATATAATGACGAAACTTATTGATGGAATAGACTACTGCAAGAAACTCTTTTTCGATAACAGTGTATTTTGATTTTGCAGGAGTCAAGTTTTTACTAGCAAAATAAATGGCATAAGATAACTTTTCCTCTTTTTGACCTAAGATTGTCCCTATAGCTATGTCAGATGCATCAATAGAGATATGAAAAGGAAGGGACTAGTTAGGGCCCCTAAGTACTGGTGCTGCTGATAACTTTGCTTTTAAAATTTTGAAATCTTGTTGACAAGGTTCAGTCCATTGAAATTATGTGACCTTCATGAGTAGCTTGAACATAGGTGCGACTATCTTGGAAAATTTTCTATAAAATGCCTATAATAACCTGCATGGCCAAGAAAGCTTCTAACTTCCTTCAGAGTCTTTGGAGGAGGAAGATTGACAATTATCTCTAGCTTGGTAGTATCCACCTTAATACCTTGAAGAGAGACATGATGTTCTAGAACTATGCGCTTGGTTAATAACATCTTGCATTTTTCATGACTAAGGGCTAAGTTTGTGTCCTGACATCGAATAAGAACTGTCTCGAGGTTGTCAAGGGCTTCTTAGAAGGTATTACCATAGACTTTGAAATCATCCATGTAGACCTCTACACAATCATGTATAAGGTTAGCAAAGATACCTAAAACTGCACACTAGAAAGTAGAAGGTGCATTACAAAGGCCAAATGGTAACACTCGATAGGAATAAGTCCCCCAAGAGCAAGTAAAAGTAGTCTTGTCTTGGTCCTCAGGTGCTATTAATATCTGATTGTATCCACTATACCCATCTAGGAAAGAAAAGTATTGTTTCCTCGATAGGGTATCTAACACCTGATCTATAAAAGGTAGAGGGAAACAGTCTTTAAGAGTGGCTTTGTTCAATTCTCGAAAATCAACACAGATATGCCACTTCCCTGTGACTTTCTTTGGAAATACTACCAGAGGAGACACCCACTTACTATTAGAAATTGGGTAAATGAATCCAGTGTTAAGAAGTTTTTGCAATTCTTCTTTTACTATATCTTTAAGAGTTGGGTTCATTCTCCTTTGGGGTTGTCTGACGGGAGGTATACTTGTGTCTGTGTAAATGTGGTGAATACAAGTATCTGGGTGTATACCCTTCATATTAGTGTATTCCCAAGCGAAAGCTCCAGTTTGACTTTTGAGAACTTTTAACAATTGCTTTTGCTGACTCTCATCTAAACGTGCATTTATATGTAGAAATTTTTTGGAACTAGCCTCACATGGTACAGTATAAGATCCTAGTTGTTCTTCAATTGAAAAGACACAAGGTGTACTTGTAAATGTTGAGAGACTCATGTTTTCTTGAAATTCTTCTCCAAAAATCTGCTCAAGCTGGGAAAAAGACTGAGGAAAGTCTATACATGTGGTGGAGGAAAGAAATTGATTCAACACATTTTCAATATTTTGTTCTTGAAGTGCCCTGGAAAGATCACTAACAAGGGAAAGTTCTTCCAAGTTGTCTTCTCCAAAAGGACAATCTAAACAAAATAAGCTCTCATCTATGGGCTATGCTGGTGGGTATAAAGCTAGTCTTCTTGTAGATAACCCATCAGAGATAACCATCTCTCCATCCCTACATCCTATGAATGCATTAGCAGTAGCCAGCCAATGTCTTCCTAAAATGATAGGATTCCCTCTAGATGGGTCTTTTGATTGTATAACCATGAAGTCCACAGGGTATTCCCATGAGGCTACTGACACCATAATATCATCTAACATCCCAGTAGGTTGTACCATAGTATGATCTGCTAGTTCTAACATTGTTGGGGTAGGGCGGAGGAATGGTCGTAATTGGAGAGCTTCTAAAACTGTAGTAGTCATTAGGTTAATAGCAGCCCCTAGATCAATGAGTGTGTTTATTATAGTGGTGTTGTTAATGAGAACAGTTACTACAAAATTTCCTGGATTTGTATACTTTGGGATTCTAGGATGTTCTTCTATACAATCTGAGATTTCACCTATGACATGTATTGTTCGAGGGTCTTTTTGTTTCTTACATAGTCTTTTAATGCATAGTTCTTTTATCACTTTATCGAATATTGGTATATCTTTAATGGCTTGTAATAAAGGAATCTTAATACAAATATTTTTCAATTCATTAATGATGTTATATTATGGGTAAGTTACAAGTTTTTCTATTGTTAGACGCTCTGGATATGGAGGTGATTTATTTCCCAATATTACTTCTTTATGAGGAAGGTTATGTGTTGAAGATTTAGGAATAACCACATTTTCAAGAATGGCATCATTTAAAATTTCATTAGGTATATTTTCTTCTTCATTTTCTTCTTGAATAACAACTGATGACTTAGGATGATCTTGCAAAACTCTTCTAGACAGCAATTGAACTTCATGTATTGGTGTGGACAAACTAGCATATGATGGAAGAGGTAATAAACCAATGTTATTAAGAGCTTGGGTTGGTTTGTTGTTAGGATTTGGTATCGGTTGTGCGGGTAATATTGTGGGCCTTGGAGGGTTCATATTTTGGAAATGAGGAGGTTGATTTGGGATAGGGGGTAGTGAAGGAGGTGAATATCTAGGTAAAAATTGTTGAACATCATGTGGGTAAGGATAGTTAGGCATAGGAGCAGATGGTTGAGAAAAAGATTGTCCTCTCCATCCATGAGGCCATTGCTGTTGTTGATCATTTTGAGGAGGGTACTGCGGTGGCCAATTTTCCAACCTGAAGTGTTCCATTGTTGCAGAGGTTGATAAGGATGGTGGTAAGGTGGAAATTGGAATGATGGATCCTGACCCGAAGGTTGATCCCTAGGATGCCAAGGCCTCCTAGATGTTTCACCAAAATTTCCACTCTTGTATACAGCTTGCAAACCAGGCAACGATGGACAACTATTAGTGGGATGCTCTTCTGTACAGGGGTGACAAAATGAAACATTGTTTAATGGAACTTCTCTTTGAGGATGTTTAGTTCTACACCTAGGGCATAAAATACTCATTGTTGCACGCTCTTTATCCTGTCTCTTTTTAGCTTGTAGTGCATCTAGCTGAGAACCCATAGCTCCTAAAATATTTGTTTTGAAGTTTTCTAACAGGTTCCCTAACTATACCCTTGTAACTCCACCAGGACCGGATGTGTTTCCTTTTGACTTTCTAACATAAGATTCTCAAAAGTGTCTTCCACCTTTCCCTCTATTCCTAGAGTAATTCCTACATAGTTCACAAATCTCTGCAAAATATTTATGAGAAATGTCTCCTGCTGCCATGAGATTAAGGTTATCCAATAATTCTTCTAAGATTCCTTTAAGGAAGAGTGTTCTTACTGCATCTTCTCAAATATCACTATATTTAGATTTGTGTAACACATAGTTAAATATTTCGAGATAGTCTTCTAGGCTCTTGTCTTCAAGCTGATGAATTTTAAAAATATCATTGTGAGAGTCCTTTGGTCTATAGTAATCCTGATATTTCTGAAGAAATGCATTCTTCATGTCTTCCCAAGATTTAATACTAGATTCTCCTAATCCCATGGACCATTGAAGCGAAGAATCTTTTAATGTGGCAGGAAAACGTTTTAGTTTTTGGCCATCTTGTAAGTAATTGTAACTCCTACACAAAATGTCAAACTCAAATAAGAAAGTGTTCGGATCTTTTTGAAATTTTACCCTTCAGAGTTTCCTCTTGTCTAAGTTCAGTCTCAATATGAGCTTGAGGTTCTTCTAGTGGAATTTCTTTATGAACAGACTGTTCTGATGTCCCTATGATTTCCTTTAAAATGTTTCCAGAGAAGGTTTCTTTAGCCTTCCAAGTAGGACTATCCCCTTTATGTGTCTTCTCATACCTTTCTGTTGAGTTAGTAGTTGGGGTGGCACGTCCCCCGTATAGGTTAGTAGTAATTTTAGTTTTAATAAATCTACCTTGTGAATCTCTAGACCTATTCATGAAAACAAATTATAACTGAAAGAAACTTTGACTACATAACTACTAATGCTAGGTTTTGGGGATGCCTATTATAACAGATGTGCATGTTCTTACCTCTCGTCTTACTGCTCACCCGCCACTAGCCTAATCTAAGTTATCACTAAGTTTTGGAAGAGAAGTTCTACCTATATTCAACTGAATTCTACCTATTACAACTCCCCGGCAACGACACCAAAATCTTTGGTGTGTGAGCTATCTCAAATAAAAACACCTAATATTAATTATCAACCAGGATCAGTAAACTTAGAGTTGAAGAAAAATATATCCCTAGGTAGAAACGGTTCTAAAGTTTCAAGTTTGTCAGACCTAAAAATGTTTAGTAAAGAAAAAGATCGAAAGATCTTTCAAAATGAAAAATCGAGTTAAATCTTTAAAAATACAACTAAGAAATCATAGATCAAAATAGTACTAGATCATACTACTCTACTTCTATAGTTGATTAATAAGAAAGATGGAAACAAATACTGAAACACAAATTACTTCTAAAAAAGGGAGAAATTACTAAATTAAACTTCTAGATAACAACTATGAACAGAATCAGAGCTATGGATATTAGATGTTTAATAGGGAGAACTTCTAAATGTAAATTAATTTAGACTAAACCATCTAATTCCACTCTTCTTAATTACGTACATCAAATGTAATAGGAACTAGATTAAATGTATCGCAATGACTTTCAAATGTAATAAGGAAGCTAAATGGAAGCAAATCTAACTTAACTTCTACAAACAAATGTAAACTAAAAATCAACAAACTACCACTAACTTTAAACATTATGAACTACTGTCTATCCATATGTGAACAACATGAAACTAATGTAAGTTAGAAGCAAGTATAAGAACTTTAACAAAGATGTTAAACTAAACTATATTATATTTGGAAGCAAGTAGAAAACTTGATAAAGATATTTTATTATTAATCCAGATCTTGCAACATGAACATCTTCATTAAATAGAAACTAGTCTTAAGATTAACAAACTAAAACAACTCAATGAATAGAATTGTCAACTATAACATAGAAATAAACTATTTTAGAAACAACATTCATACATTCTAAACAGTAACTAAGTAACAAAACCAGTTAAAGAACTAAAGTTTGGAAGAAAGATGAGAAGAGGATAAGGAAGAAATAAAAAAGGAGGAAACAATGATGACAATTGAATTAAAAACTCCAAATAACATAAAACAAGATTAAATTACATCTCAACCTATTAAGGAGGAACAGGAAGAATGATGAGTAAGAGGCAGAAGAAATTAGATTCGGAAAAAGGCCTAAAATAATACAGAAAACACACAGGTCCGAATGACGATCCGAACGTCGTTCTGAATGGTAGTCCAAATGACGATCCGAATGGAGAAAAACGTTTTAAAGTGAGGAAAAGAAGAGTTTTTGGATTATTTAATTACCAGCTGGCTTATGCAAATGATCCTACTATGCAGAGGAAGCATTAGAGAGATTACTGGAGGCTAAGAAATTATCTATGCAAATCATTACCTAAGAGAAAGAATGGTTTTATAAAAAGTAGGAAGAAGGTTCGAATAGAAGAAGGGAGAAGGTTGAAATAGAAGAAGGGAAAGTTAACCTACAGCAAAATAGAAGAAAAACTAATAGAGGAGAAGAGAAAGAAAGGAATTCCAACTATGGAAGAATTTGGAAGCAATGTCTAACTATGATGATGGAAGAAAGACTGAAAACAAGCTACAAATTATCAACTATTGAACTATTGGTCGACCATTCTAACTCAAAAGAAGGAAGGTTGTATTTAACAACAGAATATTAATTCCAGAGGAATGAAAGTAATACACACAGGAAAACGAATTAGATTACACACACCGAAAATAAACTACTTAATTGCAAGAAAAGAAATGCAAAAAATGTAAATAAAACCTCCAGTTGATGAGGGGCCCTTCCCAGCAATCAGAGGGTGAACTAGCTCAGCTTAAGCGACTACGAGGAGAACATCAACAAGATGTTACTTCCATTAACTTGAGAAAAATTATAGACTCTGTCTTCACACTATCTACGACTACAAATTCTTGGACTAAGACTAAAAAACCATCGTGAATTAGAAAACTAACTCATCTCAATCATAGAGGTGTCTATTTATAAGTTATAATGGATGAGAGGGTCGAGAGAGTTGACCTCTCTAATAATAGAGGTGTTTAAATCACTGTAACTACTGATTAAATTAATACATGCCAATGCACGGGGCATTCTTCAGACTTTGACGAGGTTGGTTCCTTCACAGTGAAGCTACAACGTCAATCTAAATTAGACTTGGACTAGCAGTGTGCTAACAAACTGAATCGTGGGAAGGCGAACTCCTTCCAAAACAATGGCATGAATGAACGTGAGTAGGAATGCGTAACTCCCAGCCAAACAAATAAAGAGAAAGTGCAGTGGAGTGTTGACATGGGCTTGGAAGTTATGTTGGCAGGCTAATTGTGGACAACTGTACTCCTTCCAAAATAATGGCATGAACGAGAGATTGGCCAACACGCATGACTCCATACTGAATGCGCAGATGAATCAAGGCTTGGAGAGTTCATGTGGAGGTGAGATGTGTTTTCAAGCTTGGCGAACATAAGAACGGATCTTCTAGAACAATAGCTCGTTAACCAGGCCATTGCATGTCGAACAAAACCCATGTGTCCTTCTCTTCATGTAATGGTATGAGATGTGTCAACCAAGGATTCCGCGGGTTGAACGAAGGGCTGAACGATGAGCTGAACACGTTTTAGGCTAAGCACGTAGAGCATGGGATAAATGGTGGATAATTTGCATAAGTGTTAATTATGCCCATCAATTAAAACCATAAGTGTTAATTATGCCCAAAAACATCATTTTAATCATAAATAAACCATAATATATGAAACATAATAAGATTTGCATGGTCAGTAAATTTGTGCATACCTAGACTATTTGATGAGTTGAGTGGCTATGAAAACAACTTACTATAGAAAAAACGATAGAAATAACGCCACTTCAAGTAAATTAAATGATAAAAAATGGTGAAAATATTGGACACCAACAGTCAACTTTGGAAATGAATCGATTGTGAACCCATGGACAACGTTCACACATAAAACCTTCCCAAACACACTTGTATCATCTCACAAAACTCGATTATGCTTCCTTGATCAAATTGTATGCCCTCAGGAGCAATTCAATATGTGTCACTGAAAACCTCCAGGAGGTGAGTTTCAAGTGGTCATAGAACGATGATTGTGGCTTAGATAGACGAACCGGTGACATTGTTGGAATCAATACATCATAATAATTCTAGGTGTACCTCTCTCCCCTGGGTTAATATCCTAGATCCATTCCATTTTGGAAATTTTGTAGTCTAGGGTTTCTCTCAATGAGAGACAATGCAAATCTTTCACAATTTTGTAGTCTAGGGTTTCTCTCAATGAGAGATTATGGATTTTGCATCTTGGATATGAGGGTTAATCTTGCACCTCATCTCCTCCGTTCGTAGCACAGTTTTGATACATGCTCTAGCCCCATCATGCTCTCCATTTCGTTCTCGGTCTCAAAATAGTTCCATATATGCGGCACACCATAATTCTTGTGCAAAATACTCAACCAATGGCATACACATGCATTTTTTGAGTGGTCTGCACAACCACATGACCATATCCAATGTTGATCTATTTGTATATCTCTCCCCTTCAACTGATCATATAAAATCTAAAAGCGATGTTGTACATAATGCAGGTCATGGTGCCCGTCATCATTGATGTAGAAGTTTGTCTCCTTCAATATTGTCCTCTGGTCATTGCTGCTCTCTGGAACATGCTTGTATGTGATATGAACCATTATACTAATTTGGTAAGAATGGTAGTATTGATTTTGAATCTCATTTTTCGGCTAAAGAGTGTATTTCTCAACAAAATCCACAACTGTCAATATGGTTCCAACGGGGAAGCTATCCCTGCATCTTCTATATTGGTCATCCTGCCACTGTGCCACATGCACATGTTGAACATACTGCTGATTTTTTTTGTAAAATTCCTCCATGAAATCGCATATCTGAACCTGGTGCCATGAAAACAAGGTCATTACTACAACGTGACCTTTGAAATATATGTATGTATAAATTGACTGCACATTTCTAAACTATGTGATCATCATGTACCTATGACTTGACCAATGCAATCTTTTTTCCCTCTTTCACGACATCTATTTGATATGTTTCATATTTGAAGCTCTATATTTCTACTGTCATGTTCTCAAATTCATGCTCCTCGCTTACATGGGTGCAACATCCCAACAATGAAAATCCACTGCACCTAGAACATGTCCCATAAAGACATGACTTTGCATAATATTTTTCACCTTCATCCCTTGGACACATTATGATGTGGATAAAATCTCTTGATGCATTTGATGGTAGTATGAAAGATAATTACTGCATAGTGCTAGAATGCAAATAATGAAATATATGTTTATTTGTCTCATAATAATATTCAAACTTTGCATGGTATCTGCAGCAACATGTGTTGTGGTCAGTGCAAATTCTAACATACCATGGTTTGCATTTTTCAAATGACCGTTGGCCTAGGTTCAATTACGTGTGCTTAGTCTTGAATCTCTCGTAGAGCTTTATTTGTGTCATGTCAAGGAAGTGTTTGATGTGGGGTTTACGCTCATTAGTACATTTTCCGATTTTTTTTTGATTGGATGAAAGTCTACTGTTATCATGAAAAAAATTGTGCACTAGGTCTTTAACTGTAGCAATTAGCTTCATGTCTGAACGAGGAAACCTACCAATGAATTCCCAACAATATTTTTGTCCTCGAGTGTCTAGTATTTCTCTAATATCAGAATACTTATAGAGTGTCTTTGTATCAACTTTAAAGAGGTGATATGTGTGTGATATAAGGCGACTACGCCTTATTATTTTGCTTACAATGGATTCATATAGTACATGACAGGATGCATTAATATCTTTTGTACGAGACGTCTTTCCAATTAAATTAAATGAAACCTGGAGAATTCTTACAAAATGACTATTAGCCTCTGAACTTCTAACTATCTTTATGCCTAAAATTTTCCTAACAGTGGATAAATAATGCGATTTTTTCAAAGCTAAAAATAATTGACATTTAGATGCATCGCTCTTAGATTCAAAAAATTCTTTGACAATTTTGTTACATTGCCAATTAATAGTTCATTTAGGTAACTTGTCTTCAAGATCTGTTAGGGCACTTTCATCCACATGAATATGTCTAGGAGTTCTTCTTCATCATGCACTGGACAATCAAGGTAAAGTAGGTGTAGGAGAAGTACGAGTCCCGCCACTGCTTTGTTGTGGCACTTCATTCACATGTTGTTTCGGATTGGGAGTGTGTTTGACATTTGTGTGGTCTTCTTGGGGAGACTTCAAAACCACAACTCGATGCACATCGAGTACTTCATAATCAGATACTTCCAATATTTGAATTCCTTGAAGCACTTCATCATTGGTTGGTGATGGAATATTGTTGGAGGATGACTTGCTGATGGAATTTGAATGGGATCTATTGGGGGCAACCACTTCACTTGTGGAGATGAACTAGAATTCACTGTGTTGTTCATTGTGCTAGTATTTGATGCAGTGGAAGTTGCATGTCTATGTCTTTCCATGCCCAAACTTGCTTTATCTCTTATATCATGGAGCTTTTAGGAGATAGATCCTTCCATCTAAACTTTTGTGTTCTATTCCGTTTGTTTCCCATCTCCAACAAATTTTTTTAGAAAACATGTTTTTTGTCCTTGCCCTAATAAATAACATTTGCAACAAGATGTTGAGTATCATTCCATATTATCCATTGAATTCTTACGCAAGTGATCTTGTAATCTCTATTTTGTATGCAAGAAGACACTCTAAAAACAAGAATACTTTGTAATCTCTACTTTGTATGAAATAAGTCTCATCAAAGGAGTTGCAATTGGTCATTGAATCCTTCCAAAAAGCTATAATTTTTGGTCTTGATGGTTTCTCCATTGAGGTAAATAGCAAGTTGTTGATACAAAATGGTGTGTGTATTTCATTTCAAGCTTCCCCTTGTCATTATATAGTTATTATAGTGGATGGGGTTTGTCATTAGAAAGTGCATTATTAGATCACAAATAGTGATGGATTTTGAGTTTGGAAATATTGAAGGCTAACAAGGATAGAGCACTATGATGGATTCTACTATAGGTTAGAGTTCATAGTGATGGAAAAGGGGTTAGAGTTCATAGTGATGGATTCTACTATGTGTTGCAATTCAAGGTGATGGAAAAGGGGTTGGATTTCATAGTGATGGATCACAAATAGTGGTGGTTTTTGAGATTGGGCCTATTGAAGGCTAACAAGGATAGAGAACTATGATGGATTCTACTATGTGTTGGAGTTCATAGTGATGGAATCTACTATCTGTTGGAGTTCATGGTGATGGAAAAGGGGTTGGATTTCATAGTGATGGACCACAAACAATCATTGATTTTGAGTTTGGACCTATTGAAGGCTAACAAGGATAGAGCACTATGATGGATTCTACTATGTGTTGGAGTTCATAGTGATGGAAAAGTGGTTGGAGTTCATAGTGATGGAGTCTACTATGTGTTGGAGTTCATGGTGATGGAGAAGGGTTGGAGTTCATAGTGATGGATAAAAAATAGTGATGTATTTTGAGTTTGGACCTGTTGAAGGCTAACAAGGATAGAGCACTATGATGGATTCTACTATGTGTTGGGAGTTCATAGCAGTGGAAAAGGATTTGGAGTTCATAGTGATGGAGTATACTATGTGTTCAATTTCATAGTGATGGAAAAGGAGTTGGAGTTCATAGTGATGGAGTGTACTATGTGTTGGAGTTCATGGTGATGGAAAATGGGTTGGAGTTCATAGTGATGGATTTTGAGTTTGGACCTATTGAAGGATAACAAGGATAGAGCACTATGATGGATTCTATGATGTGTTGGAGTTCATAGTGATGGAAAAGGGGTTGGAGTTCATAGCGATGGATTCTACTATTTGTTGGAGTTCATGGTGATAGAAAAGGGGTTGGAGTTCATAGTGATGGATTCTGAGTTTGGACCTATTGAGGGATAACAAGGATAGAGAACTATGATGAATTCTACTATGTGTATCAAATGATTACGC
Source organism: Larix kaempferi (assembly GCA_027924585.1). Taxonomy (NCBI): domain Eukaryota; kingdom Viridiplantae; phylum Streptophyta; class Pinopsida; order Pinales; family Pinaceae; genus Larix; species Larix kaempferi. The sequence goes on along the minus strand of BSBM01001947.1, from coordinate 641,564 downwards.
CCAAGGTATACATGTTGACCACATTTGGCAAGTTTGGTTTATAGAGTTCATTGGTTTTGAGCTTCATAGTTGTATGCGAAATGTATGTAATGATCCATTTTGGACAACATACTATGTTTAAGGGGAAGTGGTACCACCAAGTGATATATCCCATTAAATTGAGATTGATTGTGACATCTCCAATTTAATTCATAAATTAGGAGAGAGTTTAAATGTTTTCCCTCGCGTTAACATATTTGTGGAAGAACTTGTATATCAAAATTTTCATTCAAATCAAATTCATGCCTTTCTTTACACACTTATTACTCTATTAGTTTTCTTCAAAAAAATGTGTCCTATATGAAATTGATATTTGGAATTGCAACATTCATTTACATATAGATCAATTTGAACAAAAATCAAGCACATATATAATTTTTTTAAAATCTATAATCTTTAAATTTGAATGAATACACCATATTCAATTCATGTAGACAACTCATACAATTCATGTAGAAAACTTGTCACCATACCTTTTCTTAATATCTCCTTAATTGCATTGCAAAACAAGTGAACTCCAATGTGTCCAACAATTGTAGTCAGATGGTCCAATGTTCCAAACAAAGCTTTGAGAAATGTTGAGTGTAAATCTTGTGTGCAAGATAGTTGAGAGGGTTCCAATCTTCCAAAGAATGCAAGTTCTATGTGAGTGCAAGAGTTACAAAACTAAAATCGAATGAAGTAGAGCTCAGTTTACTGCATAAGAGTGAAAATTGAAATTTTGGATGATGCACAAGAAATGTTACTCTATCCTTTTCAGACAGAGGAGCGTGCACATGCACTATTAGTGAGTGCACGTTATCAATGTGCATGCTCTGTTGGAATATTCTCACCATAATTTTTTTATTTTGCATGCCTGCATGCATCCAGTCATCTACATGCAATTGCATGCATCCAGTCATCAGTTTGGTGGTCTCCCAGCACCTAGTCCTTATTTTGCAACCCCTAGGAGCCTTTTTTTGCTCAGTTTTATCCCTCCTAGCCTTTGATGCACCCTTGTTTTCATCACTAGAGCACAAGTGCGCCTTATTCCACCTATTTAGGAGTTACTTCAGTTAGTTAGATGGTTGAAGACTAAGTTCCTTGATTCAGGGGATGATTGATCAGTTAACTAACTGAAGCACTTAGATAGGCACCTACTGAGACTAGTTTGAGCTCTACTAACTACTAACGGCTCCTCATGTGCCCACATTGGAGTCTCCTTACCTACATCAGTGACCATGCAATCATTTAGACTGATTTAGACTCATTTGACTGACTATTTGACTTCTATGACCACTGCCACTAGTTTGGGTGATGTCTCCAATGCTATCCAAGCCAACCATTGAGGATGATTCAAATGAACTTAGTGGAATTCGAATTATTTTGATTGTATTCAGTCATTATTCACATTATAGAGTGATTGCTTACATTTGATGTATGATACAACAATTTTTATCCATTTTCTGTGTAATGAGTGTTAATTGATTTAGCATTTCTTCTTCTTCTTTCTTCACTACATGAGTAAATTCTAGTGAGGTCTTCTATTGCTGAGTCATCCTACTTATGAAATATCGCATGGTATCAAAGCTGAAAGAAGCTATTCGAATTGCAATAGCAGCAATTCCTTGAGTAGCTGTCTTTCATTGAGCACCAAAAGCCTCTGAGTTTCCATAGCAAATCCTGGTGCTATCACCTTGAATTCACTGGAGCAATCCAGTGAGTTCTAGCCAAATGTGAAGGACTTAGTCACATGTGCTCAGTGTCCTAAGACGGTGTTCAATTCGAATTGTAGCAGTTCTCCTTTTGATAATTCTCATTTGTTTTGCAGGACTATCCCATATTCAACATATTCGAATTTAGTAGCTACTATGGATCCCCATTGTTTTTGCAAGTTATTCCAAGTTCTCTGCAGTTGCAATTGTTTCCTTCAGTTGCAACAATTTTCAATTTTACTGAAGTTCCAACAGTTCTGATGATTTCTACAATCGCATCATTTTTTTGTAGTTGGAGGAGTAGATTCGAATTCTACAACATCTTCCTTGGATCTGGAAGCAATTCCTTCTCTCTCTTCATACAACTATGAAGAATGTAAACCAAAAATGATAGCATACCTAAAGAGATATGGTCTTTTCGAGATGTGTATTGGTGTTAAGAGAGATTTTGTTTCCTATGAAGAGTAAGAAGATTGGCTAGATGATTGTGACTAAGCCTCAACAACAATATGTACTACTATGATTTCCAATATGGAATACCTCATTGATCCTGCAGAACATCCAAGTGATAAATGGACAAGATTGGACAGATTATTTGGAAAGAAGGAAGAGGATGGTGTTATCCATTTGGAGAAGAATCCCAATAGTACTACCTTCAGTGCTCTCTCTATTCATGATTCGGCCTCCATCTCTCATGATGAATTTGTTCAAGATGAGGTTGAAATTCAAGACATGGTTTCAGGATTAGATCCATATTTTGATTCAAATTATAATCAAGAGATGTCAGCTACTACACAAGAAGTTGAAGAGATTTTCAAAATATCTACTTCCCATGAGCTGGTTGATGTGCAAGATGATGACCTACTGAGTATTTTGGAGGTAAAATCAGATTTGGGAGGCAATGCATTTTCCCTCGTTGATCAAATGCTTCATATGGACTCCTATTTGGTCATTGGCACATGTTTTTCATAGTTTTGTCGAAGATGGAAGACACTATCATTCACTTGGTTTCATGTCTCATGCGTATCCTTATGATTTTGGTTTTGATCTCACCCTTGCTAGTTCAAAGGAGATCATAAGAATCCATCTATCAATTCTTGGATCTGATTTGAATTCCAAGCCACCACCATCATGTATTAGTTCATTTGGTTATCATATCACCTATTTCGGTTCAAAGGAGATATCAAAGAACTACATACACATTCATGGAGTTGACTCTACCTCAGTTGGTTCGAATCACATGCTCCATAATGATCTTCATATTTTTGGATTTGTTCCCATCATGTTTGGTCAAAGGAACAAGTTCATGAAGCCTCCAGTTTCACTTGCATCCATTGTTGGAGAACTCAAGCACATATTTTTGGAGCATGATCCACTTCTTCCCAAGAGGAAGATAACTCGTTTTGAGAGAATGCTAGATCCTGATCCACAAGAACCTGAAGATCTAGTACCTATTAGTGAAGATGAGGGAATGGAAGACCAAGATCCATATCTTCCACCTGATGATCCTCCTCTTCCTATATGGGACTCCACTACTCTTATATCTTCTGGAGATCTTGTGGGATATCCAGTTGATCAAAGGAGGACCATACTTGATTACCAAAATGGAAGGTTTTATCCTTCTCACATTACTGATTCATTTACTGCCGACAAATCCTTCTTCAGTGGAGAAGTCCACTTACCATTTGAGGTGAGTGATGTACATGATTGATCATCCTACCACAGTCTATCTTGAAGGAGGGATTTCTTCCCACTGGGTTTTCCCTCTTTCCTCACTTTGTTTATTTAGATTGTTGTACGGGGTGACCTTTGGTCTTAGTTACTAGGGCTCTGCCATTTCAGTTGTTCCTCATGTTTAGCTTGCAGGAGGGTGTTGGAATATTCTCACAATATTTTTGTATTTTGCATCCCTGCATGCAATTGCATGCATCCAGTCATCAGTTTGGTGGTCTCCCAGCACCTAGTCCTTATTTTGCATCCCCCAGGAGCCTGCTTCTGCTTAGTTTTATCCCTCCTAGCCACTGATGCGCCCTTGTTTTCATCACTAGAGAAAAAGAGCACCTAATTCCACCTTATTAGGAGTTACTTTAGTTAGTTAGTTGGTTGATGAATTAGTTCCTTGATTCAGGGGATGATTGATCAGTTAGCTGACTGAAGCACTTAGATAGACACCTACTGAGACTAGTTTGAGCTCTACTGACTACTGACAGCTCCTCATGCGCCCACATTGGAGTCTCCTTCCCTACATCAGTTCCCATGCACTCAATCAGACTCATTTGAATGACTATTTGACTTCTATGACCACTGCCACTGGTTTGGGTGTTGTCTCAAATGTTATCCAAGCCAGCCATTGAGGATGATCCGAATGACCTTAGTGGCATTCGAATTCTTTTGATTGTATTTAGTTATTATTCACATTACATAGTGCCATCTTACAGCTGATGTATGATACAACAGTTTTTCTCCATTTTCTGTGTAAGGAGTGTTAATTGATTCAGCATTTCTTCTTCTTCTTTCTGCACTACATGAGTAAATTCTAGTGAGGTCTTCTACTGCTGAGTGATCCTACTTCTGAAATATTACACGCTCTCCTTTGTGCATTAACTAATCAATGTTCACCACCAACATTCAGGGTATGACCGTGTTGGACTTTTCTAGATGTCAACTGCTCTAGGAGCGCGCACGCGCTCTTGTCTCATTAATTTCATCGGTGAACGTGCATGTACTGTATTTTGGGTATAATTTTTTTTTTACATTAATGACACATTGGTGATCTTGAATAAATTTTAGAGAGATATATGGGGGTATTGTGGGTTATGGGTGTAGGGAGAGAAAGAAGGGAAGGGAGGTAGTGGGTTATGGTTTTAGAGAGATAAAGAGGGGGAGGGGGGTAGTGGGTTATGGGTTTAGGGGGAGAGAGAGGGGGGATTGTGGGTTATGGGGAGAGAGGGGGTGGAGATTGTGGGTTATGGGTTTAAGGGGAGAGAGGGGGAGATTGTGGGTTAAGGGTTTAGGGAGAGAGACAAATTGATGTTAGGGATTCGACATTAACCATGCTTTAATTCTGAGATTAGGGGCATGGGAGGCTGTGTAGAACCTGGTCAGGGGTTGAAAGACAGAGAGGGAGGCTGGGGTCAGGGGTTGATATAGATAGAGATTGGGGGTTATGGGTGGAGAGATATAGAACAAGGGGGGTAGGGGATTAGGGAGAGAGATAAAGGGGGATAGGGGTTCATGGAGAGAGACAGAGAGATAGTGAGTGCCAGAGAGAGATTTTTTTTGAGATGGAGAGAGTGAGAGGTAATTAAAATGGTTGTACATTTGAAGCTGTGTCACATAAACATTAACTTCACAATTTATTTGTTGATCTCGAAAAAGGCATTTGATATCCGTTTAAAATCATGGGTTGAGAGAGATAGAGATTGGGGGTTAGGGGTGGAGAGAGATGGAAAAAAGGGGGTATGGGTTTAGGGAGAGATATCAAGGGGGTTAGGGGTCTAGGGAGAGAGACAAAGAGATGGTGAGTGATAGCGAGAGAGCGAGACATTATGAGACAGAGAGAGTGAGACGTAATTAAAATGGTTGTAGGATGGATACTAAGGCCTTCACCAAAGTTACAAGAGGAAAACAATGGCCTAATACTATAAATGAATCTCTAAGGCTCATTCACCATGAAAATGACCTAGAAATATAGCATAGGCCCTTTATATGTGATATTTGATATCTAGGTGGAATATGGGTACCATTGTGAAGTCTTACAAACTAAGTATGGGTGTCTTAAGGAATTGGTCATGGTTAAGGAAAGAAAGTATGCCACTTAAAATCTTGATGAAACCTTTAATGATCAAGGGCCATAAATAATTCCATAAAGTGGACACAACATGTATTCTATAGGGCATCGTTGTCCTTTAAATGAGATATGGGTGCTATTAAATATTTTGTGCATTAGAGATGAGTCTTAAGGCCTTAACCATTGTTGGGAGATAAATATAGGGAATTAGATCCTAAATGAAGATCCTTATACTAAAAGGCCATGATTAAGGCCTTGAAATACAAGATAGGCCATCTAAAATGATTTTCTTACATACAAGTGGTATGGGGGTGTGATTAGGAGTTTTTATGTAGTAGGAATGGGTCTATGGGCCTTGAACATGATGGGAGGTGAAAAATAAGGTCCTTCATCCATTAATTAATCCTTGAGGTCTTATGGACATTAAATATTACTTACACCACTACAAAACACCTCTACAAGTAGCTTTGTCCTTGAGTCAAATATGGGCACTATTAGGAGGTTTTGCACACAAGAGATGGATTTTGGGACTTTGTCCCAAAATGAAGCTTCTAGGGTCTTAGTCCCTGAAATAGGCCTCAAAGCATCATATAGACCAATATCATTGGCCTCTTGGTGGGATATTTGTATCTTTAAAATATTTTATATACTTAATGTGGATTATAGGGTTTTTACCATGGTTGATGAAGTAAAAAAGGTCATTATGATCAAGATTATTCTTCTAGGGCTCATAAACTTTGGACTTTGCATGAGATATGGGGTTCTGATTAGAAATTTTTAGAAAAAATATATGGGATGAAGGATATTTGATATATAAGTGGGATGTGGGCACTTATATGAGGTTTTTCATACTAGGGGAGGATATTGAGGTCTCAACCATGGCGAAATGGAGAAAGAAGAGCCATATGACATAATTGAAGATTTCATAGTTGATGGGACAAAAGAAATTATTGAACTATTACAAACATCCTTGAAAAGGGAACTTTAGCTGCTAGTGGGGTACATACAAAATTAAGAGTTTGTGTTCACCATGGATGGGTCTCAAGGCCTTATTCATGGTAATATGCAATCCTTTAGGAGGTTTCCCATCTTAGATGGTTCTTGATACACTACCCATGGTACAAGGATAAAAACTAATGTCTCAGGGAATACAAATATATTTTTATGGTTTATCGACTATGAATATGGTCCAAAAACACCTTACAAACCCTATAAATGGAATATTTATCCCACAAGTATAATATGGACACCATGTAGTGTAGAACCATATAGTGTAGAAAGCATTGCAATGGTTCCCATATGACAATGGTCAAGGTCTTGATACACATGGTGAATAAAATATCCTAATGGAATATGTATCCCAATTGGTGACTAAAGATCCCCTCTACATTACATGTGTAGTGGTTGAAGTAATCATTTTTCCCATGAATCCTAGAAGCTTATTTTAGGTCATATAGCCTTTTTTTCCTCACTCGACCATAGTAATGATCGCAAGATTCGTCACCAGTACACAAAATCTATTATAGGCACTCATATCCAATAGGCCCTTTATTTCCTCCTCTTACCATATATTGAAGACCTCAATTACTATCCTTGGTGCATAAAACATCCTAATTCCATCCATATACTAATTGAAGGACACCATCCCCTCTAGAGGGCCTCTATAGTGCTTCAAGGAACTTTGCATGGATCATGACCCTTAGATACTTAATTTAGGTAATAAGACTCTTATTTTCTCCCACATCCATGTTCAAGGTATCAAGACCCATCCAGTGTGCCTAAAATTTTTGAATTGTTCCCATATGTCATTCATAGGTCTTAGGGATTGGGGGTTAGAGAGAGAAAACAAAAGAGAGATATTGGGGGTTAGGAATTTAGAGAGAGAGAGATATATCTTGGGGGTTAGTATTTTAGAGAGAGAGAGAGAGAGATTGGGGGTTAGGAATTTAGAGAGAGATCGGGGGTTAGGAATTTAGAGAGATAGATCTATTGGAGGTTAGGGGTTTAGAAAGAGAGAGAGAGATTGGGGGTTAGGAATTTAGAGAGAGATCGGGGGTTAGGAATTTAGAGAGATAGATCTATTGGAGGTTAGGGGTTTAGAGAGAGAGAGAGTTGTTGGGGGTTAGGGGTTTAGAGATATCTGAAGAGGGGGATATTGTGGGTTAGAGAGAGAGAGAAAGATTGAGGAAAAGAGTGAAGGTTATGGGTTTAGCGAGTGAGAGAGAGATTGGAGGTTATGGATTTATAGAGAGAGAGAGATATTGGAGGTTAGGGGTTGAGAGAGAGAGAGAGAGAGAGAGATATTGGAGGTTAGGGGTTGAGAGAGAGAGATAGATTAGAGGTTGATTTATAAAGATAGAGAGATATAATTGTAGGTTAGGGGTTTATAGAGAGAGAGATAGAGAGAGAGACATTGGCGGTCAAGGGTTTAGAGAGAGACATTGGCGGTCAAGGGTTTAGAGAGAGAGAGAGAGAGAGAGAATAGGTGTTACAGGATTAGAGAGAGAGATTGAGGGTTAGGGGATTATAAAGAGAAAGATTGGGGGTTAATGGTTTAGGTAGAGAGAGAGAGAGAGAGAGAGAGAGAGAGAGAGATATTGTGGCTTTGGGGTTTAGAGAGAGATATAAAGAGAGAGACTAGGGGTTAGGGGTTGAGGGATATAGAGAGAGTACATCGGATGTGAAAGAGTCTAAAGTCTTGAAGGAAAAGATGCAGAAGTTGACCAATCTCTACTATGAAGTTTTGGATTCTTTTTAGGGGTTGAGGGATAGCGATATTCGGGTTTATGGGTTTAGAGTGAGAGAGAGAGGGAGAGTATTGGATGCGAAAGAGTGTGAATCCTTGAAGGAAAAGATGCAAAAGCTTAAAAATATCTACTATTAAGTTTTGGATTCTTGAAAGAGAGATACAAAGAGAGAGAGAGAGAGAGAGAGAGAGAGAGAGAGAGAGAGAGAGAGTATCAAACATGAAAGGGTCTCAGGGGTTTAGAGAGAGATTGGGATTTAGGGATTTGGAAAGAGGGAGGGAGAATGATATTGGGGGTTAGGAATTGAGAGAGAGGGAGAGAGAGAGAGAGAGATTATGGCTTGTGGTTTAAAGAGTAATAGAGACTAGGGGTTAGGCATAAGCTAACAATTCTCTACGATGAATTTTTGGATGCCCAAAGAGAGAGAGAGAGAGAGAGAGAGAGAGAGAGAGAGAGTATCAAACATGAAAGGGTCTTAGGGATTGGGGGTTAGGTATTTAGAAAGAGGGAGGGAGAGATATAATAGGGTTTAGGATTTGAGAGAGAGATATTTGGGCACCCTAGAGCTTGTTTTTGGCCATAATTATCCATCCTATCTGCTCAGAGTTCCCTTTTTACATAACTGGAGTTCCAATGCACCCTCATGCATAGATTTAGGAGTCCACATAGTCAGTTCCATGATTTGGGGCGCCTTGTCCCCTTGATTGCTCAGTTAACTGCTTGCAACTCCTAGTTTATTGTTACTGAATATAGGAGCACCCTCGTCGACCTTTGACTGTTATTTATGCACCTCCTTGGAGTCTCCTCTCCTATTTTGGTGCCCACATGATTCAATTATGCTTAGTTCTACCTCAGTTAACTAATTATTCATCATTGGTGGCCACTGAACCTTATCGACAGATGGTTCCAATGCAAACTAATCCTAGACTTGAGGTAAATTCGAATCCTCCTAGGTGTATCGAATTCATTATATTGTAACATTATTTGATTTCCAGCATACAGTTGATTAATGTATAAATAACAATTTTTCATGTGTGTTTTAGTTTTATGAGTGAATTCATCCATGTTTTTGTCTAATTCTTCTCAGTAATTACATTGTGAAATTGTGAGGTTTATTCAAGCTCAGTGATCTACTCCCGTGGAATTTCACACTATTAATTTTTGGATGACCCAGAGAGAGAGAGAGAGAGAGAGAGAGAGAGAGAGAGATTATCAAATGTGAAAGGGTCTTAGGGATTGGGGGTTAGGGGTTTAGATAGAGAAAAAGAAAGAGAGAAATTGGGGGTTTTGGATTTGGAAAGAGGAAGGGAGAGAGATATTGGGGGTTATTAATTTAGAGAGAGAGAGAGAGAGAGAGAGAGAAAGAGATTGTGGCTTAGGGGTTTAGAGAGAAAGAGAGAATAGGGGTTAGGCATTGAGGGAGATAAAGATATTACATCGAATGTGAAAGAGTGTGAAGTTTTCAACGAAAAGATGGAGAAGCTAACCAATATCTAATATGAAGTTTTGGATTCCTCAAAGAGAGAGAGAGAGAGTATCAAACATGAAAAGGTCTTAGGGATTGGCGGTTAGGGGTTTAGAGAGAGAAAAATAAAGAGAGAGAGATTGGGGGTTAGGGATTTATAAAGAGGGGGGGAGATAGGTATCAGGGGTTATGGATTGAGAGAGAGAGAGAGAGAGATATTGTGGCTTAGGGGTTTAGAGAGCGAGAGAGACTGGATTTAGGAGTTGAGGGAGATAGAGATATCACATCGGATGTGAAAGACTGTGAAGGCTTGGAGGAAAATATGCAAAATCTAACCAATATCTACTATAAAGTTTTGGATTCCCCGAATATAGAGAGAGAGTATCAAACGTTGAAGGGTCTTAGGGATTAGGTGTCAAGGGTTAAGAGAGAGAAAAATAAAGAGATATATTGGGGGTTAGGGACTTAGAAAGAGGGAGGGAGAGAGATATCGAGGGTTAGCAATTTAGAGAGAGAGAGAGAGAGATTATGGATTAGGGGTTTAGAGAGCGATAGAGACTGGGGGTTAGGTGTTGAGAGAGATATAGATATTACATCGAATGTGAAAGAGTGTGAAGTCTTGGAGAAAAATATGCAGAAGCTAACCAATATCTACTATGAAATTTTGGATGCCCTAAAGAGAGAGAGAGAGAGAGAGAGAGAGAGAGAGAGAGAGAGAGAGAGAACATCAGACGTGAAAGGGTCTTAGGGATTGGGGGTTAGGGGTTTAGAGGCATAAAATGAAGGAGAGAGATTAGGGGTTATGGATCTAGAAAGAGAGAGGGAGAGATTTATCGGGGGTTATGGATTTAGAAAGAGGGAGGGAGAGATTTATCGGGGGTTATGGATTTAGAAAGAGGAAGGGAGAGTGTTATCGGGTGTTAGGAATTTAGAGAGAGATATTATGGTTTAGGGGTTTAGAGAGAGAGAGAGACTGGGGGTTAGGCATTGAGGGAGATAGAGATATTACATCGGATGTAAAAGAGTGTGAAGTCTTGAAGGAAAATATGAAGAAGCTAACCAATGTCTACTATGAAGTCTTGGATGCCTGTTAGGGGTTGGGAGAGAGTGATATTGGGGTTTATAGGTTTAGAGTGAGAGAGAGGGGGAGTATCGGATGTGAAAGGGTGCGAGTTCTTGGATTAAAAGATCCAAAAGTTGACCAATATCTACTATTAAGTTTTGGATGCCTTGGAGAGAGAGAGAGAGAGAGAGAGAGAGAGAGAGAGAGAGTATCAAATGTGAAAGGGTCTTAGGGATTGGGGTTAGTGGTTTAGAGAGAGTAAAAGAAAGAGAGAGATTGGGAGTTAGGGATTTAGAGAGAGGGAGGGAGAGAGATATTGAGGGTTAGGAATTTAGAGAGAGATAGATATTGTGGCTTAGGGGTTTAGAGAGTGAGAGATATTGGGAGTTAGGTGTTGAGGGAGATAGAGATATCACATTGGATGTGAAATAATGTGAAGTCTTGAAGGAAAAGATGCATAAGCTAACCAATATCTAGATGCTTGATTAGAAGCTAACCAATATCTAGAGAGTGAGATATTGTGGTTTAGGGAGATAGAGAAAGAGAATGATTGAGAAAGAGAGAGAGAGAGAGAGATTATGGCTTAGGGGTTGAAAGAGAGAAAGGGGGGTAGGGATTTAGAGAGATATAGAGAGAGGGATGATGTGGGTTAGGGAGATATAGAGAGAGAAATATTGAGAAAGAGAAAGAGGGTTAAGGGTTTAGAGAGAGAGAGAGAGAGAGATTGGAGGTTAGGGATTTATATAGAGAGAGATATTGGGGGTTAGGGGTTTAGATATATATAGAGAGAGAGAGGTTAGGGGTTAGGGTTTTATAGAGATCTAGAAAGTGGGAGATTGTGGTTTATGGAGATAGAGAGAGAGAAATATTGAGAAAGAGAGAGAGGGTTAGGAGTTTAGAGAGAGAGAGAGAGATTGCAACTTAGGGGTTTAGAGAGAGAGAGAGAGAGGTTGGGGGTTAGGGGTTTAGAGATATCTAGAGAGAGGGAGATAAAGAGAGAGAAAGAGAGAGAAAGAGAGAGAGGGTTAGGTTTTTAGAGAGAGAGAGAGAGAGATATTTTGGCTTAGGGGTTGAGAGAGAGAGAGGTTGGGGGTTAGATAGATCTAGAGAGGGGGAGATTGTGGGATATGGATATATATATAGAGAGAGAGAAAGATTGATAAAGAGAGAGAGGGTTAGGGGTTTAGAGAGAGAGAGAGATTGGAGGTGTTAGGGATTTATAGAGAGAGAGATATTGAGGGTTAGGGGTTTAGAGAGAGATATATTGGAGGTTACGTATTTAAAGAGAAAGAGATATTGGGGGTTATAGGTTTAGAGAGAGAGAGAGAGGGATATTGTGGCTTAGAGAGAGAGGGTTTGAGGTTTATAGAGAGAGAGAGAGATTGGGGGTTAGGAATATATATATATATAGAGAGAGAGAGAGGCATTGGCGACGAAGGGTTTAGAGAGAGAGTGAGAGAGAGAGAGATATTGAGGGTTAGGGATTTAAAGAGAGAGAGAGAGAGAGAGAGAGAGAGAGAGAGAGAGAGATTAGGGGTTAGGGGTTTCCAAATAGAGAAAGAGTTATACTAGGGTTTAAGATTTTATGGAGAGAGACAAAGATATTGTGTTGTAGGGGTTTACAGAGAGAGAGAGAGACTTGGGGTTAGGGGTTGAGGGAGATAGAGAGAGTACATTGGATGTGAAAGAGTGTGAAGTCTTGAAGGAAAAGATGCAGAAGTTGACCAATATGTACTATGAATTTTTGGATGTCTGTTAGGGGTTGAGGAAAGGCAATATTAGGGTTTACGGGTTTAGAGTGAGAGAGGGGGAGACTATCAGATGTGAAAGAGTGTGAAGTATTGAAGGAAAAGATGGAGAAGCTAACCAATATCTATTATTAAGTTTTGGATGCCCCAGAGAGAGAGAGAGAGAGTATCAAATGTCAAAGGTTCTTATGGATTTGAAGTTAGGGGTTTAGAGAGAGAAATAAAAAGAAAGGTTGGTCATTAGGGATTTAGAGAGAAAGAAATATTGGTGCTTAGGGGTTTAGATAGAGAGATATTGGGGGTTATGGGTTTAGAGAGAGAGAGGGGGCATGGAGTATTGAAGCGGTTGAGAGAGAGAGAAAGATATTGTGGGTTACAGGTTGAGAGAGAGAGAGTTTGGGGGTTAGGGGTTTAGAGAGATCTAGAGAGAGGGAGATTCTGGGTTAAGACGACATAGAGAGAGAGAAATATTGAGAAAAAGAGAGAGGGCTAGGATTTTAGATAGATCGAGAGATATGGGGAGGTGGTTAGTGGTTTAATGAGAGAAATTAGGTGTTATGGGTTTAGAGAGAGGGAGAGAGAGGAGGTGGTTAGTGGTAGGAGTAGGTGAGAGACCAAAATGAAGAGAGAGAGAGAGAGAGAGAGAGAGAGAGAGGATGGTTAATGGGTAGTGGGGGAGTAGGTGAGGAGGGATATATATAGAGTGAGAGGAATGGAGAGATGGTTAGTGGTAGGTGAGAGAGAGAGAGAGAGGGGGGTGTGGGTATGAGGGTGAAGTGTGGGGGTTTGGGGAAGGAGATATAGAGAGATATTAGGGGTTGGGGGTTTATAGAGAGAGAGAGAGAGAGAGAGAGAGATGGGGGGTGAAGGTTAGTGGTAGGACTAAGTGAGAGGGGGAAATGTTATTGGTAGGGGGTTAGAGAAATAAAGAAAGGAGGGGGTTAGAGCTTAGGGTAATAGAGAGATGGGGGGATTGGGATTTATGGTACATGTTTTTAATCAGGGGCTTATGCTTTATGGTAAGGGGATAGATGGGTGGTTGAGAGAGAGAGGGAGGTGGGGTTATAAAGAGGGAGGGGGTGTGGGATTATATTGAGAAAGGGAGATATAATTAGAAGGAGAGAGAAAAAAATATCTAACATTAGAGTGCAGGCACTAATAGTGCATGCACGCTAATAGTGCGTGCAAGCTTTTTGTGCGCACACGTTACTAATGCAAATGCGCTATTTTTTTTTTGGTGCGATTACCTTTTTACATACCGTGTGTAATGACTTGGCAGGTGTGGTTCTAGGTTTAGATTTTCAAACCTTGTGCCTTGGACTACATTATATAAAAACACATCATGTTATGTAACTTCATGTTTTTCAACCTTGAATCTATATGTTCTCCACTTGTCCACTGCTAACGAAATTGCACACGCTTATAGAACTCTGTGTGCAGATTCCAAATATCTATTTTTTGAATAAATCTGTTATTATTTTCTATTTTTTATTAATTTTTGTTTGCAACTATGTCATATTTACATAAAACATAGGTCATTCATTTCAAATATAACTTTTGACTCAAACACCTATTTTGAAAACGAAAAAGAACCCACACATGGATACTAAAAACGCACAAAAAAAATGACTTTGTTAAGACCATGATAGCAGGGCCTAATGCTCAATCTTGTATTCTTAGGGATTTCCCAACTTCCTTGATTTAAAAAATATATAAAATTAGCTTGGAAAATTTTGGAAAAATAGCGCTACACTAGATCCCCTTGTTTTCTACAACCCTGCATATTTTTTTTCAAATTTAGACAGTTTACATACCAAACTTGGGGCTTAACATAAACATATTCATTATGTTTTTGAAAAAAAATAACATACCAACCCTAGAAGAATGCCATTTTTTGGAAGTTACGCCTATTTTTCATAAATAAAAGTTATATATTCTGGAAGGTGATCTGATTCTCTACGTTTCATCTTTTTACACCATGTTCTAAAAATTTGTGTAGGCACCTCTAAAATTCCTTTTTAATGGTCGGATTTCTGTTTTCCAGGAAGTCCATTGCAACTAACACATCATAAGTGGGTATCATTACCTTCCACCGGACCTTATTTGAAAAGTATCATGTATTTAAAAAAATTAACTGTAAAGTTTCAAATCACATTTTTATACAAATATAAACTAGCTTAAATCGAACCTTTTTCTTAAGAACCTCTCATTATAGAAACCACCTATGACCTCCTACACCAACCCATGATGGATTGATTTTAGGTTGAATGATTGGCCTACGGTATCTTCTTAAACTATTTTTTTTACACTTTAGGTATGTGGGAAACATTTCAATCATTGTTGTTGAATAAAATTTTGAAGTTCCTCGAGAAATTCTAATTCGAAATTTATTCATCTCCATTTATACCTTCTATTAACTCTAAACTTATTCAGTATCCATAGCCTTTTCCAACATGTTTGGCTCATATTTTAATCATACTACAAAATTTTATTTACCCTCTACAACTTTGTTTTGGTAATGCATAGTCATAACTTATTTGAACTTATCCATAGACTTTTCCACTTCAATGATTTTTCAACTTCTTCCTAGGTTTGTTTATTTCCCGATTTTTAGATTCAACTTATGTTTCCTCTTTAAATATAGGGATTAAAAAAAGAATCAACTAAGTTTCTGTACTTAGATTTTTTTTACAAATATTTATTGCCCTTTAGCCACAAATAATTTTATCTTTAATATTGCATGATTTCTCTAGATGAGTATATTCCTAACATTATGAAGATGAATATAACAATTTTGAAATCTAAATTTCTTATATATAGATGGTGGAAATCCTTTGAATTTGAGTTTAATATACTTTGGTGAGACTCATTTATGGTAAATATCTACACATCCTAGAAAATTCCATTGTTCTCTTTATTGGATGGGGTTCCACTAAACATAGTCTTACCAATAACATTCCATATTTGAATTATATATAAAGGGGAATATTTGGGAATATGCACCCAAATCCAAATATAGGGAACCATCATTTTAGGATGAAAATCATTGTAAACATTGAACAAACAATACTTACGCTCCTCCAACACCATGTTCCCATCTGCACTACATTTCTCTAGAAAATTAACTTTAAGGACATCACTATAAATAATGATAGACTAAATGTGTCACTAGATTTATCGCAAGTAATGTGTCCCCGAATTCAATAGTTGGAACAAACCTGAAGAAGGAATAGCCTTGTTTCATATCATGTAGTTCTAAAAAAGGAATTATAGAGGTTCTTTCGTAAATAGTATCATTGAAAGCATCACACAAACACATATTGGAACCACTAGTTAGGTTTCTTAAGTTCTAAGGTGTGGATCATTTGTGCTTTCCATTCACTACAATAGCTTTATGATTTTTATGAGATATTTATTATCATTAACTATTAACTCCAACTTGGAAAAAAATAGAGGGTGAGGTGGTTCCGAGGGGATTATCAAGTCAAATTAAGAACAAAATTGGGTGGATCTACCAGCTTTAGGGAATTTCATTTTCCAGTTAAAGAAAATGAATGCATATACATCATGACCTTTGGTATCCACTATCTTCATAGTGCATCAATATTGAGGCATGCATTAAACCATCATGAAAGCAATATCCCTTCAATGCTAAAAGTTTAGCCAAACAATTTCAAAGACAAAGGAAAAAAATATAGTGGTGAGAACAATCTACCGTGATTCTATATGGATTTCACAATTTTAGTTCTAGATTCAATGGATGTGATCTAGACCAATACGAAAGTCAGGTAAGGCTTAAACAACCTTTTTAATAAGTGGAACCCATAACTAGATGTTTTGCTCTACCCCACTACTGGTGTTTTTCAATAAAAAATTAAAATTTCTTGATTCATCAAATAATCATTGGATAGCATTAGTCTATCCACTTAGGTTATAATTGTAAATATGTATTTGTAAATATAAAAATGTATTTCTTGAAAAAAAATTACACTAATTACAATATTGTAAACAAATAAAAATACAATAGAAAGATGGTTGAAATAAAACAATGTATAGATATAACTAGCACAACCTCTATCCTAAAAATTTTAAAACAATATATAGATATAATATTAATTATAAGCTCCATTGTAAGGAAATTAAAATTTCACAATTTCACAATTTTGAAACTCCATACTATAAAGGAGAAAACTCTATAATAAGGTAGATCAAATGTGATAATAATAGTTCAATGTAAGATGTAAACCAAAATCTAAATGAAAAATCTAAATACAATAAATGTAATGCATAATACAATAAATGTAATGTGATGGATCAAATGGATATGTCTATCAAAGATTGGTTTCGAATTCCAGATATATTTAATCCATATCGAAATTCTAAAATGTTGCGCAAAGTTTGAGAAGGAAATGTTGTCCCATGGGATCCTTACTTATTTAGAAAAAAAACACAAAATAAAATAAGAAATTATGATTAAATTTTGAAATCAAACTGAAAAGCATTGCTGAAATAAAGGCTCAACTAGCCGTACGGAAACCCTTATCTTCAGTAGATTTCTCCCACAAAAATTTTGTTAGAATATTTTCTATCTTGGAATAAGCATGACTAGAAGGTATGCCCCACCATAATGAATAATACACATGGGTAGGAGTCAACGCTTCAGTACAAATTTAGAATTTACCTACAAGATATAAGGGTTTTAGTATCAACTTATTAATTTTCTTTGCCACTCTTAGTGACATTACATAGACATTTTTTTGTGGAGGCTAAAAGGTAAGGAGACTTCGGATATATTTGAACACCTATCTAGGATGTACAACCAAATCCATACTTGGATAATAGTGAGTCAAGGAACTCCTCTAACTCTATCAATAAAATTGAGTTTTGTACATTTTCAATTTTTACGCAAAATAGTTATACAAATTTTGTAGGGAGCCTATGGTGTTGTGTAGATTATGCTTCTCTTTAACGATGATTTCAAATGGGTCATCCATGAAGTGTCCATTCCCTACATAGATTCAGTCATGGATCGGGATAAATGTACCTTTAATTATTCCTTGTAATGTTCTTATGTGAATGAGATAGACAAGGGCTTCAAGGACCAATTTACGTAAAGGGCAGGTGTGATGACCTTGGCATGGAGGTGCCTTGGCCAGCTCCTCACACAAGGGGAAAGTTAGCATGGGATTTCCCAAGCTGCCAAGACAAACTCAGTGGCACGAATTGACGAGCCCCGCGACAATATTGATCGATATGTGACATAAGCCATGGGGGTGGCACCCAACTTGGGTGGCACCACACCTCGGTGCTTTGGCTAGCAGGTGACCCAACGAGCGGTTGTGGACTTGAAAAGAAAGCAAAAAAGGATTGGGTGGAGCATGAAATTTGTGGGCGTGATCCCAAGATGTGCAGAATACCTAGACGTGGAAAGTCTTGGCGCGGTTGCAAAAGTTGGCACGGAATGAACCCGCGGACGCAAGGGTGTGTTGACGAGTCAGAAAGTGGATGGGTGCATGGGTGTTGGGCTTGCAAACAGTCGACAGCATGCAGAACTTGTGTTTGGGGCAATAATTGTGGACATAAGTGCGAAGGGTGGTGTGTTCCAACTTGTTGGAAGGTGGGGTGTGCACCCATGAAGCCCAAGGCATGGAAAACCTTAGCACATCAGTGAAATGAGATGTAGTGAAATGGGATGTTGATGCATGAGACTTCAGTGGAGCGCGTTGCCAATAGGCATATGCGACATGCACCCAAGTGTTGCCGATGAAAGATGTTGACAGGCATGTCGGCCAGTAAGGTGAGATCTCGGTGTGGATTGCACTCCACTCCACATGTGAGTCGGCTCGGTTGGAGCAAAGGTGCAAATGGGAACTTGTGGTGTGGATGCTCACATATATATATGGGTGAGTAGAGGCATGGAAGAAAGGATCGAAGTGGAATTCTAAGAAGTTTGTCTACAGAAAGTTGCACTAGCTTTGGGTTTGAGGCACACATATGTTTTTCCCCTCCTCTGGAAACTCTAGAGTAGGGCGCACTTTCCCAAGAAACCATCTCGCGAGGAAGTATGGAATTTCTCTATGCAACAAGATGCGGATCTGCAAGTGTAGGAGACATGCGACAATACGCGAGATGTTTTTCCTGTGGCTGGCCTCATGGGAGGTGCCCACGTGAAGTATAAGTAATAGTTGGGTACTTATATGTGTGACAATTGGAATTTTCTGTGGAATCCAGTGGTGCGGTGTGGATAGGTAGTAAGGTTGAGAGCATGCAGTCTTACATGGAGCGTATGAATGGGGCTGCAGAAAGACAATATCATCGTTGTAGGAAAGAGCAACCAAAAAATCAAGTATTGGAGCACAAGTTTGGTTTTAGGTTGAGGAATATTCGCATAAGGCATAGGAAGGCACAAGAAGGCACATTGAGGCATGCCCCTCCTCTAGTGGAACCTAGAGGAGGGTGCACTTGCATTTGGTTGGTCACTGTAAGAAAATGTTCGGGTTTCTCTTCGACGGGCATGGAAAGCCTGTGGGCTAGGAGAATACACTTGCAGAAGTATTGTGGAGGTTATCGGGCCTTTGACAAGCCTCAAGGGAGACGCCTCTAGTGGAAACGAAGTGCTTGGTAGGAACTTGGACATTTTGACAGGTTGTGCACTGGGAAGAGGCAAGGTTGTGGATCGGCTGACTCTATGGGTTTTGTGGAGGTAGTCACGCAAGGAACTTATTGGTAGAGACTCTCTAGGGAGATGTACAGCAAGGTTGTAATGGACCGCAGCTTGTTGATGAGACATGCAACAAAGTTCAGTTGGCCATGTTTAGAACAAGATGCAGACAACAAGTTGTGAATGCTACTACAGGTAGAGCGAAGACATAATTTTAAGTGTGTTTCCATTTCAAATTATAACTTGAGCAAGTGCCCATTGGGCATGCTCTTAGAGAGTTACCAAGGTGTGGAATCCTCCACTGTTGTAATATGTTTCCTTGTTCCATTATAAATGTTTGAGGGTGTTTGTAATTTATCTGTATCCAGATATTCTGATGTTGTGATCATGTCCAAATCATAATAAGACTATTCAAGTGAATAGTCAACCAATAGAAAATAACTCCATTTGGAAAGAATAAATAATATTGAATATATATTGATGAGAGATTATTACATTACAATTTGATGTACCATTTAAATATGGTCTTATGTGCATTTTCAATGGAAATGTACGTCTCTATCATTAGTGATCAAGGTCGCATCTTTCTTTGCATATACCTTATAAAATTCGTTTATAATTTTAATATACTAAGTAAAACCATGTGCGTTTTCATAAAACCATGTCTGGTTTCATAAAACCATGTGCGGTTTTATGAATGCTATTCTTTAACTTTTTTTTTACTCTTTCTTCTTTGTAGTATTTTTTTTCTTACTTCTCGTTCTCATCTTCTTATTTGCAACATGATTCTTTTCTCTTTTTTTTATTTCCCTTATTGTATTCTTGGATTCCTTGAGTTTAGCCGAATAATTTTTTTTTTTATTAACTTGATTTGCTTCAATGTTGTGACTGAATCTTCTTTAGGCCAAAAGCCTACTTTCGGACAAGGTCCTAGATACCCAAAAATGATGTCCAAAAGCCAATGTGGATCAAAGATCCTTAATAAATAATCTCCCTTAATAGAGAAGCTCTTGGAATGGTTTGTGGCCAAAGGCAATCAAGCCCAAGACACATATTGATACATTACAATTTGATGGACCATTGCGTCTACATATCAATTTTATTTAATATTTGTTTAATTACTTTTATTTTATTATTTGTTTATTGATATGTTTATATATTATTTTATTTGTTACAATATTAGGCACCACGGGTTTGGGTTTCTGCCCTTCAATTTATCTAATGTAGTGCCCCTAGACTACTGTAGACATTGAGGGCACCTGCTGAGTCACCCGACTATTTGAAACATTAATAAAATAACCCTATGATTTTATTTTGAGTATATTTATGATTACGATTGATTGATATATGTGCTTTTGGGTAGTTATTGTGAATGGACGATTTCATGTTGTTTAACGATTAACTTTGATATGAAAATTGTACATATGGATAATGCTTAACGACTAGCTGTACAGTGATTATGTATTTGTCGACGAAATGTATATTTGATTAGAAGTTTGAATAAATCATAAATGTTTAACAATACTAGATTTAGAAATCAGATGATGATTATTGAGGACAGTTCTACTAATAAATTGTTGTGAGAAGTGGTTGAGTTTCAGGTTAAGCATGAAGGCCCCTACAGGAGGGGCACTACATTTGGTATCAGAGCCGGTCGAGCCTTAAGGGCACCGGACTCATATTTTTTTTTTTCAAGGTTTGTTGATGATCACGGTGATCAACGACAAGACTGGAGCGACAACATTTGAGGAATTTCATCATCCGACTGGAATAGCTATACTTTCTACAGGTTCTTATTTGCCCAAAATTTATATTTAGACTAGTATGCTTTCATATATTAGATCTCTGTCAAGAATGTTATGATCTATTCAGATTTAAATCTGTGCTGAAAAGGACCAAACTCACATTATCATTCTGGATCTCGGTTTTCAAAAATGAAGTTAGATTAGATTATTTTATTTCTATAGAAGGATCCGATCTACCCAAGCATATTAGATCTCTGTTTACTTCTGGAAAAGTAGATCTTAATATTTCATTTTAGACACAACAATTATTTATACTATTCGAAACTCTGTTGCTTTATTTGGAGTCATAATACATTATTGAACTATTGGATCACTGTATGATTTATTTGGTATGGCAGTATGGAAAAGAAGAAACTAAGTCAGAATTGTCATGATATATATTAACAAGGCACAGAAGCATATTATTAAATTCTGGGTTAACTTTATTTTATGAACAGTGTGAATCTGACTCTCTGCTCTAGAAATCTTATAGTTCTATGTGCGGATCTTTTTCTTAAACCCTGTGGTGAGATCTAAACTCTATCCTAGTAACCTTAGTTTTCTGCGTGGATCCTTCCTTATGCCCTGTGACGAGATCTAACCATGTTTATGCGATCCCATAGGTGTCCGTGTGGATCTATTGTACACCCTATCAAGGAGAATTTAACCCTGTTCAAATGACCTTATACATCTCTGCGCAGATCCATCGTTATACCCCGTTGAGAAAAAGAAAATTAAACCCTGCACCTCTAAGAACTCTGTTCGAATCTAATCTATCCTCATTGCATTATTGTTGGATAAGACTCTCCTCGAGCGTTCCTTGGTTTTTTGGGTGAATCTTGATTGATGTGCCCAGATTTGTTTTAATAAACTCTGTATGTATGTTAAGTTTTAATTATATCTATATAAAAGCCCAGAAAATAGAAGCCCCAGCTCTATGCCACCGGACGCTCATTTGTGTTTTACACATGTCAACAGAATACATGTTTCTAGGTGTAGTGAGAAGATAGATATTATCGTAGGAGATTATATTTAGCCGATGCCATGATAAATCACATTTATTTCATAATACCCGCCACCGGCCAATTTGGCTCGAGTTTGTTAGCATAACTTTATGAACACATCACTTAATTAACCGTCTCCCCCAAATCTGGCTCTTTATAGGGAGACTTTTAGTAGAACGTGAAGGCAAGCGAACTGGTCATCAAATGTGTAATATTGATGAAAGTCAAGAATCTTTGTACTATCTGAACAACCCCAAAACTCTTCGACTTGGCGTAACAACTCTCGGCATGCACTTCAAATTAATTGAGAATCACACCGCCTCAAGATTATGGGATCTCTACTTGCCTAACTCTCCAATCAAGCCTTGTGTATCGGACTATGTTTAGAATGCCACTTGATATCAACATCGTAGTTTGCTAGAGGGTCAATTTGACTGTCAAGGCGAGAAACCCGGATGTGATCTTTAATTAAGCTCATCGGCTACCTACCACTCGGATCCACATGGATCCACTGTAGTGCCCATATCTTTAGAGCATTTAGTTGACCATACTCATGCCATGGATAAAATAATGGTTGTGTAGTTCTTTGGTTACACTAAATATTGACCCCAGCCTCTTTAGTTTTATTTGACCTTGTGACAGTCAGCCATTACGCCCAACAACCGTAACTCTGTCATATTGTGAAGACGATCTTGATGTTAGACCAATATCGCGTGCAGCTGGTGATATCTTCACTCTGTTGAACTGTTGGATCGATATCGATAGAATATTCAACTACTACGCACAGCGTGTCTTATCTCTAGCCGTTGTTTGATTGATTAAAACTCTGGTCTAGTTCATTTACTAATCTCAGCGATGACTAACGTCTCCGAGATCTTAAATTTTTTTTATATGCTAATTAATTACACACAATCAGTTGGCATAGACCGCCAGTAAAGACACAATTGTATGCTTGGTTGGAAAAACTATAGTGTGACATGTGGCTTTTATCACTGTTTATATTTATTTATGTGTTTTTATATAAGTTTGGTGAACTAGGGTATGAGTATTGTTCTTGACTGTTTAACTATTCTCTAAATAAATAAATTCTACCTACTGGTCCTCATAGTCTTGTTTATAGTTCATCTTATTCTGTTCAATTCTGAGTGCAAGTGTCATGGAAGCGATACCCAGGACCTGTATATGAAAAACATTTGTAAAAATAAATAAATAAATCACTCCAGACAGGAATCTGTCCAGTAAAATCGTGCTTAAGAAGAGCGTTTCCCACTGAAGCTCATACGAGGCTATGTACACATCAGAAGTTACGAATTAATTAGTGAAATGTATCCTCCTCTTCATCCCCAGTACACGTATAATTGTGCAAATCAGTGTATTCTTCACATTATGAATGGAAATTTCAAATCTAAGGAGTCTTGCTTTTCACATTTTGTATCATTGCAAACTTAGTACGAATCTCTTTTAAAAATAATAACAATTTAATGTTCTCCAATTATGAATATGAGACTCGCAAGAGATCAAATGAAAACTTGATTTGCTAGTTATTTTAAATTGTTTGCAGAAAATGAAAATAAATCCCAATGATCAAAGATTTAAGCCTTAAGAAATCTTGATTCTTTTTTTAGTATCGACAATAGAATTCACTAACAGAAACATAGATCCCTTGAACTAAACGTTACCTACAAATAGTCCGAAAATGCTTCATTACCACGACAGGATTCTGTGAATTCTCAGCCTGCCAGATCGAAGATTTTTTTATTAAAGATTCCACAGATATTTAATTTAGTACAGCGAATAGGGTGTCCCATGTTAAAAACGACGTCAATGGAGACAGTAGTTAAGGAGATCAGTTTTACTAAATGGAAGCTCCCACGGGCCTTTGGAAAAGAGATGCCAACGCACAATCCTAGCGTTGAGGTAGATCCGTGAAGTGTGCCGAAACTTGGCAACTGATCTCGGTAAAGGATAGATGATCCCTGCTCCCATCGTGTAATTTGACCGATCCTGGAATCTACCAAGAGAGATTTCCAGTTACCATCGGCCACTTTTTTTTTTAAATGTTGTCTGCTTGTTAATTAATTAATCGCTATTATTTATATGTTGAATTGTGGTAGAGTTATTCAAACAGGAATCGGTACAATAGTACAATTGATCAAATCTAAGTGCTGATCTCAACCAAATGCCACGTAGTGATGATAGAGTCCGAGTGTATGTTGCTTAATGATTGAATATAAACTATTTTTTTATATATATATATTCCGTTGAATAATTATGTACCGATTGAAATTGAATTTTGAATGTATGTGAGATGGATGTATTACCATTTCACCCACTATATATTAGTAGAAGATATTACGTGGATGATTTTGTAGAGGAAGGGACCATTTCGTTCTAAAAGTGCATTGAAGATTATGTTAGTTGAATAGTCACTGAAATATATTTGAATTATGTACTGAAATATATTTAGAAAATCAAGTTGTATGGGGAAGACAATCTATATAAAATACTTTTGAGAATACGGTTGGTGAGTAGATTTATCTTAAATTTTAGTGAAACTATAGATTAGGCTTATATTACTTTTTCACAAATTAATTATGCATGTAAAGATAAGACCTAATCATATAGCATTAGATTTGGAGTATGCTTGGTTAAAGTATAAATTTTGGGATTATTTTATTTTGGACATTTTATAATCGTGATTATTCTCATTTGAAAGACATACCTACATAGGAATGTAAAGTTATATCTTAGATTATCTTTATTAGAAAAAGGTGTTGAGTCTTATGTATAAGTTAGATTGTAGAATTGTTTTCATGAAAATGATAAGTTAGATTGTAGAATTGTTTTCGTGAAAATGATATGATTATAATTATGTGCTATTAAAGAAAAATTGTGGTTAAGTTTGAAAAGAAATAAATTATAGAAAGGGTAGAAATACAATTATGTTCTATCAATTATAATTGCTTGAGATATGGAAGGAAGAATCTTTGAAAGTAGTAGAATTATAAATATCTACTTTTAATTTATATTCATATGTTTGAGTATATATATTTATTATTTCATATCGGCAAAACATAATTATGTATGGTATTTATGCATGTGGAAACATATTTATGTATTCACGCACGTAGATATACATTTTATATGGTGTGCATAAGGAAACACATTTATATAATCATGCTAAAGAAATTCACCTACATGTTGGGATTTACGGCAGTATATCATTTAACTTTGGATCATGGTCATAATTAAATATGCGTAATTTTTATATATGGTGTTAAGAAGTTGGAGAACATATTCATCATAAAAGTATGAGTAAAGGTAGGAACAAACCTTATCCTTGGATTTGGGAGTTATATAATTATGTAGATGCCGAATGATAGTCATGTAGGTGGTCAACAACATAGATGATTAAATATCAATTACCTTCTAGAATGACAATGTTGTTAAGGAAAATGAAAAGGTACAACCTTGATTTGATCATGATATGATAATTGGAAACATTGAACTTAGAGAACCTGCCGAGGGGTCAATTGAAAACGATCTTGTTAGATGAAATATGTAGACGATAATCATGACGAAATAAATGCAGTGATACTAATCGTATGAAAAGATGAAGTCTAAATGGAAATACAACTATATCCCATGATGCGACTCGATGTGAATACGACAACCCACACATGACGAGATGGGGAAAATATGTTGAAGGAGTCACATGACAATGAGAATGCGGAAATGAGGTAAGGACATGATGAGTTCCTGTAATGCCCCTAGAATGACTATGGACCTTAAGGGCACCTGTCGAGTGACCCGATAGAACAACTTCGATATAATGGTCTCTTGAGCCTTGTTATGTCTTAAATGATTGAGGAAAAACCTGAAGATGGGAATGACGACAATAATTGATAAATGAATTAAGGAATTAAATTATACGTGTGGAGTGGGATAATTGATTGATTACATCTTGCTTAATGATTAGCCCTGATTGATCAAGTCAAAGTGTAGTAGGACAGTTACAGTCCTAGCTCTGCGACTTGGGAGTACGCAACTGAGATGCGTCATAATTTTCCATTTTTTTTTCTAAACTTCGGGACGAAGTTCTAAATAAGTAGGGGTGTATGTAGTGCCCCTAGACTACTGTAGACAATGAGGGCACCTGCTGAGTCACTCGACTATTTGAAACATTAATAAAATAACCCTATGATTTTATTTTGAGTATATTTATGATTATGATTGATTGATATATGTGCTTTTGGGTAGTTATTGTGAATGGACGATTTCATGTTGTTTAACAATTAACTTTGATATGAAAATTGTACATATGGATAATGCTTAATGACTGGTTGTACAATGATTATGTATTTGTCGACGAAATGTATATTTGACTAGAAGTTTGAATAAATCATAAATGTTTAACAATACTAGATTTAGAAATCAGATGATGATTATTGAGGACAGTTCTACTAATAAATTGTTGTGAGAAGTGGTTGAGTTTCACGTTAAGCATGAAGGCCCCTACAGGAGGGTCACTACATCTAATGTCTTGTATTTGGCTAAGTGTAGATGTGTATTATTGTTGGATGTGATAACATGTGTAAAACTGGCTAAGTATAAGAAATAAAGTGTAACAAAGATAGAAGTGTAACGTTTTTCGTAAGTTAGGTGTAGTCTGCCATAACACCTACCAGGTTGGTCTCACCATTGGAAAGGATCCGAGCAGTGCCACATGTGCCACCGAAAGGAGAAAAATAGGATCATGCTGGTTTTCTTGTGACAGTAGGGGTCATTGCTAATCCTTGTCAAATGGACAAAAAAAACGCTCTCTTCAGAGTTGGTTTGAATAACCGAAACATTCCATGGTGTGTCTTATTAAAATAAAGTTTCCACTATATTAACAAAAAATGGTCCAAAACCTAGTGCTTTTAGCATGGCCACGATAAATACTTTTCCACTCATTCATATGGTTATTCAAACTATATTTTTTTAAGAAGGCCTCTAATATGCAATGTAACAATGATGCAGCATTCTGAAAACAAGTACTAAAATATTATAAAAATGTGTTCCAACCATTTGGATCAAATATGTCAACACATATTAATATACCAGTAATGCATACATTTGTGTATACATTAGTATAAAACTAATGCATATACACTAAACATTATCACATAGAAAATTTGAAAATTATTTCGTACTATTTTCTTATTCATGTTATGAGTAAAAATATTGGTCTTAACATTTTCACATAATTTTAATTATTATTTCATAATAAGTTTTTATATATCTTTTTATATTAAATATTTTTTTATTTATTCTAGTTTTGAATTGCATACATTATTTTTCTCATAAAAAAAGGAGTTCTATCATTTTCTTTCAAGTTAAATACACCAAATAAAAAATAAATACTATTTTTTATTTTAAATAAAAATTATAAAATATATATATTTTCTTAAATTCAATTTATAAAATATCTTAAAAATCATTAATTATATATATATATATATATATATATATATATATATATATTTTTCCAGAGAAAAAAAGACTACTATTGATATTCATTTCAGAATCAAATAGTACAAATATATGTTCCTGATCCATCCTACAGGATTCTTCTGAGATAACTAAAGTAGTTATCTTTCAAATTCTGGTTTACAAAAATACTGAGTCTATCCCAAAAATGGATATATCAAATCTGAGCAAGTGTGTCAGACAACCCAAAGCACATGGCGGATTACATCCCAAAAAAACAAAACCTAAAATGCTGTCCAAAGATAACATAAAGTACAAAAATTGATCAAAGGTAGTCAAAAGCATTAACAGCTAATCAGTCATAGAAATAGACTGAACCACAGTCCAGAATGTGGCCCTCGCACCAATCCTCCCAAATCAAGTGACCTTCACAACCATCAAGAGCTTGTTTTGAAAGCTTGTCCGCCATACTGTTATGCTCACGATAAATATGTTCAAATATGATGTTCTGCTGTTTTTGAATTTCAGAAAGTGTCCTGGAGGCCCAATGACGCAAACTTAAGACATTTAGCTTGAATTTACCTTCTGCCCATTTTATGGTTACCCGAGAGTCACCAAATACCTTAATGTTGTGCAGTCCAAAGCTGTTGGCTACCTTTAGTACACACCAAAGTGCAACTAATTCTGCCTTCATGTTCGATCCCTTTCCACAATTTAGCTTGAAGGTATAGTAATGGGAATCATTTAAATAAATTACTCCACCTATTGCACAGATGCCTGCTTGTGAAGCCCCATCAAAAAACAAAATAGGACGATCCACCTTGAGATAAAAAGTACTGATTCTGTCAATTTTCAGCATTACCTCGTCCATCTTGCAGGAGTCATACATCCTGAGAGCAGTCAAGCAACATTTGATGTGTTCAGGTGTAGCATTTCGAAAAATGGCACAATTTCTGGCATGCCAGATTGCCCAGGGTATGCATACAGCCAGAAAAAAGAACTTTTTGCAGTGTCTATACCAGTGTAAAAAACAGGAATTAAAATCTCCAATGTCCCAGCATTGTGTAATTTTAAAATGGATGGAAATCATTTCCCATATTTTTCGAGAGAAAGAGCACTGTACAAACAAATGTAGTCTAGATTCAGCATCAATTTTACACAGAACACAATAACTTGGACCAGTCCACCCTCTCTTACATAGATTATCCCAGGTTTTTAACTTATCTTGTAGGATCAGCCACGAAAATCATTTCAATTTGACTGGAATGTGCCACTGCCATATCTTCAAATACCACCAGTCCGGTGGGAATATATACTTGTGCTGGAGTATACTTTTGTAAGCAGCTTTAGCCGTGACAGAGCCAGTTTCCGAGTTACCTCTCCAAATCAACTTATCCTCAGAATTATTTAAAAGAACTCCGGCAGAATTCAGAGAATGTGTATAATTATCCCAAATGTTAGCAAGATACCCTGATAGACCAATCTCCTGCGCTGTTAACCACTTCGAGCTTCCAACTATGCCATAGTTCTGATGCTGAATCTTGTCTAGAGTGGATAGACCAATGACTTGTAGATATTGTGGGATAATAGGTGGAAGACCCAGATCCTGTTCAAGTCCAATAATGGGGTCAACTCCAACCCTGATATGTGTCCCAGACCCCACATGCCATGCTAGGTCACTTTTAATCCAATGAAAAACTTTCATGAACCCTCTCCACATAGGAGAGTAGTCCCAGTTGGTCAATTTTGGATTTCTGATCCAGGTATTGAAATCATTCTTGATGTATTTTATATGCAGAATTTTAGACCAAAGGGAGGTGCCATGTATACCACGCCAAAAGCTTTTTAATCTGAGAGCTATATTAAATACCTCCAGATCTTTAATACCCCAGCCTCCGAGCTTGTATGGTCTTGCTAGATATTCAGCTGCTACCATTGGAATCTTTCCACTGAAGGAAGTCCCATTCCACAGAAAATTGAACAAATATCTTTTAATAGATTTAATGATGGAGATAGGGACTTCTAACATCGAGAACCAGTACACAGGTATGCTGGAGAGAACCGACTGTATCAGAATAAGCTTGCCACCAATTGACAACAGTCTATAGGACCACTGTGCAATTCTGTCCTCAATTCTTTTCAAAAGCCAAAGCCAGTCACGGATCAGATAATTGTTTGGTTTAAGAATGTATCCCAAATATTTAAAGCCCTGTCCAAAAGATGAACAATTATAAGGCAAGACAGATCTAATATCTCTTATCTGTCCTTCTTCAATAGAATGATGTACAAAGCTGGATTTTGCCTCACTGACCAGCATTCCTGTTGCCTTGCTGAATGTATTAATGATGTTTTTATACTTTATCCATTCTTCCACTTTGTCAATACCTCCAACAAGAACATCATCTGCAAACATTAAATGTGTAAAAACACATTCTTTAGTGAAAGTGATGCCTTTGATCTGCCCTTCCAAAAGTGCCTTGTTTACCAGTCTGCTAAAGCCATCCATTATCAATATGAACAGAAGTGGGGATAAGGGGCATCCCTGTCTCAAACCCCTGGAGCAGCTGAAAAATTCAGTAGGACTACCATTCACCAAAATGGATATATTCATGGATCTAATGCAAGCCATAATCCACTTAATGATAACTGAGGGCATGCCAATCCTGATTAGAATCAATCTGATGTATGCCCAGTTTTCCCTATCATAGGCTTTGACTAGATCCATCTTAAGCAGAATGGCTTTCTTTTTGTGTATTTTAATGCTGTGAATCAATTCTTGTGTAATGCCTATTGCATCATGTATCTGTCTCCCCTCTAAGAAGCCAAATTGCTCCTCAGAGATGTGTGCAGAAAGTATCTTCTTCAATCTGTCTGCAATAATTTTGGTGATAAGCTTATATAATAAGTTACAGAGAGCAATAGGCCGGAATTCTCCAAAAGAAGATGGCTTGTCTTTTTTAGGAATCAAGGTGACAAATGTAGAGTTTAGTCCACCTGGTATGTAGCCATGTGTCATGGAATAATTTACCATTTCCAATAGTTCCTCACACATTACCTCAAAAAAGTGAAGATAGAGCTCCACTGGCCATCCATCCGGTCCAGGAGCTTTGTCTTTTGCAAACAGTTTTAATGTCTGCTCAAGTTCTTCCTTTTTAACCTTGCTTTTAATGTTATCTGCAGCTTGCTCATCAAAAAACCTAGGATATAAAGATGCCACTTCTATCTGTGCACTATGACATACTTCCTCAGGATCAGAGTATATGTCTTTGAAATACTTGTAAGCTTCAGACTTGATATTGTCTATACCTGTGTATTGTATCCCATGGTCATCCTGTACTTCCCAGATATATTTAGACCTCCTCCTAGCTGAAGCAAAAGCATGAAAGAACTTAGTATTCTTATCACCTAGAGAAATCCAGACTGCTTGGCTTTTTAGTCTCCAAGCTTTTTCTTCTTGTAGGATAAGTTCTTCTTTTTTCAATTCCAATTTCTTCAAAATCTCAAACTCCTCCATAGAAATGGAATTGTAAATGTTTGCATTAATGGCATCTTGTAGCTGAGACTCTAACTGAAGAAACTCATTCTTATCTGCCAGTTTCTTTTCCTTGATCCATTTTGAAACAGCTTCCTTTAGTTTTCTCAGCTTAGAGCAGAAATTCAGAACTGGATTTGATTCAGAGACCTCACATTGAGTCCAGAAATTTCTTACCATAAGACAGAAAGAATTATTTTCAAGCCATGTAGCATTGAATTTGAAAGGAATTAAATTAAACTTTTCAAATTGTTCCATCTGCAGAACAATGGGCCAGTGGTCTGAAAATTTAACATTGTGAACCCATGACCTGTGCTTAGGAAAGTATGTCAGCAGCTCCTCCTTTACAAGGAATCTGTCAATTCGCTTGTGAACACCATCACATCCAAATCTACCATTTGACCAGGTAGGGGATAGCTTATGAGGCTTGACATCAACAAGATTTTTATCCATAAGCAAATTTAAAAAGAAATCCCCCAAATCATCCATTCTGGCAGAGATGCCCCATATTTCTGAAGCTTGATAAGTGAAATTTAAATCACCTGCCAAGATTAAATCAGGAGTATCCATAAGCCCTGAATCTCTTAACTTTGTCCAGAAAGTTTGTCTATCTCTGTATGGAGCATAACAGTTGAGCATGGAAATGGATTTTTTACAGCTACAAAAAAAAACCCCTTAATAAAATTCCCCAGGGTGTATGAAAGGCCTTTAACTCAAAAAAATTTGGATTCCAAGCTACAGCAATACCTCCGGACAGACCACTAGAACTGACCGCTGTAACCTCCCAATCTGGCAGAATATTACAAAGCTTTTGAATGGCTACAGAATCCGCACACATAGTCTCCTGTAGGAATATGACAGCAGGGCCAGTATCTTTTATTAGACTGGACAAGGCCTGAGCCCGGGTCACCTTGCCCAATCCCCTAGCATTTAAAGACAGCAAGGACATCAAGAACCAATTCTAATGGGGGTCTCTGCTCTAAGCCCCAGGGTTACAGACTTATCAAGTGTATCAGCATCCTCCAACCTCTTAGAAATAGGTGTATAATGGTCAGGAATGTTTGAGGCATCCTTTTTTTTTCTTGCCTTTCCTAATGGTAACATTTTGCCTGTTAAGAGAAAGAATAGGATTGGCATCAGACTCTTTGCAAGGGTTCTTGGTGTAGACTTGAAGAGGAGGGAATTCCTCCCCATATTTTGACATCTGATAGCCACTGCTGGATAAAATATCCAAATCAGACTGATTGGGGATATTATCAGAGTTATTAACAATCATATCACCATCCGGGATAATCCTCTCAATAACATCAGAGCCACATAGAACATCCCCAGACGCAACAGGTAATGTTCCACAAGAACCATTATGGTGAAATCCAGGCTGAATATCAAATGCGCCATCACATGAAGGTATTGTCAATGATGCTCGAAGATGATGTTTATCTGATCCAGCATCATTCAAATCAGAACAAGGACTATGGATTATCACAGGATTTGTAGCAGAGAAAGTAATAGGAACCAAATCTAGAATAGGCTTAGGGTTTGTAATAGTATCTCCACCAGAAATTGGAGAAGGGTCCAAATCAGAAGCTGGAATAGGGTTTGATAGATGGTTCAAGACAGAGACAGACAAAGGGTTTGACAATAAGTCTTCTACAGGTGCCGAAGAAGAGAAGCCCTTATCTGAACCCACAGGAGCCAAATCCTTAAATAACTTACGATTCACAAGCGAATCAGCGGGACCTAAGGGCTTTTTGGAGACTGGTAACCCTGTGACCATATCATGCCTAAGCTGTACTTCCCCTTTTGAGATGCGGGAAGAAAAATTATATTCAGTAGATTCAAGAAAAGCCAATTCTTCATTTGACAGGTCCTGATAATTTAAAGCAGGGTCAATACGAAGCTTACCAGTTTCTTTAAAAGCCGGAATTTGAAGATCATTGTCGGGCGAGGAGAATTCAGACGAGCTTTGATATCGTTCTCGAATTGTGGGGCAAGCCGCTTTAAGGTGACCGGTCTGGCGGCAGAAATAACATCTGAACGGAATCTTAAAGTAATCCAGCATTTGATGCCATACCCGGGAGCCCCAAGCAATTAAAATCTCTGCAGGAAGACCATCTTTTAAATCAACTTCAACCATCACCTTAGCAAAACGCCGGTCCATTCCATACAGATTTTGTTTGTCAAAACGGATAAACCTGCCCACTTTGTTTGCAATGCCTTTAATTACCTCCTCAGTCCATATTTCCATAGGCAGCCCTGGAAGGATCAGCCACAGATGGCGCAGGGACTGAGCTTCCTTGGAAGGGTCGAAATTTATGTGCCAGCGTTTTATGAACAAGGACCCCTTCTTGAATTCCCAAAAGCTGGATAAGATTATGTCCAAATGTGCTGCCTCCGAAAAGGTGAATAACATCCAACGATTTGGGAGCAAGTTGATGCGAGGAGCCAAACCAGTGAGGGGAACCCACAACCTATTAACCCAGTCTGCAATCTCCATCTTGGTGCCCGAAGCGAATTCAAACCTGCCAACTAAAGCTCGTTCAGACAGAATCCGGATTCTGTCAAGGTTTTGGTCTGAATCAATATCATACCTACAAATCTCAGAACGGGCTTTGATAGCCTTCAGTGATCTCCTGAGTTTTGCCTTAGCACCCCGGACGAGACCCCTGCGAGAAGCATTGCCAGAGTCCAAGTCCGGCCGCGAACCTCGCCCAGAAGCTTCTGCCGACAAAGGAGGGTTTTGGGTTGGTACAGCATAACCCAACGATGACATATTGCCAAGTGAAATACACACCCTGCAGCTGTCAGTCACCTCACGGACACCTGTCTCCCGCTTTTCACATAGTGGAGCCACCACCAATATAGGCGAAACCCCCAGAAGTTACCCCAGCCAAAATTAGAAGCAAAGAAAGAATGGGGCCCAATATGTAACTCG
Organism: Larix kaempferi; assembly: GCA_027924585.1. Lineage (NCBI taxonomy): Eukaryota > Viridiplantae > Streptophyta > Pinopsida > Pinales > Pinaceae > Larix > Larix kaempferi. Next base: position 607,630 of record BSBM01001947.1, on the reverse strand, counting down.
GCACCACTATATAAAAAAAAAAAACCGATTCTGCAGAAAAACCCGAAAACTCTAGTAGACGAGAAGAAATGGAGTCTCCGGCTAAAAACACAACTTCCCACTTTTTTTCCTTGGCTAGTACTAAGCCGATTCAATGAATGAGCGGACTCCAAGTCGCCGAAAGACCCCAAATCATCAGATCAACTATCGTAGTCAGGAATTCCTGCAGAAAAAACCAGAAACCCTAGAAAAAGCTCCATCCTCCCGGCCTCCAACCTCCCAATAATCAGAAACCACTTCAAGTTATTCAAAAAGGGTTTGATGTTTCATATATATATATATATATATATATATATATATATATATATATATATATATAACCTTAAATTAAATTATTATAAAAACAAGTAAATATTTTACAACATATATTTATAACATTTTATTATTATCATGACACAACTAAAATATTATATCTTAAGTTTAACATTTTATTATTATCATGACACGATTAAAATATTATATCTTAAGTTTATTGTAAATGATAAGTTAACCATTAGTAATAACTTAACCACAAAAACATTGGATGCTGCAGTTGCCATATAATCTTCAAAATTGTTGGCCGATATTTCAGAAAGCACATGAAATGTGTCTACAACATCGAGAATTTCATCTGTAGCAATTCAAAATATGGGAGCACAGTGAACCATTAGTAAAATATTTCAGGGAAGAAAACCATCTTGCCAACTAAAATTAATTGTTAAAAAACGTCAGAATGAAATATTAGGAAAACATGATTCGATTTAGGGAAGAAATTATATTGCAGAGGGAGTGCTGAGTACCTGTATCAACGTTCATTAATGTTAATTGTGTCCTTTGCACCACCTTTTTTCTCCACTCATTCATAATGGCCGCAGTCTGCAACACGTTGTCCACTTTTTGTTCCTTCTTGCTTTTGTTCCAGGATCTTCGCCAGGCCCCTCATGACTATTTTCCGCATGTCGCATCTAATGTTCAAAACTTCGGCAAGGACTTTCATATCGGGGTACCAGCGTCGAGCAATGATTATACTTCATTATGGTCAGAGCATCGACACTGGATACAAAAAAACCCTCTCTGACCTTCACATACAAGCAGTATTCACCATAGCTCAATTCTGCTGAGTGTATGATACCATTGTTGATTTGAAATCCGTATGATTCTATGCAGGGCTTTGCTCTCTGAACCACATCCACAAATTCGCAATCATCCAATTTTTGAATTTAACAAATGTAGTTACAGGGAAATACTTCTATCTTCTGCTTGTGTAGTGTAATAAGCATAGCCATACCTTCTATCGCAAGCTGCCCATCTCTTGCTAAACCAGCCGAAGAAAATGTATAGATTCTTACACTTTCTGAATATCCACAACTTCACTGCTTTGGTGAAGTGAGAAAGCCTCCCTTTCGCCAACCCTTTCGCTTGTAATAGCAGGGGTCCTTAGCCAACCCTTTCGCTTGTAATAGCAGGGGTGAAGTGAGAAAGGGTCCTTAGCCAACCCTTTCGCTTGTAATAGCAGGGGTATGGTGGCCAGGAAGGCAGAAAGCCTCAAATTCCAAGGCATGTTATATTGTTTTCCGAATATATCATGGTATGGCGAAACACAGGATATAGATGGTAGGGAAAAACACATACATGGGTATGCATGAGGTTAAGAATCAGATGGGTGATCAATATGTAATGGACAAAGGCATGGGATGGGGGAGCCGTTTGTGTTTGACAGATTACAGATGGATTGCGATGGGCCCCGCAATTTCTGAGGAAGAGGCAAACGCCGAAAGCAAACTGCGGGCAGCGGGAGGCAAAAGCCGTAAGTGAGCAGGCGTCTCGACCGTTTGCGAATAGCCCGCTAACGGATATATTAATCCAAATCGAACTTCTAAAATTTTGGGCAAAGTTCGAGAAGGAAATGCTGTCCCATAGGATCCTTACTGATTTAGGAAAAAACACACAAAATAAAATAAGAAATTATGATTAAATTTGAAATCAAACTGAAAAGCATTGGGAGCCTCTAACGGACGGTGCCTTAAAAGGTCGAATAAAGTGGACCGTTGAGAATCTGTATCAACATACATTTGAGTCTCATCTGTAACCTACGGATGGTTCTAGAGAGATGAAAAAAAGCAGGGAACAATCTATCGTGATGCTTTTAGAGTGGAGAAAAAAGCAGGGAATTATGTATCCGTTGAAGGCAGGCTGGAGATGGGCTATATGTTTCAAATCTTCCTATGTTTTTAACATTTTCGTTTGGATTTATGTGGATGTGGTTCGATTTCTATGTTTCTGTGTAGTTTGAGTCTCCATGTATGAGTCTTGTTTGCTTACAATGGAAGAGGAGGATGGACTGAATTGGAGGAAACAAATTATCGGCTGGAGCAAACAAATTCGAGGGATACGCAGCCGAACTGCTCTGTGTACGGTACATTTCATATTTTATATTGTGTTGTTCTTTTCTCTTCTCTGCTTTCAGAAGCCCTACTTCCTTTTTCAAATTCTGTCAGAAATAGTGATCTTATCTCAATATCTTATCTCAAATCTAATTGAAAGCCTTCCTTGCGTTTTCTAAATTTTATGGAAAATATTTCAGGTTCGGCTCTGTTATGTTCTTGCAAACCGCCATGGGTTGGAAGACCGCCGTTCAATATGATTCAGTCCTTCCAAACCCTTCTTCTTCAACGAAATTCAGCCCCTTCAGACCCTTAACTTGAACGCCACAGGTATGGACGTTTAATGGCTTGTTATGTTCTGTATGTTAAAGGTTTTCAATCTTAGCGATTTTCTTTTTTGAATTCTGCGTGATTCTCTGTGGAATCTGATCTCTGTAAATATTGTAAGTTTTGTATGTTAAAAGTTTTTCAATCTCTGCGACTGTCATATAAAGAGCTCTGCATGACTTTGTTGATCGTGATCGCCGTAAACACTAGTTTCTACATTCTCCCACCAAGAATAGCCGCGTAAATGTTACCCATGGACTTGTAAGATTTTATGGAGTTCGATCTGTGCATTAAGTTGGGCATCGCTATTGCTATTGATATTTTATATATATTTCTTTGATTGAAAGTTGTAGAAGGACTATGACCTAGTGTAATCTAGTTATCAACACAGCACCAAAACACCTTCCTCCAACCTAAGGGTATAAACGGATCCATCTGCCATGACAAAGAAAAAAAACAACTCTGCCTCAAGTGTAGAATATTTTCTGCTAAAGTTATACCTCGATTCACTGCGGATATGAAACGTGAATCTACCTCCCTCGTTTACCGTAACTATGCACTTACAGTTCCGAGCGTAATCCTACCTAGAACGAGGGATTAGCGCTTAAATCGGTGAGATCATTTTCCTTACCTGTATCGATCACTCCTACAGCTGCTAGACTGATAGTCAATCCCGATTTATTGGGGATAGGTAACATTACAAACTAAAATTAATAATAAAAAAAGGCCCAGCTGCGTTAGCGCCGAGGTATTATCTTTCAATCGTGAAACGTTATGCCATATTTGCTCTGGCCATAGCCCATGCATATGCCATGTTTAATAAATGTTTTCTTTCATTAACAACAATTTAACCCGCCTGTTATCTTTCCATGACTTTAATCTGCCCGCCTGTGCTGAATCGGTTGTTTGGTAGTTAACACCTCTATATTATCTTTCTTTATATCACTAATTTTTCATTGGTTTCTCATTAGTTTAATGTCTCTTTCGCTTAATCGGTCTCTTCAGCACTTTAACGGTCTCTTTTATATTTGTTTAGCCTGCGTTCGCCAGAGAATTTCGTTCATTAGTTTAGCCCGCGTTCACCAGAGAATTTCGTTCATTAGTTTAGCCCGCTTTCTTATTTGTTATTATTCTATACCACTCGCATCTTCATTCTCTCGTAATGTTATTAATTCATGCCCATTAATCGATCCTCTATCAACTAATCTCACGGCGTGCATTGATGCGGGACAATTGGATCAAAGATTACCCTCCATTAACTAATCATGGACGGCTGAGAATCACGGGATGGACGAGGCTCATGATGGAATTTTATTTAAAATTTTAAATTGTGGATGACGGTTTGGTATCTTGAGGTGGGCATCCAAAGGAAAGATGCCAACCTTAAGATATGGTTGGAAATAGAATCATTACAAATAAGGGTTGACAAGAGCATCAGCATTATGTTACTTATTTTAATAGAACTTAGAAAGTAATAATCATTCCTCTTAATTATCCAAGTCACAATCAATGAATAGTAATAAAACCTAGAAAATAATAATCATTCCTCCAATCATCCAAGCCACAATCAATGGACAAACTCATACTATATTTATCATAAGTAAGCTCACTAAGCTGTACATTCTTAAGGTTTTTCTGAACTAGAAGATGGAGCGGTAGGGACATGTAATGTGAATTCCATATATTAATTTTATTAATTTGATTGTACCGTAACATAATATTAATTCAATTTTGACAGGTTTTTCCAGATTTAAAGTTTCTCATATTTATATATTCTTTATTTCTTAAATCTCTCATTGGTTGTTGTGTAGTAAGATGTCATCACCGAAATATGGAGTGGTAGGTCTGATGGCGAGCTGTCATCGCTTCCAGAAGGTTTTGCAGTTAAATTGAGACTTTGCAGAGGAAACAAGTTGCATTTAAACTCTTGAATACAACTTTCCATATTATGTCATGCTTAATTATAGAAAGAATAACCATTTAAACTCTTGACTAAAACTTTCCATATTATCAAGAACCATCGCAACTGAACCTTGATTAGATTGTAACCCAAAAGTGAAGCATATTCATTCATCGATCTTTGTAAGATATTAATGTTTTCGATCCTATTATCTTTGTTGGGCATACATATACATATTGAAAAGGCCGTTTATAACATTGACTCATTGAATAACATTGACTCATTGAAAAGACCGTTTATAACATTGAAAAGGCCGTTTATAACATTGACTCATGAATTCGGGTTGGTTATGTAACGATTCATTTTCAAATCACTCACGTTCATATCATTTCCTCACTTACAATTTTAAATCATAAAAGAAAATCTTTTTGTCAGTTTTCATCATTACGCTATGTCCCATTACTAAGCCACCTCATCATTACGGCCTCTACCATACGTTTTCGTCTTTCTATGCTCTCGGTATAGGTATTACATTTCATTATTGTATTTTCTCACAAAAGCTCGGCCAACAGAAAACATCTTTTCCTTATCATTATTTTAATGTTGTATTTTAATAAGTTGAGTTCTTTGCATGCTTGATTATGTTATTTTGTTTGTGTTTAAAATTTACTATGAGTAAATAATTCATATTTTTTATGTATTCATTATATATAAAAAAATAGAGTTAATATATATAAAGAGAGTTATTATTTTATATTAATATATGATTCATTATTTATAAAATTTATTTCTTATATTTTTATTTTAATCTAAATGTATTGAGTTTTTATCACAATCATTAAATTTTTATTATAATAATTAAATCGATCATAATTATAATATAAATTAATTTTTTAATATATATGTATAAATGCTAAAAATAAATACATAATTGTTTTACACATATTGAATAACCAATATTTTTATTTGATGTATTTATGCTTAAAATAATGATAATAAATAAAATATATTTTTTAGAATATGCATAAAATTTTATGATCAATTCCTTATTTATGTTTGTTATTTTTATTGTTTTTTTTTTCCTTTGTTATATTTTATGTTTGTTTCTAATTTGTGATTATTTACATTTTGTTTTTAATGTGGGATATTATGTTTTTTGTTTTGACTTAGTTATTTACTTATTAGCTTTCTATTTTATATTAATTTTTTCTCATTTTTATTTCAAAATACAAAATGTATGTCCCATTTGTTATTTCATAAATATATATATCTATGAGGTTTGGGGTCTGCGCAAGTATTAAGTTTAGAAATAAGATGGAACCAATCTTACAATTAGGCTTAAGGATATAGACATAAGATTTTGGCTTAGGAGGTTAGGTTAGCATAGGCTAAAGTAGGTAAGTATAGGATAAAGTAGGCTAGGTTAGGGTAGTATAGGCTATGCTAAGGTAGTCTAAGGTTGGGTAGGGTAGGTTAAAGTAGGTTAGGCTATGTTAAAGTAGGTTGGGTTAGGTAGTATAGGCTAGGATACCATAGGAAGAGGGGGGGGTGGTGGAGGAGGAGGATGAGGAGGAGGAAGGAGTGGGAAAGGAGGAAAAGGGGGGGAGGAGGGAGAGGAGAGGGGGACGAGGAGGAGGAGGAGGAGGGGGTGCATGATAGGGGAGGAGGAGGAGGAGGAGGAGGAGGAGGAGGAGCGGGGGGGGGGGAGCGGAGGGAGGTGGAGGAGGAGGATGAGAAGGAGGAAGGAGGGGGGTGAGGAGGAGGAGGTGTAGGATAAGGGAGGGGAGGTGGGAGGAGGCGGAGGAGGAGTAGGGTGAGTGGGAGGAGGAGTGAGGAGAGGCGGGGAGGAGGAGGAGGAGGAGAGGGGGGGCACGGAGAAGGGAGGGAGAGGAGATGGGGGGCTCGAAGGAGGAAATAGGAGGGGGGGAAGGAGGAGGAGAGGGGGTGAGGAGGAGGAGGAGGTGGAGGAGAAGGGGAGAGGAGCAAGAGACAGGGGGAGGAAGAGGAGGAGGGGAGGGGAGGGGAGGGAGGGGAGGGAGGGGAGGGGAGGGGAGGGAGGGGAGGGGAGGAGGCATGAGGGAGAGGGGAGGCGGGTGTGAAGGGGAGGAGGAGTAGGGTGAGTGGAAGGAGGAGTGGGGGAAGGGGGGGAGGAGTAGGGGGAGAGGGGGGACTAAGGAGAAGGAGGAAAAAGGAGGGGGAGGAGGAGGGGGAGGGGGAGGGAGAGGAGGAAGGAGTTGGGAGGAGGAGAAGGAGGGAATAGGTGGGAGGGGAGGAAGAGGAGGAGGGGCAAGAGAGTGGGGGAGGGGAGGGTGGGAGGTGTGGAGGAGGAGGGAGGTGGGAGGAGGGGGAGGATGGAGTAGGAAGAGTGAGGAGAGGGGGGGGGAGGTGGAGACGGGGGAGTGGAGGGGGGGACGAGGAGGAGGAGGGAGGAGGAGGAGAAGGAGGGAGGAGTTGGAGGAGGAGGAGGGAAGAGGGGGGAGGGGAGGAGGATGGGGAGGAGAGTGGGGAAGGGAATGGGAGGGTAAATGAATGGGAGGAGGAGGGGGGATGAAGGGGAGGAGTGAGGAGAGGGGGGAGGAGGAGGAGTGGGGGGAAGAGGAGGAGGAGAAGAGGTAGGACGGGGGGGCACAAAGAAGTTGGAGAAGGGAGGGGGAGGATATGGGGGGAAAGGAGGAGGAAGTAGGAGGGGGGTGAGGAGGAGGATGATTAGGAGGAGGAAGGAATGGGAGAGGAGGAGAAGGAGGGGAGGAGGGAGAGGAGAGGGGGACGATGAGGAGGAGGAGGAGGGGGTGGATGATAGTGGAGGAGGAGGAGGAGGAGGAGGAGGGGGGGGAGTGGAGGGAGGAGGAGGAGGAGGAGGAGGGGGGGAGTGGATGGAGGAGAGGGGCTGGGGGAGGGGGGGAGTAGTAGGATGAGGAGAAGAAGAAGGTGGGGGAGGTGGAGGATGAGGATGAGAAGGAGGAAGGAGGGGGGAAGGAGGAAGGAGGGGGGTGAGGAGGAG
>BSBM01001946.1:600000-860765 GCA_027924585.1 Larix kaempferi | reverse complement strand
AGCTAAAGCCATCGCTAAGGAAATTGACATTGAAACAGTCATAGCAAAAGTGCTGCCCGATGGAAAAGCAGTAAAACTTAAACAATTGCAGGTAATAATTGTGTTTTCTGTCCATTTGGATTTTAACTTGGCAATGCTTGCAAAGTAAGATTATATAATGCAAAAAGACACTTGCACTAATTACTTCAAGAAAAATTACTCTTTTCAATTTAATTACTAAGCAGCACCCATATGTGGAGTTCACTATCATGAACGTGGGGGTAGTGGATGAATCAACTTGTGCACTTGACCCCACCACCACCCTCGTACAACATTATTTAACACGATCAAAGCTGATTTCCAATATATCAGCATTCTGGTAACGAGTGGTGCTAATATTTTTTTTGTCCTCTTAACATGAAATCAAAATTCTCTAATGTTTAGTCTTGATTACTGTGTATAACATGCATGCAGAAGGAAGGAATAGCAGGGATGGGATTAACCACTCGCCAGCTCTGGTGGCTGCAGACATTGGAGTGTAAATTGCTACAGGAACAGGCATTTCTATCAAGGCCGCTGACATAGAAAACTAATCAAAGCAAAGCACGAGTACTCTATAGGAAAACTAATAAAAAACAAAGAAAACCACGTCGAAAGAGCCACTAGAAACCAACTTCATATGTTAAATATGGCTATCTCCTATGCGAGGCTCCTCTTCAAACACATATCTTCGTAAACATGTTGTTTCCAAACCCTACTCGAGCTTCAATGCATTGCCCCTTTGAACCAATTTTCCATAATTGAATTGCTTCCGTTTGCTGAAAAATGGTCCATGTTAACTTAATTGATGGCCTAATTAACTTATTTGCTTAAACATCAATGCCGATAGCAGCCGCCTACAACTAAAAACAACCATTCCTTTGCAAACGCAAAATTCAACCCAGATGCAGAAAATCATTTATCGTGTCTTCGAAATAAAAAAACCCTAACTAGAAGAAACCAATCAACAGGCTCTGTTACATTTGAAACCCTAAACCCTGTCTTTTCTTTTCACTTAAAAATTGCACAAAGAAATGCAAAGGCATACCTGGTCCAGCGAACCAGTAATGAGACTTCAAACCGGCGAAAAGCAACAGCTGCAGATATCGTCCAAACCAAGTAGACAATAACAAAACTGAAAACGATACAAGAGGCTGAAGCGAGAACGCTGATAAAACCACCAAAAAATCCTAATTAACTTATTTGATTAAACATCAATGCCGATAGCAACCGTCTACAACTAAAGACAACCATTCCTTTGCAAACGCAAAATTCAACCTAGATGCAGCAAAATCATTTATCATGTCTTCGAAATAAAAAAAAACCCTAACTAGAAGAAACCAACGAACATGCCCTGTTACATTTGAAACCCTAAACCTTGTCTTTTGTTTTCATTTAAAAATTTGCACAAAAAAAATGAAAACGCATACCTGAACCAGCGAACCAACAATGAGACTTCAAACCGGCAGAAAAGCAACAGCTGGAGATATCATCCAAACCGAGTAGACAACAACACAACTGAAAATGGTAGAGGAGGCTGAAGCGAGAACGCTGATAAAACCACCACAAAACCCGCCATAAATTACAGCCCCCGCCATACCAAAAATAAATGCTAAGCATAAATTCGCCATCGCATCCAAACCATTTTATTTGCTCACCCCCATTTTCTGGGCTGCTAACACAGTGCATATGAAAACTATGACCTCACAACTACCGAAACCACAACCACACACGAAACCCCCCAGCCCCTCGCATTAAACACAAAAAAAAACCACGTCGAAATTGCAGCAGAGGAACTCCGCCATTGCCGCCGAATTTGCAGGTGAAGGACATCAGGACCGGAAGGACGACCCACACGCAACCTCTTTCCACACCGGAGCAGAAGGACAACCCCACAAAAAAACCCCATGGAACACCTCGAACAATGCACACAAAACCCCACACCTTGCATTAAACACAAAAAAAAATCCACGTCGAAATTGAACCAGACGAACTGCGCCATTGCCACCGAATTTGCAAGTGGAAGACCTCACGGGAAGGGACGACCCACAGCCAGCTTCTTTCCACACCCGGAGCGGAAGAACGGACACATCTCGACCTGGAAACAATGGGTGGAAGGACGACACATCTCGAGCTACAGCAATAGAGCGGAAGGACGAACACAATAAAATGAACACCTCGAACCATGGTCGCATTAAAGACCTTGAACCATGCACCAAACAAAAACCACCTCGGTCACACCGAAAACCACCCTCGGTCACAGCATCCGAGGACAACCTGACACAACAAGGCGTGACGCCATCGGCGCCGCCGCCCTCCTGGGGCCACACCATCCAAGGCGGCGCGTCACCACGGACGGCCCCAATCACAAGCCAACAAAATAACCCATTCACAATGTAAAAAAAAAAAAAATTCCTAACTCTAAAGTTAAACATTGCATCCACCAAAAATTTATCAACAGCAACCCAAACTAATGCCCCCCGACCGGAAAAATAGATGTCGGGGGACATAATAATTGTAAATATGTTAACCATGTATTCTTCATTTATAATAAAAATCATACGATTCAAAATTTGAAACTAGAAGTACACAAATTTCAGCTCTATCTTATTTTTCTTTATCATTTGTCTTCTTAAACTTAATTTCATATTTTATTGTAATTTAATTTACTTATGTGAAGCAATATGAAATGTAATATAAATTAGGGTCTTTTGTGTATGAAAGATGTAACAGGGATTAATTCTTTGTCATATGAAAGTGTAATGGGAAGTGATCTTTTGTCATAGGAAAGTGTAATAGGGAAGGCTATGGTCTCTTCTCGTTGGGTATGGATCGTCATATTGTGGGGTATTGTATCTGCTTTGTTTGGGATATGGTTTCTTCTCGTTGAGGTATGGGATCATCAGAGTATGGGGTATTGTATCTTCTTTGCTTGAGGTATGGTCTCTGTATGGTCTCTGCTTGGAGTTGGAGGTAACATTAGGTAATAATGTACAGTATGTAATAATGAGTTTTTATTTTATTGTTTTAATTTATATTTTTTATGTTATAATTTATATTTATATATTTTATAGTTATTTAATTTTTTTTGGTTTTTTTTAATTAAAATATATATATATATATATATATAATAATCAATAACAACATATATAACTATTCTAAGATTTATTTGTATTTTCAATGAAATTACATTTTTTTCTATTTTCATAAAAAATGGATCTATTGTTAAGAGCTCGAAATAATAAAGCACGTGAACAAATACAAAAACATGTTCATTTAGTTTCAACCGATTCTTCCTTATTTGGTTAGAATGCTCTCTACCCCCATTTTTCATTGGGGGATAAGGCACATTCATCCTAAATGAGTTGGATAGATGATCTACATTTTATGAATAATTCCTCATAACGATTGTGAAAGTATGTGGAAAACTATTAAAAAAGTTTTTAACTTTCAATCTAGGTAGAATGGTAGTGTTTATTCATTTGATTAACCATGGGTTGAAATAACCGATTACAAAACTCAAGTTCTGAGACTTGTTAAAAGAAATCTCAACGGCAGCCTGTACTATTACATGTTGAATATGATTCACCATGGGGAGAAAGAGACATGTAAATTATCGGCTCTGGTTTATAATTTTGAAACTGAAGTGTTGACCGCGAACTATAAATATTTGAAGCAATGATTCTGATGTTTTATGGGAACCAAAACCTCCTATCATTATTAAGTAGAGATACCGACAATCTCCTCCGAAGAACTATTGCCTTCTTACGTGGGTTTAAATTATATGACTTAATTTAGTAAAGCTCAATTCGAAAATGAAAAGAAGTGGAAGTGATGTAAAATTTTAGTATTAATGTTATTAATAGTTCCCTTCCTGGAGCTATATTGTATCAAAGAACAATGGGTGAATTAAGGTGAATTAAGAGGTTTTCCAAATACTAAGTGCTAATGAGAATTGAAAGAAATATTTTAAGGGGTTATTTTTTATCATTAAGGAATTTCAAAGTTCGTATAGTAAGCCTTATCAGAAAATATTCTCATGAAAAGTGTACATCAGGTATAATGATATAGGATGTGTTACAGACCTTGAGCAACTAGGAGTTATCCATAAGTGGATTATTTGATCCACATGAACACCACGGGTTCTAGTTATGCGAAATAAGATTATATGGGTTGTTCAATGTATGTGTTTTTACCCCATACTAAACGAAAACCCTTGGTCGGCTCCAACTGAAGGGGCTTCAGAATTAACACCAAATTATCTTTTGCTTCTCTCGAAACCACTAGTTCCTATTTTTTTGAGATTCGAATAACGTGCATAACATTGTGATGTTGAAAACTGTATTTGCGTTGGGGTCATCGTTTAATTTTTCTCTTGAAGCATTTAACCACCAAGTCAACACTCTAGGCTGACGTTTTTTGCAGCCCGTTCTGGGAAGGGGAAAAACTAGGTAAATGCCAATAAATTAAAGCCAATCACTATTCAAATAAATGTTTTTTTATTTTATTTTATTTAATTTATAATATTTAATACATTGTTTAAAACATTGCAAAATGTAAAAATTTATAGTTTCTAAGCTAAATTAATAGGAAGTTGACCATATATATATATGAATCCTCTTGGGAAACATAATAGTAAAAATATATATACATTTATGAATATTATTAAAAAATATAATATCTGAATAATTAATAACCATAGAATTACTATTCTAAAATAACTATAGAGTAATTTTAAATTGGATACAGTTTCTTCATAGATAATTGATAACTCTAGTTTCTTCTTAATTCGGCACAAACTGTGTAAATCACTAAGGTTATTAAATGTTTAATAGGTTCATCAACCAATTGAATAAACTCTATCAATATTGAATTTAATAACTTTAAATTTGTTGGGGATAAGTTGCTTGAAGATATGTGGATACAATGTGGAAATATAGATGTGATGTTAAGTGTTCCATTGTAATCCCGATTCATAAAAAACGATTCATAAAAAAAAACATACATATACGATGATAATTGTCATTTGTTTGTGTAATAATAGAATATTTGCTACATAATCTAGATGGTAACACTTTACTTTTGTTTAAATTATGATACGTAGATTATATATATATATATATAAAGTTTTACTTAAAAACAAGGGAGACCTTGTATTTTTTAAGCTTAAATTAAATTAATAATTGATACAATAAAGTTTCTTGTTATATATTTATATATAAATTATAGGATCTTTTGCTAACTAGAAAATACATTAACACTTTCATTTATAAAAGGGTCCTGTGGTAATTAAAAAAGGGACAATTACTATTATCTATATATGTTAGTATCAATATAAGTAAGTCAAGGTGGGGTGGGGTTGTAGAGGCTGGGTTAATATAGAATGTGTATTCTAGGGAAAGGGCCAAATAAAGATTCAATTGACCTTTCCTAAAAAAAATCATGTAAGGGGAATACCGGTGAAGGGTATGTTGACCCTTACTTGCTGGCACAATATTCTCATGGATGGGGACCATGAAGAAGGGTTGGATGAACCTTCATCAAGTAAATTTTTTAACATAATTAAGATCCCCATGAAGGGTCGTCTGACCCTTCCTCTAGAATAATATTCTCACAGAGGCCCGGGAGCACAAAGAAGGGGTCGATCAGACCCTTCCTTAATGATGGCATTCTCGTCGTAGGGTATCCAATGGAAGTGATAACCAACCCTTCTTTTAAGAATAATATTCTCATCGGAGGGTGAGCATGGAGAAGGGTTCGACTAACCCTTCCTGAAGGATGGTATTCACGTTCAGGGGTATCCAGTGGAAGGATCAAACCCTTCCTAAAGAAAAGATTTCACATAAGCGAAATCTCCGGAAAGGGTTTCTCGACCCTTCCTTTCACATAGTAATATCATGAAGAGGGAACATGGAGAAGGGTCGATTGACGCTCTCTCAATAAAGGTTTTAGCATAACCGAGATCCCTAAGAAGGGTCGACCAACCCCTTCCTCTTGAATAGAGTTCTCATGGAGGGGGAGCACATAGAACAGTTATTTGACCCTTCCTCAAGGATGATATTTGTGTCATTGGGTATCCATTGGAAGGGTTCTATTATCATGCGTATGTACTAGGGATAGAAATAAAAAGGGTATAAAAAATTGCATGAGAAAATGGATAAATATCATATCTAGTAAAAAATATGGTGTTTTTAAATTGGGAAATGTTTATTGAGAAGGGGTTCAACAAAAGGATTTTGGGAGGAATTGTTTAATATCTAGTGAAATTAGGAGTACTCTTAATATACCATGAGCAATCGTGTTATGTTACAAGTTCACTGAGTGAAACCCTCTTTATATAATATATATATATATATATATATATTATATATATATATATTGGAATTATATATCCATTATACTTATGGTTAAACATAAATATTGGAATAGCAATAAATTAGGGTTGAACTAAAATGTTATGAAATATTTATATATATAAAATGTTTGTCCTTATTTCATCAATAGTCTAAGTTATTTGAATCATGTGTAAGAGTCACTACGACCCATTAATATAATTGTTAATGGTTGCATCATAACAATTTATAATATATATATATATATATATATCTAGGTCATACAATGAATATATATAAGTTTGCATAAGGTTTCTAGTGATAGCATTTGCATTACGAAGGGTCTTACAACATTTTATGGTGAAGGTAAGATCTTATCCTTGCTTTCTTATTTTCCTTATCTTTTACCATTTTGAGTTTCTCTTTATTTCTAGGTTTTAAGAGAACGTTTATTTTGAATATGTTCTTAACTTTGCTAACTATGTTTCGATATAGTTAATAATCAAAATACTTAACCATATAAAATTTAATTTCATTTTCAAAATGTACAAATGATATTTCTTAAACCATACAATTATAATTAAAAAAAAATTCAATGTACTTGGTTTTCAAATAAAATAAAAATATAATTTTATAAAAAAAAAAAATTATTATTTTAATCTACTTATTGTTTAATCAAAATCATCATTTATAAAAAATATCATTTATAAATAATGGGTAGTCTAAAAGTTCTACGATTTCAAACGAAAAAATTTGATTTTTTCTACACAATTTTGAAAAAATTCGCTAGGAACTTTAAAAAATCTTGGTTACAAATTCTCAAACTCTAAAATTTTGGGTGCCCCCGGGGGTTTTTGATGGTGATGAATCCATTTGTATCATCAAAATTGCCATTAAAAACACAATTAAAATCAAATTTTTGCAAAATAAAAAATGTTGGATCTCCTGTGAAAAACCCTTTATCTCAGCTAAATCATGGAATTTTTAGACAACTCCTATAAATAAAACTAAATCTCTTTATCTCTTCATTCACTCATCATTTGGTCAAAATGATGAAGTCAAAATGTGAGTGGGATTTCACTTAGCTTTATAAAATTAAAATATTATTAGCATATTTGAACATATAGATTTTCACAGGGCATAATCATTGTGATGTTTACTTCTATATTAAAATATTTAAAAATATTATTAGAATTAATAATAATTACAAATATTTATGCTTAACATTAAATAAAAGAAAAATGAACAAATACAATGAAATTTTTGATTTAAAAATGAATAAGTATAATAAAAATTTGTAAGTTTAATAATATTTATGTTTTCAAAAATATTATATGAATAAAATAATTGAAAGTATTATTTTATAAGTATTTTATAGATTTCGAATCATAATATATATGATTAAATGTAACATTTACACATGCTTATATATCTACAATTATTATTTAAGTATGTAATAATATTACTCTTTATTGATTATATCGATATTATCTAGAAAACAATAGAACTTTATAATTCATCATACATTTTTTTTTACATAATAGGTTGAAACCTTTGGCCTTAACAAGTCCTTACTAAGTAGGGAATCAGTATATTAAAAAAAAAAAAGGTCGTGGCATATTTGGTGCCACTACTCAATGTTTAGCTTTCTCTCATAGCATAAACACAACAACCACTCCCCCAAATCCAATCTTCATTCCCATCCTCAATGTTATTAATGATATATTTTGATCTACATGATTTAACTATTCCACTCTTACATTACTACTCTTTTTAGCATTATCCCAATTTCTCTCTTTTCCTTCATTTTCATTACATGAATCTAAAGGACAACCCCATAAACACTTATTGTTTTGAAATGAAGATACATTGAAAGTGGAAAATTGTGTTCCTGTGGGATTCGTCCGTAGAGAATGTTTGATGAAACATCCAGAACAACCAACTCATGTAATTTAGAGAGCTCTTCATGAATCGATCCAGTCAAATTATTATTTGCCAGATTTAACTCCTCCAAAGTAGATATGTGACTAAGAGTTGCAGGTATGCTCCCTTCCAATTGATTCCAAGATAAATTCAACAACCACAAGGAATTCATACTACCTATGCTTGCGGGGATTTCTCCTGTAAGATTATTGAAAGATAAATCAAATATAATGTTTGTGACGAAGAGATATGATAGACTATACTCCCTCCCTTTCATGTCAATTTATGATTCCCAAGGACAAGGCACCACATCATCTTCATCTTTTGGCACATTTTCAAATACAGAGATCCTCTCAAGATGCATCGGTATTCTTCCACTAAATTTGTTGTTTGATAAATCCAAGAGAGAAAAGATGGTGAGATTAGTGGTGTGCTCAGGAATACAACTGTACAATTTATTATAAACGAGATTTAAATATGTTAACAGCTGAAAACACATGAAGTATTGAGGAAGCTCCCCTCTCAATCCATTCTTCCTTAAATCTAGTCCTCTAAGCTCGGTACAATTGGCCAAAGATGTTGGTAATGCCCCAAAGAAGTTATTAGAATGACTAAAGAAAGACAACATAGAAGTACAATTACCGATGCCATCAGAAATTGGTCCCTCCAAGTAGTTTTTTGATAAATGTAATAATTGAAGTGAAACCAAACCATTAATACTATGAGGAATACTCCCGAAAAAACTATTATTATATATGACAAGTGCAACAAAAAGTTTAGTTAACCTATGCTATATGGGATATGTCCACTTGATTTGTTTGAGTCCAAATATAACTCAAACAATAAATCAAGGTTTCCTAATGCTGCCTATAAGATACCTATGACTATGGGAATTGTGCCTATAATATTGTTGTTTGAGATAGAAAGGAAATCAAGCTTATTTAAATTGTTAATAGCTTCAAGTATGCTACCCATAATCTTGTTTTCAGAAAGATCAATTGACTCAAGTTGGTAAGGGCTTCAGGGATGTTGGTGAGTTTGTTTTTAGTGAGATGTAGGTTGGTTAACCTAGTTAAATTGGAAAATTTGTTGTACGCTAGACCCAGGAACTCCAGTTTCTGGAGCAGGCTCAATTCCATTGGAATAGAACCCATCAGATTGTCGCCCAGGTCAATTACTCGCAACACTTTCAGCTGGCCAAGCTCGGGTGGAATTCTTCCTGTGAAATAATTATCCCAAAGAATCAATGTGCGCAATAATGAGAGGTTTCCTATACAAGGGAAAAGGGTACCTTCGATATCTGCTCCATCAAGGTCTATGGCGACCACTCTTTTGGTGTGTTTTCTGCAGCGAATATCGGACCATGACGAGCATATGTTCTCAGATTTCTCCACCGTCCAGTTGGAGAGGATGTCATATGGATCCGATGTGATGGCCTTTCACAATGACAGGAGGGCGAGCCTTATCGAATGGACAGAGTTTTATTTAATGCTCGCCCCCATTGCATATCATCCATCTGATATGCATGCCCTCATGGACCATGACCATCGATCATGGTGATCCATTGCATATGCCGGGCCGGGAGTTGTCTAATCATTCAGGCAGAATCCATCCACATCCTTGCCGTCACTCGGTCACCCCGGTCCACTCAGAGCCGGCATCGGGAAAACCAAGGTCGAAAAACTCTTCGTCTGTATACGGTCAGCATTAATGGCAGACTCATTCAAAATTTGAAATTGTAAGCCCACTCGATTTTGAAATGGTAAACCCGCACAACTCGGATTAGGCAGCATTGTTTAGGTCTGCAACTAGAATTCATTTCTTGAACGGAAATCCGTCTCATGCTCTCCATGACGTCAACGTTCACCAGCTTCCGTTTCTTCACGACCACCCGTCCTCGCGGATAAACCATCGCGTCGAAGTCGGGAGGATGCAGAACTATCCGCTCTGGTTATTCTCTTTGATTTATTTGACGAGAAGTTCCTGTGCGTTTGGCTATATCGGTGGCCAGTAAAAGTGGGAAAGTGGGAAAGCAGCCTGTGTCGTCGCGGAAGTATTTTTACCGAGTCGAAAACACGGTCACTCCGCAGGCCAATAACCCGATTCTGTGTGTGAAACCTGTGACGAATCGTATCAGAAAGTTTGGCAGACTCTTCATTTCTTAGGCGTTCAAGAAAGGGCTCGCCGATCGGTTGCAGATTTTGTCTTCCGACTTCATAGATGCCGATTTTGTGGATGCCGATTTTGTGGATGCTTGCATTGGAGTTACGCGTGCCAGAATGCAAGGGAGGGCTTAATACGGCTGCTTGTGTTCTTCTCCCATCTTATTTGAGCAGTTCTTATCATATTTATTATGTTTGTCAGATCAATTCTTGCAGCTTTTTTCTCCATTGCGTTTCAGATAATCTGTATGGTATCAGATACTATATACAGGAATCGAGCAATCACTTCTTACAGGCTACAGCTTCCTTCTCCATTGGGTTTTACTGTTACATTATCTGTAGATGGTACCAGATACCAGATAAGCGTAAGTACGTTTCCTTTTTCGGTTCCTTTACGCAGTAAATGTTTCATGTTATAAATTTTTATCCAATCTCTCTTCTGATAAAAATACAAATTTCTGTGCAGGGAATGACGAGAAGGATTTGCCAACTTAGAAGATCACAGCAAATGAAGCGTTTGGCTGTATTGGTGGCCAGTAAAAGTGGAAAAGCAAGTGCAAATGAAGCAGCAGCTTGTATCTCAAGGTATTTGTGAATCGTGTGCTGTAACTAAAGTTATCCGAATTCTCCAACGTAACGTTCTTGGTTTTTTGTTTTTTTGTATTTTTCTGAATGGTTTTTTGTTTGTAGAGGGCACTTCAAAGGATGTGCAGTTTACTCTGATAATTACAGTAAGGAAGTCCAGCCTTTGAGCAATGAAATAGAGGTGAACGAAAGTAAAGAGACATGTGCCTCCTGTACCACCCCCCGACGACGAGCAAAGAATCTGGTTTAGATCCTAAGCAGGCTTTTGAGTGGAACATTTTGCTCCGGTTATCTTCAACCATACTATTGTAGTACGAGACGTATTATCGATTTCATGATGATAATTTCAGTACCTGAGAAAATTATGTTGAAATTTTTGTGACGAAGCTCGTGTAACGAGATGTAGAAGTTCTTTATAATGAACCTAATATATTTTGTGGAGTTGGTTTTCTATTGACAAATTTGTAGTCGGAGGACAAATTCTAATTAACATTGGATGATTTTATCGGGTTAACGTCGTATGATTGTGATTTTTGACTGTGTATGACTGTAACTTCAATTGTATGATTGCAACTTCAATTGTAGTATAACAGCACACCACACATCGGCAATCCTTATCTCGATTGCACATTCTTAAAATGGATTGACGTGTCACCGCTAGTCCCACACAGCTCCGTCGGTTCAAATGAATGTTGCAGCTCGGTCAGTCCGATGGTCCTCATCATCCTTGATGGATGTATACCATTGCCACTCGATGATCCATATAGATACCCATGCCAATGTGCATTTATCCATCACTTGAAAGGTGTTGCAATTTATTGCAGGCAGTTAGTGTTAACTACAACCAGGTCTATGGATGGACTTGTAAAACGAAGGCTTTATTTCAAATTTTGAGCTACAGAACGTGCCTGAAAACTGTCCATTTTTTCCCTCAAGGATCCTTTCTTGTAACAATCCATTTTTGTGGTCAAGGTTGCACTGCTAGAGCGCTTGTGAAGGAGTTATCCATTCCAATTGAAGTATGCCATCCTCTGGGCAATCTATTTGTTTGAATTTTTTCACCCTCTGTATTCTAAATGCCAATTGGGGTTTTCAAATACCCTCTTGTAGTTCCTCCTTTAACTATTTCGTTCGCTCTTAGAAAGAAGGAGAAAGCTGTGTAGAGGTCTTTGTGGGATTTAACCTTGCAGATGATTTTGTGGCATTCATCCATTTTCTCTCTTTCAATTATATCCTCAAGTATACATTAGTGATTTGGCGATTTACTTGTAGGCGTCTAGACCTGAGCGTGAAGAGATCGCAACAGTTTGTCTCCTTTGTTAAGGATTATAGAGTTCACACCCACTGTGTGGAGAATCTGTGCGTTTCTGCCAACGGAGGACATTTGTTCTTCTCATTCTGTCTCTGCCGTACACGCAAATTCCAATGAGATGCTTGTCGAAACAAGCCTTGATTTGCAGTTCATGGTGCTTTCGAAAAAATTATGAGAAGGGGGTAAAAGCTTATGGATTCTTTAAAAAATTTAAAACTTCACGAGAAAATTTGAAGTTTAAGGCGGTTACATAATTAAAGTCAACAAATATTAGGCTACATATTGGGCGAGCCTTATTGAATAGACAGAGTTTTATTTAAGGCTCGCCTGTATGGTGTGAGAGGCATATCGCATACATCTATAACATATGGCATGAGTTCCACCATGGCATAAGTTTCGCCATGGCATGAGTATGGGCATCCGTGGATGCTCGTCTGCTCCGGTGACCGGAAACGTGCTATCGAATCTGCGGCGTTGGAAACCTCCCATCACATCTCACACTCAGTTGTATCTGTCAGTTCCTCTTTAATTTCCCATCATGTTATCAGTGCATATGGTTACATCTCGCCTATCAATTTTTGAGGGCGCCATTTTCATTTCAGAATGCGAGGCAAATTTAAATTTGAATTTGAATTTGAGGATGCTAGGCAAATTTCAGTTTGAATTCAGTGACAAAGTAGTCACCGATGCCACTCATTGTTGGGAAACTGTTTCTTGGTTGGGAGGAGTCGGTCTGTTTATCATGGCGAATATTCAGCCTATGAAGGCCTCTTTCATTTCAACCAGCCAATTCTCTAAGTGGTTTCGCTTTCAGTTAGTGCCAGTGCCAATGCTGGTTAGGGAGCCGATGACGGCCATGGCCTCCACCTTGCTCATTTAAATGTGAATTCATGCAGGCGTGTTATATATATATATACATAGATATGAGGTTGATTAATGGCAGGGATGATGGCCATGAACTTGAAGACAAGAGGCAAGTGCAAGTCAATTCATGGGAGCTAATGATTACTTCCATCCTCATAGCAAAATCCAATGAATGGCCTCTACAAGATTTCTGATATATGAAAATCCCAACAATTTCTCATCCAAAATATTTCTGCATGTTTCTTGCCATTCACAACTCGGTTCAGTCATGCTTTGAATTCCTCCACCGAAACCGATTTATCTTTCTCTGTAGACGATGCTGAAGTTACAGGGATCGTAGGCTTCTCTGTTCTAGTAAATTGACCATAGAAACCAGGTTCTGTCTGCACTAATGGAAGATTGCATGTAGTATCTGATCCACCACCGAGGGAGGAATTGGATTGAAGCTGAATAAAGTTTCTCGTCTACACTTGAAAATGGATGCTCATGAGCATCCACTGGCTCCGGCGATGGAAAAGGAAATGTCAAATATGCAACCAGCCCAGTCTAATCCGCTAGCCATGTCCGATCAAGTTTGATTGGATTTTGTGTGATTCTATCCCTAGTTTGGAAACCAAATATCTGTAATTTGTAAACCAAATACTCTCCACCTGGATCCCTCATACAACTCTTTACTCAACTGCTGGTAGACTCAATGCAAGGCTATCCATGACATCCATTTGACGTCTTGAAATGCTGGATTTCGTTTCACTCCTCACTTTCTTATCCTCATCAAGTGTTGTTCATGACCTCTGGAGGCCCTCCATTCGTGAGGCTTCCCTGGCTATACCATTTGCTACTTTGTGACCGCTCTGAGGGAATGAAGTATTTTGAGCTCACTCAACAAAAAATTCAAAAACTCTCAGGTCGACACTTTTTGAGGTAAAACTGTCACCTTACTGTTTATTTTACAAGTTTGGTTGTGTTGTATGCATTATGGACTCAGTGTTTAACAAATTGGTTCGATTAAATCCTAACCCTCATCAGTTTACCTTCATTTCAGTTATGGATTGCCCAAGTGTGTATATTCAGAGAATCGTCAAGAGCATAATGATGCCTACTATATGCTATGTATTGGCCCTCTAATGAATATGTTCTCTAAACCTCGCGTTGGGATCTTGTGCTTTAAATATTACAAAATTCTCATTGTAATTGGTGATTTCCGTGAATGAATCTTTAATTTAATTTATGCTTGTTATAAAATTTTAGGTGAAATATTACAATGGTGGTGAATCCTGAAGTATATGCTATATTGTATGAAACCACTCATTTATGTGATATGGTATTTTTTAATAGTAATTTTACTATATATAATAATTTTTAATAATTAAGATTATTATTATTTATATTAATTACATGTTTTATTATTGTTAGAGTAAATGTTAATTTGTATATAAATAGAGAATTCATATTTTATTGTATATTAAAAACAGAGAGTTTGGAAATTGCCGTGAATATTGAATTATAAAAATTTAATTGGATTTAATGTTACATTTCAAAATATATAAATTGTATTTTTTTTTTTATAAAATTTATTTAAATTATATAAATTTAATTGGATTTAATGCTACATTTCAAAATATATAAATTGTATTATATTTTTATTTTTATAAAATTTGTTTATATATATATATTTGGTATATAATTTTTCTTATATCACAATTAGATATAGATTCAGGAGACTTATAATTATATGTTTATATAATAATAATAAATTTTTACATTAAAGAAATTGATTAAGAAAAATAATATACTTTTTGTAACATGTGCCTAATTAAGAGATCTTGTTCTAATGAATATGTAATAAATTGGCATGATGTAACCTAGCTTTTAGTGTTAACTTTTTGTCTAATTACAAGTTTAGTTTTGTTATTATTCTAATCAATAGGTAATAAATTGGCACGATGTAACCTACCTTTAGGTGTTAACTTTTTGTCTAATTACAAGTTTAGTTTGTTATAGCAAATAATTTAGAAATGGTAAAATTATTAATATTTTTTCCATTTTAATAAGAGTAATATAGAAAAATGATTGTCACACCCATTGTACACCAATCTATGTGATGTGACAAACACATTTTCACTTTAATCTTAACTATGTGAGATATGAACAAGTTCAACTAACACTAAGTATCCAACTTCCAATAACTACCCAACTAAATCACACTCAACCATATTTATTTAATTAACACTATGACAACACTGTAACAATGTACCTAAAAGAAACCAACTAACACTAAGTATCAAACTTCCAAACTTTGTTAAGGTGAATGTAATGTATGGTACAAAGAGCTGACAACCTCCTAAAAACCAACAAAGTTACAAAGTGCCAAGGACAACATTCTTCTCCTTGGTCTCACCATTAAATAAATCAAAACAACCATACAACTTACAACAAAACTACCCCAATTACAATAAAATAAATTGAAGAATTTTGAAGTCATGAAATCAATTCTTGTTTTGCGCTCCTTGTTGACAAACATAACTATTTCTCTTCATGAAATGGACTTTAAAATATTCTAAAAGTCATGATTAGGCCTACATAAAAGGTAGTAATAAATCAATTCCCACACTCAAATCCCCACACAAAAGCCCCCTAACTCTATCCTAAAAGTAAATAATGATTTGAAAGTCACACTACTCATCACTTAAGGTTTACTAACCAATTAAAGTCAACATTTTCTTGGTGAAAACCTCCTCTCTCCACTTAATATCTTCATTCTTGATGTGTAAAAAAATTACGATAAAAAAATTAATACCTCAAGAAATTGGATCCCTCTAGGTGCTTAATAGATCCAGGTTTAAGATGGATCTATGTTGTTAT
Source organism: Larix kaempferi (assembly GCA_027924585.1). Classification (NCBI taxonomy): domain Eukaryota; kingdom Viridiplantae; phylum Streptophyta; class Pinopsida; order Pinales; family Pinaceae; genus Larix; species Larix kaempferi. The sequence goes on along the minus strand of BSBM01001946.1, from coordinate 844,707 downwards.
AGAAAATCAATCGAAATTATCACTCGCATAATATTCATCAATCCACATGTCACTTTGTTCTTTGTTTTGTGTTCATGCCATGCTTTTAACCTATCTACCCATTAACTTTAGTTTAATGATCATACATAGTCCGCTATAAAACTTCTTGATTACTTTTGACCTAAGCTAGGCCCTAGCTAGTCCACTCTTTTCCTATTTCACCAAGATACATTAAGAGGGAGGGAAAAATGGAAATCATGGATAAGTTTATCATGCCCATAATCGAGTATCCATATTGCAAGAATACAATTCAATTTTATCATTTCCATAATCTAGTATTCATATTGTAAGAATACAATTCTAATATACTTACACTTGGAAACTCAAAATCATGTAGAATTGATTCGAGTTCTTGGATGCTCCATATACCCATAGTTAGAAAAGTTTAACATCTTGCCCAAAGGGTTCTAGTTGAATGATTTTGTGTCTCTTCTTCCACGTTGCATTATTCACTATTGTTTAGTTTCATTCATTTCGATGGTAACTTTCTAATCTTCTACAAACTTTCATTGCCATTCATCATGTCATCAAACTTCTAAAATTTTATTACCTTTCGCTATAGTATTTGAAGAGGGCTCACTACTTCCCCATCCTCCCTAAAAAATTTAATCATTCATGTCTAATGTTCATGCTATGGCGCTTTATCTACACCGACTTCAAAATGCAAGCTTTAGCTTACTTCCATTTTGCATTTTTTCAAAACAAAAATGGCTTTGCTGCAACACACAAGCTCGACATTAGAGTTATTCTTTAGTATGAAAAATTCCCTTTGTTATTAACTTTTCTTCAATATTGTTCTTGAACAAAAATCAACAAACCAAATTGTCTTCCTTAAAAAATTATTGCATAACTACAACAACTATTTAATAATGGCTCATTACACAACAAGGACATCATCGACTCTACAATGGTTCGGGAATGTATTCATTACTTATGTTGTCCCCATCATGAATATCTATAAATGTTTCAAATTCAGTCTTTGTCTACAACTATACGAGAATATCAAGTTCATCCTCTATTTTATGGTTTACTTCGAATGTACTCTCTTTCAAGGCATCTTCTTCTAGAAAGCTTCTAGTGTTCAAAGTAATAATTTATTTTATTGATCCATAAACACAGGACTTATAGACCACATACCGGACGAACATAGATCTGTGGGGAGATTCCTTATTCATGGTGCAACCCTGAGTGAAAACTTTCTCATCTACTAACCACCAATAAGCATAAGAGGATGGGCCTTTCTTTAAAATGGTTTCAAGGCTTCAACTTTTAGTTTCCCGTAGTATTTCATTGCTTGGTCACTTTGCTTGTGGTGGACATATCGATGCCAACTAAGTTCCCCATATGTATTTATGGTCAAAGTTGAGGCTCAACACTTTATTACCGCCAAGCCAAAATAAACAACATACATTATTTGGATTAATAAATGAAACCAATGCACTCTAAGGTTTCCAACCAAGTAGAACTCTATAATATTGGATACTAAACCCAACAATACATACTATGTTCTAACTAGAAGTGGGTATTCTCTATTTCTTGTGTAAATATGCTTACCTGGAACACAATTTCAACAATAATTTGTGGTTAACTAGAAGAGACCATCAATCAAAATGCCCAATTGTATCACTATAGGTAATGTCATGCATAATTACTTCACTCGTATCTCAATACAAAGCACAGTCCAACCCTGATGAATCATGCATATATCGTGACTTTATCTCAATGTAGATTCTTTTAGGTAATGACACATAAGCTATTGTACATGTTTCTGATTAGAGATTGATCAATACAAAACATGCACATATTTTTGTTATGTTAATTTTCATATTGCAAATCTGATTTACAGTTCCGAATAATTTACTAAAAATTGTTAACTAAAAACACACTGAGATATAACAAATCACACAACAACAAAAAATAGTTAATCACACACATTTGACACTTAGATTTACTCTAGAAAACACCAACTTATAAAAATCACGAGCTCCCATCCTAGGATAATGCGGCCCATTTAGGAATTACAATGATAGAATTCTAGCCTTCACACCTCAAGATCAGTCGGCTTCGGTCTTGTTGTTTTCTAACCCTCACCTGCCCCTTGCTCATTTCTTTAGCCCCTTCCCTACACACGTGTATGGAAGTACTTCTCCACCCACTCAATGAGATCTCACTCACTCATTTTGTGTGTCTATTGTATCACCTCCTCTCCTTAGGCTTCATTTTATATTATTACAATGACTAAAATACCATGGGCCCTCCATATCTCCTAAGTGATTTTAGATCACTTAAGATATATGGCTACAAATTAATCTTTCAATGTCACAAACTAAGTCACCTATTAGGAATTATAACATAAAATTCACTTTCCCTCTTAAGCAAGTTCGTAGAGAGGTCTTATGGACGACTCATGTATGCCCGACACTTGGCCTATGCAAAAGTTCCTGTCCAAGCTACAAATACTAACAATAATGTGGGTGGTTGTATAGAGTACTGCAACATTTATCTTGTGGAACACCGTGTATGTGGGCATGTTGGTGCAAATGGCTTGGGACAATCAACAAATAGGATAGCACTATTTTATTTTAGGAGCTATTAAAGATACCCTAAGAAATTTAAAAGCCATGAACGATATATTTTCTACCTTGATTAACTTAGCTTATAAGGTAAATTCAACAAGGGAGTGTTGGAAACAAATTCAATTAACATCAATTAGGGAAATAGTGTGAAGAATGACCCTCCTAAGCAAATAGAAAAATAGGGTGGTATTATTATTAGTCCCACCCCCCGAGGAGGATACAAAGGAGATACATGCAAACAAGTGTATACATTCTCAAATATAAATGAGGTGGCCATCCCTATGCTCAGGGCATTATCTCAATACAACATGGAATCAATGCCAAGACGGGTTTGATGATTAGTATACATGAATAATTTGTGGGTATAATACATCATGGGAGTAAAGACAGGAGAAACAACATAACACGAGTAAAGAGCATATATACAATAAGAGATCTAAGTAAACAGTTAAGCAAGTAAAATACTCAATATCATCACACATTAACAATATTGGTGGAAAGCATTTGTATTACTATAGATAGGGAAATACATGGAAGAGACATAGAACTACAACCGAGGCTTAACGCTGCAGCCCTTCTCCATCCAATCCATTTGCCATATCCTTCCAAGGAAGTATGAGTCCTCCAATAGGTGAATGGAGATGTTCCAAGGATGATTTCACCAGCATATGGATACCATAGACTTCCTCCCTTGGGATGGGAGTGAGCTTCATTTAAATAGGACTAAGTGGATAGGATATGGATAGGATAGGTTGAGATAGGGTAGGAGAGAGATAGGGGATCCTTCCAAGGAGTTAGGAACCGAAGGCCAACTCCCCCAATAGGTCAGGGATAAGGATCCAAGTCAGCAACCTTTGAGAATGAACTCAAAGAAGCTATTTTTTCCCATTAACTGACTTCGTTGCACCCTGTAATTAGGTAAGGTGCGACATCGCATGTTGCCTATGTGCAGCTTGCAACGACCTCTCAAAACCTAGTACAAATAAGTGCAAACCCTTCCAGGTCAATCACTCAATCAAGGTACTTCAGGGATGTGTACATTGGATCTGATGATGAGGAGATTTAATAACAAATATATATATCAAATTTTAGAAAAATATTAAAAAAAATTAGCAATACTAAATTGAAGTAAAGTGAAAACCTGAAAACCTGTTTTTAAACTTAGAAGGGCATTGTTTCCTGCTCTTACACCACTCTGCATGGAGGCAACCATTTGAAGGTTGTTAGGTATTTGCAGAATAGGAATGGATCATATGATTGCAGAAAGATAGCAACAATCATGTTGCAAGAATGTAATCCCTTCGGGAATTGTTAAATAATACACACACAACCTTTGTGGACTAGCCCGTGTACGGGTGAACCACGTTATATTTTGTCTCTTATGTTTCACATGGTGTTTCTCAATGTGTCTTATGTATGAGTACTTGTTTCTGTCCTTAAAAATTTTTATGATTACTTTGATGTATACGATTCATATAGAAGGTTGGTTGTTGATATAATGCTTCTCTTATGATTATGATTGTGTTGTTACCATTGAGATTGTTTTATTGAAAGAAGTATATGTTTCTTAAAGAATGTATATTAAGACATAATGAAGTTTGTGTTTCCCGCAAGATTTATGAAATGGTTGACATCTTAAGTTAAGCATTGATTTAGTTAAAAGTAAAACATCTATCTATTCATGCAAAAATGACGGGAGATAGTACTTAATATACATGAGTTTCATTGAGGGATCTTTTCCTTGATTATTATAATGACATTTATAAACAATAATAAATGTTTTAATGACATTGAGGGATCTATTCATTGCAAGGTTTTAATTATTGTAAGCAATAATTTAAGAAAGTAAACCCACTCTTTATATTTCCGCATATATTTTAGTGGCATTTTAGGCACTTAGAAAAGTTTTAAATTTTATGAAATTTTGGGTACGTGACAGAGATGCATTAACAATCGATTTCTGGAGTGCCTTCGGAGAGAAGGAATAAGCAATGAACAATGGTCCTCCGGAAGGGATCTTCTCATGTCGACCTGATAAATTTAGTGAAGAAACAAGCAAATCGGGATGACATGGCTCTCATACAAAACCTGAATCGGTTCAGCAAAATTGACTCGTAATAAGGCACAAGATAAAGCTTCTTCTTTTTTGCAGAACTTGGCTAAAATCCACAAAAAGGTTCCAGACATCCTCCATGTCGCATCTCCACATCATTTGGGATCCATGTGGAACCACCATGTCACACTGTTGACATGCCACTTGTAGGGCCCAAATAAAACCCAGAACCATATTATGAGTTGAAGGTGGTTGTTTTTCTAGATCTGCTTTAAGGTGGAACCATGGGCATTATTGGTGGAACCATGGGCACAGTTGGTGGAACTAAGAGATTTGTTTATTGAACCATAAGCTCTATTTATGGAACCATGAGCATTGATGGTGGAACCATGATCTCTATTTATGGAACTGTAGGTGTTGTTGGTGGAACCATGAGCTATATGTATGGAACCTTAAATAGAGCTCATAGTTCCACCAAGAATGCTCATGGTTCCACAAATAATGCTCATCGTCCCATCAATAATGCTCATGGTTCCACGGATAGTGCTCATTGTTCCACCAATAATGTTCATGGTTCCATAACTAGAGCTCATGGTTCCACCAACAATGCTCATGGTTCCATAAATAGAGCTCATGGTTCTACCAACAATGCTCATAAATAAAGCTCATGGATCCACCAATAGTGCTCATGGTTCCATAAATAGAGCTCATGGTTCCAACAATGGTGCTCATGGTTGCATAACTAGAGCTCATGGTTCCACCAATAGTGCTCATGGTTCCATAACTAGAGCTCGGGGTTCCACCAATAGGGCTCATGGTTCCATAACTAGATCTCATGGTTCCATAACTAAAGCTCGTGGTTCCCCCAACATTTCTCATGGTTCCATAAATAGAGCTCGTGGTTCCCCCAACATTATCGGTGGAACCATGAGCATTGTCGGTGTCCATTAAAACCGAACAAATTTCACTTAGAAATGTTTAGCCTGAAGGTTATCTTTGAGTTGTTACAGAATAACAGTCCAAATTCTTAAGCCAAAACCCTATTTCCTTAAAATCCATCAGAAATATAAAGAAAACTACTGATTTTAATCCGCAGCATAGATTTATACAGTTCCATCCATCTCTATGGGGGATGTATAAAATATTGAAATCCATCCCATCTGTAAACCGAATTTACATATTAAATTTTGAGAACTATTAACAACAACCTAACAACCTAATTTTGCTCCCTACTTTGTTATGAGCCTCATTACCTTTATACATCACTTTCAACAACATTAGCTCCATTTTCCTCTACTTTGTGTATTTTTAACTAGTTTAGTTGATTCTTCATTCTATAGAGAAGTTTAAGAGTGTCACTTGGTTATTTTAATTCTCCTCCACCAATAATGCTCATGGTTCCATAACTAAAGCTCATGGTTCCATAGACAACGCTCATGGTTCCACGGACGGTTCTTATGGTTCCATAACTAAAGCTCATGGTTCCACCAACAATGCTCATGGTTCCACCGATAATGCTCATGGTTCCATAACTAAAGCTCATGGTTCCACCGACAATGCTCATGGTTCCACAAACAGTTCTCATGGTTCCATAACCAGAGCTCATGGTTCCACCAACAATGCTCATGGTTCCACTGATAATGCTCATGGTTCCATAAATAAAGCTCATGGTTCCATAGACAACGCTCATGGTTCCATGGACAGTTCTCATGGTTCCATAACTAAAGCTCATGGTTCCATCAACAATGCTCATGGTTCCACCGATAATGTTGGTTCCATAACTAAAGCTCATGGTTCCACCAACAATGCTTATGGTTTGATAACTAAAGCTCATGGTTCCATAACTAAAGCTCATGGTTCCAGCGACAATGCTCATGGTTCCACTGATAATGCTCATGGTTCCATAGACAACGCTCATGGTTCCATGGACAGTTCTCATGGTTCCATAACTAAAGCTCATGGTTCCACCAACAATGCTCATGGTTCCACCGATAATGCTGGTTCCATAACTAAAGCTCATGGTTCCACCAACAATGCTCATGGTTCCATAACTAAAGCTCATGGTTCCACCGAAAATGCTCATGGTTCCACCAATAATGCTCATGGTTCCATAACTAAAGCTCATGGTTCCATAGACAACGCTCATGGTTCCACGGATAGTTCTCATGGTTCCATAACTAAAGCTCATGGTTCCACCAACAATGCTCATGGTTCCACCGATAATGCTCATGGTTCCATAACTAAAGCTCATGGTTCCACCGACAATGCTCATGGTTCCACAGACAATTCTCATGGTTCCATAACTAAAGCTCATGGTTCCACCAAAAACGCTCATGGTTCCATAACTAAAGCTCATGGTTCCACCGACAATGCTCATGGTTCCACAGATAATGCTCATGGTTCCATAACTAAAGCTCATGGTTCCATAGACAACGCTCATGGTTCCATGGACAATTCTCATGGTTCCATAACTAAAGCTCATGGTTCCACCAACAATGCTCATGGTTCCACCGATAATGCTCATGGTTCCATAACTAGAGCTCATGGTTCCACAGACAGTGCTCATAGTTCCACCAATAATGCTCATGGTTCCACCGATAATGCTCATGGTTCCATAACTAGAGCTCATGGTTCCACCAACAATGCTCATGGTTCCATAACTAAAGCTCATGGTTCCACCGACAATGCTCATGGTTCCACCAATAATGCTCATGGTTCCATAACTAAAGGTCATGGTTCCACAGACAGTGCTCATGGTTCCATAGACAGTTCTCATGGTTCCATAACTAAATCTCATGGTTCCATAACTAAAGCTCATGGTTCCACCGACAATGCTCATGCTTCCACCGATAATGCTCATGGTTCCACAGACAGTGCTCATGGTTCCACGGACAGTTCTCATGGTTCCATAACTAAATCTCATGGTTCCACCAACAATGCTCATGGTTCCACCGATAATGCTCATGGTTCTGCCAATAATGCTCATGGTTCCATAACTAAAGCTCATGGTTCCACCAACAATGCTCATGGTTCCACCGATAATGCTCATGGTTCTGCCAATAATGCTCATGGTTCCATAACTAAATCTCATGGTTCCATAACTAAATCACGACCCCTTTTTTGAAGTTTCCTAGAGAAGATTGTCGTGAACCGAGTTTGACATCCGGTGATCGAAGGTCCCGTCGCTCCAGTGACCTGCCATCATCCATCTTCACCGTCTCTGTTTGCACTCTTGATTGTTGTCATCTAACCTCTGTCATTTCCCTATGCAATCCTTCTTGGGGTGTCCCTCCACCTACCGCCAACACCCATTTCTCAAGCCTATCGTGGATGACGTGAACTTAATAGCAAAATTTGAAATTGAACTGGGCGGGCTTCATCCCATGCCATCCAAATTTGAATAGGCGAGGCTACATTTGAACACTGCATTTGGAAAATGCCTCTTTGGGTAATATTATGTTTTGATTTTGAAATCAATGGGGTTGGGTAGCCGATAATACAATATGTGTTTGAGGCGAGCAGGAGGGGGCAAGCCTCATGGCTCCTTGAATTTCTTCTGCTCAGAGGATACAGCTTCAACATGATTAAGAACTTAACGAAATTGAGATTGGGACGGCACTTCAAAGTTCCAAGTTATGTTATGGCCCGGTCATAGAATTATGCTTTGGGTTCTTGGCAGCTGAACCCTACGCACACAACAAGGCATCATGGATATTTCCTATCCCCAAAATAAAATATAAACAAACAGTAAGTAAGTTCATTTTGGGTCTTGTAGCTCCCTTATTCCAAATTTTGATGCTTCCACCCCCAACCTACGGAACTAGTAAGTTAGTGGAATATTTCCTCCATGATAGTTTGTTTGGATGCGGACATTACAAACTTTGAGTTGGGAATTTACTCTTCATGTGACCCATGATTCCACCTACATTTATTCACGGTTCCACCAACAATGCTCATGGTTCCACCAACAATGCTCATGATTCCATAAAAAGAGCTCATGATTCCACCAACAATGTTCATGGTTTCATAAATAGATCTCATGGTTCCATAAATAGAGGTGGAACCATGAGCGTTGTTGGAAGAACCATGAACATTGTTGGTGGAACCATGAGTTCTATTTATGGAACCATGATCATTATTAGTGGAACCATGGGCATTGTTGGTGGAACCATGATCTCTATTTATGGAACCATGAGCATTGTTGGTGGAACCATGAGCACTGTCTGTGGAACCATGAGTGCTAGTTATGGAACCATGAACATTATTGGTGGAACCATGAGCATTGTTGGTGGAACCATGAGCTCTATTTATGGAACCATGAGCATTGTTGGTGGAACCATGAGCATTATTGGTGGAACCATGAGCGTTGTTGGTGGAACCATGAGCTCTAGTTATGGAACAATGAGCATTGTTGGTGGAACCATGAGCGTTGTTGGCGGAACCATGAGCATTGTTGGTGGAACCATGAGCTCTATTTATGGAACCATGATCATTATTGGTGGAACCATGAGCTCTATTTATGGAACCATGAGCATTGTTGGTGGAACCATGAGCACTGTCTGTGGAACCATGATATGTAGTTATGGAACCATAAGCTCTATTTATGGAACCATGAGAATTGTTGGGGGAACCATGAGTCTTAGTTATGGAACCATGAGATCTAGTTATAGAGCCATGAACATTATTGGTGGAACCATGAGCTATAGTTATGGAACCATGAGCATTGTTGGTGGAACCATGAGCTCTAGTTATGGAACCATGAGCATTGTTGGCAGAACCATTAGCACTGTCCGTGGAACCATGAGATCTAGTTATGGAACCATGAGCATTATTGTTGGAACCATGAGCATTGTTGGTGGAACACAGTTTATTTATGGAACCATGATAATTGTTGGGGGAACCATGAGCATTAGTTATGGAACCATGATAATTGTTGGGGGAACCATGAGCATTAGTTATGGAACCATGATAATTGTTGGGGGAACCATGAGCATTAGTTATGGAACCATGAGCTCTAGTTATGGAACAATGAGCATTGTTTGTGGAACCATGAGCTCCAGTTATGGAACCATGAACATTATTGGTGGAACCATGAGCACTGTCCGTGGAACCGTAAGCTCTATTTATGGAACCATGAGCACTGTCCATGGAACCATGAGCATTATTTATGGAACCATGATCACTATCTGTGGAACTGTGAGCTCTATTTATGGAACCCTGAGGATTATTGGTGGAACCATGAGCATTGTTGGTGGAACCATGAGCTCTATTTATGGAACCATGAGAAATGTTGGGGGAACCACGAGCTTTAGTTATGGAACCATGAGATCTAGTTATGGAACCATGAGCCCTATTGGTGGAACCACGAGCTCTAGTTATGGAACCATGAGCACTATTGGTGGAACCATGAGCTCTAGTTATGGAACCATGAGCACCATTGTTGGAACCATGAGCTCTATTTATGGAACCATGAGCACTATTGGTGGATCCATGAGCTTTATTTATGAGCATTGTTGGTAGAACCATGAGCTCTATTTATGGAACCATGAGCATTGTTGGTGGAACCATGAGCTCTAGTTATGGAACCATGAACATTATTGGTGGAACCATGAGCACTATCCATGGAACCATGAGAATTATTGATGGGACGATGAGCATTATTTGTGGAACCATGAGCATTCTTGGTGGAACTATGAGCTCTATTTATGGTTCCATAAATATAGCTCATGGTTCCACCAACAACACCTACGGTTCCATAAATAGAGATCATGGTTCCACCATCAATGCTTATGGTTCCATCAATAATGCTCATGGTTCCATAAATAGAGCTTATGGTTCAATAAACAAATCTCTTAGTTCCACCAACTTTGCCCATGGTTCCACCAATAATGCCCATGGTTCTACCTTAAAGCAGATCTAGAAAAACAACCACCTTCAACTCATAATATGGTTCTGGGTTTTATTTGGGCCCTACAAGTGGCATGTCAACAGTGTGACATGGTGGTTCCACATGGATCCCAAATGATGTGGAGATGCGACATGGAGGATGTCTGGAACCTTTTTGTGGATTTTAGCCAAGTTCTGCAAAAAAGAAGAAGCTTTATCTTGTGCCTTATTACAAGTCAATTTTGTTGAACCGATTCAAGTTTTGTATGAGAGCCATCTCATCCCGATTTGCTTGTTTCTTCACTAAATTTATCAGGTCGACATGAGAAGATCCCTTCCGGAGGACCATTGTTCATTGCTTATTCCTTCTCTCCGAAGGCACTCCAGAAACCGATTGTTAATGCATCTCAGTGCCCTTTGTAGGAAATTTAGACATAGCATTTGTACACATCTCAAATGACCAACGTTTACAACCGTCCATCCCACGAACATCAGGCCACCATGCGTTGCCTCCATGCAGAGTGGTGTAAGAGTAGGAAACAATGCCCTTCTAAGTTTAAAAACAGGTTTTCAAGTTTTCACTTTACTTCAATTTAGTATTGCTAATTTTTTTTAATATTTTTCTAAAATTTGATATATATATTTGTTATTAAATAGGTATTTGTTTAATTGTATCAAGTTTTAATTATTTAAGATCTTTGAAATTAAAATAAAATAATAGTTCTATTTTAATTTCACATTTAATAAAAAATCGTTAAATATAGTTTAGAATTATGGTATCTACTTCTTTCACATTATTACGAATAATGAATATGAATTATCATTATTTATCTTAAATTTATACATAGACTTATGAGCATTGTTAGTGGAACCATGAGCTCTAGTTATGGAACCATGAGCATTGTTGGTGGAACCATGAGCGTTGTTGGCAGAACCATGAGCACTGTCTGTGAAACCATGAGCTCTAGTTATGGAACCATGAGAATTGTTGGTGGAACCATGAGCTCTAGTTATGGAACCATGAGCGTTGTCCGTGGAACCATGAGCTCTAGTTATGGAACCATGAGCATTGTTGGTGGAACCATGAGCTCTAGTTATGGAACCATGAGCTTTAGTTATGGAACGATGAGCATTGTTGGTGGAACCATGAGCGTTGTTGGCGGAACCATGAGCGCTATCCGTGGACCATGAGCTCTAGTTATGGAACCATGAGCACTTTCTGTGAAACCATGAGCTCTAGTTATGGAACCATGAGCATTGTTGGTGGAACCATGACCGTTTGTTACACCTAAAATCTCTTCATCATCAGATCCAATGTATACATCCCTGAAGTACCTTGATTGAGTGATTGACCTGGAAGGGTTTGCACTTATTTGTACTAGGTTTTGAGAGGTCGTCGCAAGCTGCACATAGGCAACATGCGATGTCGCACCTTACCTCATTACAGGGTGCAATGAAGTCAGTTAATGGGAAAAAATAGCTTCTTTGAGTTCATTCTCAAAGGTTGATAACTTGGATCCTTATCCCTGACCTATTGGGGGAGTTGGCCTTCGGTTCCTAACTCCTTGGAAGGATCCCCTATCTCTCTCCTACCCTATCTCAACCTATCCTATCCATATCCTATCCACTTAGTCCTATTTAAATGAAGCTCACTCCCATCCCAAGGGAGGAAGTCTATGGTATCCATATGTTGGTGAAATCATCCTTGGAACATCTCCGTTCACCTATTGGAGGACTCATACTTCCTTGGAAGGATATGGCAAATGGATTGGATGGAGAAGGGCTGCAGCGTTAAGCCTCGGTTGTAGTTCTATGTCTCTTCCATGTATTTCCCTATCTATAGTAATACAAATGCTTTACACCAATATTGTTAATGTGTGATGATATTGAGTATTTTACTTGCTTAACTGTTTACTTAGATCTCTTATTGTATAGATGCTCTTTACTCGTGTTATGTTGTTTCTCGTGTCTTAACAGGTCTCATGTCTTTACTCCCATGATGTATTATACCCACAAATTATTCATGTATACTAATCATCAAACACGTCTTGGCATTGATTCCATGTTGTATTGAGATAATGCCCTGAGCATAGGGATGGCCACCTCATTTATATTTGAGAATGTATACACTTGTTTGCATGTATCTCCTTTGTATCCTCCTCGGGGGGTGGGACTAATAATAATACCACCCTATTTTTCTATTTGCTTAGGAGGGTCATTCTTCACACTATTTCCCTAATTGATGTTAATTGAATTTGTTTCCAACACTCCCTTGTTGAATTTACCTTATAAGCTAAGTTAATCAAGGTAGAAAATATATCGTTCATGGCTTTTAACTTTCTTAGGGTATCTTCAATAGCTCTTAAAATAAAATAGTGCTATCCTATTTGTTGATTGTCCCAAGCCATTTGCACCAACATGCCCACATACACGGTGTTCCACAAGATAAATGTTGCAGTACTCTATACAACCACACACATTATTGTTAGTATTTGTAGCTTGGACAGGAACTTCTGCATAGGCCAAGTGTCGGGCATACATTAGTCGTCCATAAGACCTCTCTACGAACTTGCTTAAGAGGGAAAGTGAATTTTATGTTATAATTCCTAATAGGTGACTTAGTTTGTGACATTGAAAGATTAATTTGTAGCCATAGATCTTAAGTGATCTAAAATCACTTAGGAGATATGGAGGGCCCATGGTATTTTATTCATTGTAATAATATAAAATGAAGCCTAAGGAGAGGAGGTCATACAATAGACACACAAAATGAGTGAGTGAGATCTCATTGAGTGGGTGGAGAAGTACTTCCATACACGTGTGTAGGGAAGGGGCTAAAGAAATGAGCAAGGGGCAGCTGAGGGTTAGAAAACAACAAGACCGAAGCTGACTGATCTTGAGGTGTGAAGGCTAGAATTCTATCATTGTAATTCCTAAATGGGCCGCATTATCCTAGGATGGGAGCCCGTGATTTTTATAAGTTGGTGTTTTCTAGAGTAAATCTAAGTGTCAAATGTGTGTGATTAACTATTTTTTTTTGTTGTGTGATTTGTTAGATCTCAGTGTGTTTTTAGTTAACAATTTTTAGTAAATTATTCGGAACTGTAAATCAGATTTGCAATATGAAAATTAACATCACAAAAATATGTGCATGTTTTGTATTGATCAATCTCTAATCAGAAACATGTACAATAGCTTATGTGTCATTACCTAAAAGAATGTACATTGAGATAAAGTCACGATATATGTATGATTCATCAGGGTTGGACTGTGCTTTGTATTGAGATACGAATGAAGTAATTATGCATGACATTACCTATAGTGATACAATTGGACATTTTGATTGATGGTCTCTTCTAGTTAACCACAAATTATTGTTGAAATTGTGTTCCAGGTAAGCGTAATTACACAAGAAATAGAGAATACCCACTTCTAGTTAGAACATAGTATGTATTGTTGGGTTTAGTATCCAATATTATAGAGTTCTACTTGGTTGGAAACCTTAGAGTGCATTGGTTTCATTTATTAATCCAAATAATGTATGTTGTTTATTTTGGCTTGACGGTAATAAAGTGTTGAGCCTCAACTTTTACCATAAATACATATGGGGAACTTAGTTGGCATCGATATGTCCACCACAAGCAAAGTAACCAAGCAATGAAATACTACGGGAAACTAAAAGTTGAAGCCTTGAAACCATTTTAAAGAAAGGCCCATCCTCTTATGCTTATTGGTGGTTAGTAGATGAGAAAGTTTTCACTCAGGGTTGCACCATGAATAAGGAATCTCCCCACAGATCTATGTTCGTCGGGTATATGGTCTATAAGTCCCGTGTTTATGGATCAATAAAATAAATTATTACTTTGAACACTAGAAGCTTTCTAGAAGAAGATGCCTTGAAAGAGAGTACATTCGAAGTAAACCATAAAATAGAGGATGAACTTGATATTCTCGTATAGTTGTAGACAAAGACTGAATTTGAAACATTTATAGATATTCATGATGGGGACAACATAAGTAATGAATACATTCCCAAACCACTGTAGAGTCGATGATGTCCTTGTTGTGTAATGAGCCATTATTAAATAGTTGTTGTAGTTATGCAATAATTTTTTAAGGAAGACAATTTGGTTTGTTGATTTTTGTTTAAGAACAATATTGAAGAAAAGTTAATAATAAAGGGAATTTTTCATACTAAAGAATAACTCTAATGTCGAGCTTGTGTGTTGCAGCAAAGCCATTTTTGTTTTGAAAAAATGCAAAATGGAAGTAAGCTAAAGCTTGCATTTGTGAAGTCGGTGTAGATAAAGCGCCATAGCATGAACATTAGACATGAATGATTAAATTTTTTAGGGAGGATGGGGAAGTAGTGAGCCCTCTTCAAATACTGTAGCGAAAGGTAATAAAATTTTAGAAGTTTGATGACATGATGAATGGCAATGAAAGTTTGTAGAAGATTAGAAAGTTACCATCGAAATGAATGAAACTAAACAATAGTGAATAATGCAACGTGGAAGAAGAGACACAAAATCATTCAACTAGAACCCTTTGGGCAAGATGTTAAACTTTTCTAACTATGGGTATATGGAGCATCCAAGAACTCGAATCAATTCTACATGATTTTGAGTTTCCAAGTGTAAGTATATTAGAATTGTATTCTTACAATATGAATACTAGATTATGGAAATGATAAAATTGAATTGTATTCTTACAATATGGATACTCGATTATGGGCATGATAAACTTATCCATGATTTCCATTTTTCCCTCCCTCTTAATGTATCTTGGTGAAATAGGAAAAGAGTGGACTAGCTAGGGCCTAGCTTAGGTCAAAAGTAATCAAGAAGTTTTATAGCGGACTATGTATGATCATTAAACTAAAGTTAATGGGTAGATAGGTTAATGCATATTTGACATTTCCTTTTCCGTCACCGGAGCCAGTGGATGCTCATGAGCATCCATTTTCAAGTGTAGATGAGAAACTTTATTCAGCTTCAATCCAATTCCTCCCTCGGTGGTGGATCAAATACTACATGCAATCTTCCATTAGTGCAGACAGAACCTGGTTTCTATGGTCAATTTACTAGAACAGAGAAGCCTACGAGCCCTATAACTTCAGCATCGTCTACAGAGAAAGATAAATCGGTTTCGATGGAGGAATTCAAAGCATGACTGAACCGAGTTGTGAATGGCAAGAAACATGCAGAAATATTTTGGATGAGAAATTGTTGGGATTTTCATAATCAGAAATCTTGTAGAGGCCATTCATGGGATTTTGCTATGAGGATGGAAGTAATCATTAGCTCCCATGAATTGACTTGCACTTGCCTCTTGTCTCCAAGTTCATGGCCATCATCCCTGCCATTAATCGACCTCATATATATATATATATATATATATATATAACATGCCCGCATGAATTCACATTTAAATGAGCAAGGTGGAGGCCATGGCCGTCATCGGCTCCCTAACCAGCATTGGCACTGGCACTAACTGAAAGCGAAACCACTTAGAGAATTGGCTGGCTGAAATGAAAGAGGCCTTCATAGGCTGAATATTCGCCATGATAAACAAACCGACTCCTCCCAACCAAAATACAATTTCCCAACAATGAGTGGCATCGGTGACTACTTTGTCACTGAATTCAAACTGAAATTTTCCTAGCATCCTCAAATTCAAATTCAAATTTAAATCTGCCTCGCATTCTGAAATGAAAATGGCGCCCTCAGAAAATTGATAGGCGAGATGTAACCGTATGCACTGATAACATGATGGGAAATTAAAGAGGAACTGACAGATACAACTGAGTGTGAGATGTGATGGGAGGTTTCCAATGCCGCAGATTCGATAGCACGTTTCCGGTCACCGGAGCAGACGAGCATCCATGGATGCCCATACTCGTGCCATGGCGAAACTTATGCCATAGTGGAACTCATGCCATATGTTATAGATGTATGCGATATGCCTTTGACACCATACAGGGGAGCCTTAAATAAAAATCTGTCTATTCGATAAGGCTCGCCCAATATGTAGCCTAATATTTGTTGACTTTAATTATGTAACTGCCTTAAACTTCAAATTTTCTCGTGAAGTTTTAAATTTTTTAAAGAATCCATAAGCTTTTACCCCCTTCTCATAATTTTTTCGAAAGCACCATGAACTGCAAAATCAAGGCTTGTTTCGACAAGCATCTCATTGGAATTTGCGTGTACGGCAGAGACAGAATGAAAAGAACAAATGTCCTCCGTTGGCAGAAACGCATAGATTCTCCACACAGTGGGTGTGAACTCTATAATCCTTAACAAAGGAAACAAACTGTTGCGATCTCTTCACGCCCAGGTCTAGACGCCTACAAGTAAATCTCCAAATCACTAATGTATACTTGAGGATATAATTGAAAGAGAGAAAATGGATGAATGCCACAAAATCATCTGCCAAGTTAAATCCCACAAAGACCTCTACACAGCTTTCTCCTTCTTTCTAAGAGCGAACGAAATAGTTAAAGGAGGAACTACAAGAGCGTATTTGAAAACCCCAACTGGCATTTAGAATACAGAGGGTGAAAAAATTCAAACAAATAGATTGCTCAGAGGATGGCATACTTCAATTTGAATGGATAACTCCTTCACAAGCGCTCTAGCAGTGCAACCTTGACCACAAAAATGGATTGTTACAAGAAAGGATCCTTTACGGAAAAAATGGACAGTTTTCAGGCACGTTCTGTAGCTCAAACTTTGAAATAAAGCCTTCGTTTTACAAGTACATCCATAGACCTGGTTGTAGTTAACACTAACTGCCTGCAATAAATTGCAACACCTTTCAAGTGATGGATAAATGCACATTGGCATGGGTATCTATATGGATCATCGAGTGGCAATGGTATACATCCATCAAGGATGATGAGGACCATCGGACTGACCGAGCTGCAACATTCATTTGAACCGACGGAGCTGTGTGGGGCTAGCGGTGACACGTCAATCCATTTTAAGAATGTGCAATCAAGATAAGGATTGCCGATGTGTGGTGTGCTGTTATACTACAATTGAAGTTGCAATCATACAATTGAAGTTACGGTCATACACAGTCAAAAATCACAATCATACGACGTTAACCGGATAAAATCATCCAATGTTAATTAGAATTTGTCCTCCGACTACAAATTTGTCAATAGAAAACCAACTCCACAAAATATATTAGGTTCATTATAAAGAACTTCTACATCTCGTTACACGAGCTTCGTCACAAAAATTTCAACATAATTTTCTCAGGTACTGAAATTATCATCATGAAATCGATAATACGTCTCGTACTACAATAGTATGGTTGAAGATAACCGGAGCAAAATGTTCCACTCAAAAGCCTGCTTAGGATCTAAACCAGATTCTTTGCTCGTCGTCGGGGGGTGGTACAGGAGGCACATGTCTCTTTACTTTCGTTCACCTCTACTTCATTGCTCAAAGGCTGGACTTCCTTACTGTAATTATCAGAGTAAACTGCACATCCTTTGAAGTGCCCTCTACAAACAAAAAACCATTCAGAAAAATACAAAAAAACAAAAAACCAAGAATGTTACGTTGGAGAATTCGGATAACTTTAGTTACAGCCCACGATTCACAAATACCTTGAGATACAAGCTGCTGCTTCATTTGCACTTGCTTTCCCACTTTTACTGGCCACCAATACAACCAAACGCTTCATTTGCTGTGATCTTCTAAGTTGGCAAATCCTTCTCGTCATTCCCTGCACAGAAATTTGTATTTTTATCAGAAGAGAGATTGGATAAAAATTTACAACATGAAACATTTACTGCGTAAAGGAACCGAAAAAGGAAACGTACTTACGCTTATCTGGTATCTGGTACCATCTACAGATAATGTAACAGTAAAACCCAATGGAGAAGGAAGCTGTAGCCTGTAAGAAGTGATTGCTCGATTCCTGTATATAGTATCTGATACCATATAGATTATCTGAAACGCAATGGAGAAAAAAGCTGCAAGAATTGATCTGACAAACATAATAAATATGATAAGAACTGCTCAAATAAGATGGGAGAAGAACACAAGCAGCCGTATTAAGCCCTCCCTTGCATTCTGGCACGCGTAACTCCAATGCAAGCATCCACAAAATCGGCATCTATGAAGTCAGAAGACAAAATCTGCAACCGATCGGCGAGCCCTTTCTTGAACGCCTGAGAAATGAAGAGTCTGCCAAACTTTCTGATACGATTCGTCACAGGTTTCACACACAGAATCGGGTTATTGGCCTGCGGAGTGACCGTGTTTTCGACTCGGTAAAAATACTTCCGCGACGACACAGGCTGCTTTCCCACTTTCCCACTTTTACTGGCCACCAATACAGCCAAACGCACAGGAACTTCTCGTCAAATAAATCAAAGAGAATAACCAGAGCGGATAGTTCTGCATCCTCCCGACTTCGACGCGATGGTTTATCCGCGAGGATGGGTGGTCGTGAAGAAACGGAAGCTGGTGAACGTTGACGTCATGGAGAGCATGAGACGGATTTCCGTTCAAGAAATGAATTCTAGTTGCAGACCTGAACAATGCTAACTAATCCGAGTTGGGCGGGTTTACCATTTCAAAATCGAGCGGGCTTACAATTTCAAATGTTGAATGAGTCTGCCATTAATGCTGACCGTATACAGACGAAGAGTTTTTCGACCTTGGTTTTCCCGATGCCGGCTCTGAGTGGACCGGGGTGACCGAGTGACGGCAAGGACGTGGATGGATTCTGCCTGAATGATTAGACAACTCCCGGCCCGGCATATGCAATGGATCACCATGATCGATGGCCATGGTCCATGAGGGCATGCATATCAGATGGATGATATGCAATGGGGGCGAGCATTAAATAAAACTCTGTCTATTCGATAAGGCTCGCCATGATAGGAGAGCATCAAGGTCCCTTTTTTATGGTCGGTTTATGAGCATTTGTTATGGATGGATAGCTGTTTTATTTTTAATTTAGGATATTTTAAATGTGAGTAATAATATTTAAACGAAACCTTAATATTATTATTATTATAATGAATACAGATTTGTTTCTTATCATAGTTAATAAATATTTAAAAAAATGTAGGGTTTTTTGTTCATTTACCTGTAGGCTGCATGGTAAAATTGCATTTGCTAAAGCGGTCTCCAATTGAAACTTATAAGATTACTATATAAAATCTCATCTGAACCACACCCACAGTTAATTTTTCACATTTATCATTGTTATATATTTATCACTGTTACAATATTTTATTTTACAATAGCTCACAAGCATTGGCGAATTATTAAATCTTTTTAATTTTAACATTTATTACTATTTCTATTTTACCAAACAATAATTTCCAATTAGTTGAGTCCTCATTAAATTTATTTACAATAATTTACAATAAAAATAGAGCATTGAAAATACAACCTGATAATATTGATTTTAATAATTAAATATTAATAAGAATAAAATTGATTGCAAAATAATGACAAAAGCATTTGACCGCAACAGAATTAAAATTTATAATTTTCAGACTATATCACAAGCCTAATGTATTAGTTGATTGTGGTGGAATCATTAAATCTATTTACAGTACATTCTTCACTCCCAAAAACTTCAAATCTAATCAAATATCTTCTTAACTTGAATGCCTTAGCCTTTAAATGGAAAGGGAGAAGGTTAGGACACTACTTTAAAAATCATTTATAGCTTTTATGAACTTAGAAAACTAACACTCGTAGGTTGAAAACTAGTATATCTTAAATTATATATTTCAATAGGTTGTTTACAATATATTCAATAGCCATTTTTCACATGCCTTGGTGAATCATTATATATGTTTCCAATATATTCTTCCATTTTTTAATGGAATTTGAAAAACAAAATAGTAAAATCTATAATTTAAGGTGGAAAGGAAATAAAATGATTAAAAAAATAGAAAAAGATTTCAGGTTTCTTCTAAATTTAACCTTTAAAGCTCTTTTTGAATAGCACTAAGTAGGCACATATTAAGGGCTGATACATTCATAATTTGTTATATTATGAATGCATATTATTTACTGGAAAAAATAAAGTATGTTATTTCTTACTAAAAACCATATAAATGATTTTAATTTCTTAATAATGCTTTTCACATAGAGTAAACTTATTTATAATTTAAAATTTCTTTTAACATATTATTAAAATTAAAAAAAAACAATATGAAATTAAAAGTATAGATTTATTCTTAGTAGATTTGTCATAATCAATAGTTTGAAAATAAAATTTTAAATTAAACTTTTTAATGAAAACCATATAAACTATTTTAATTTGTGAATAATGTATTTTCACATAGAGTAAACTTATTTATAATTTAAAATTGTTTTTACCAAGCTCTTAATTAAGTGAATAGGGATTCCTATATTGAAATCAAATATCTGAGTTTGGAGTGTTGTATTTCAAGTTTTCATATTGATATTACTTTTTGTATTTGAATCTTTTTAAAACAATGACAAAAATATTTTTTTGTTGATATTGTTTTTTAATTAATTTGAAACTACTTTAAAGTTTCACAAGTCTTGGCGAATCATTAAATAAACTGAATATATGCCCATAATAGACACACGAAAATATGGAACAAATAATGCCCACCTTTAATGGGGTTTTTCTTATTCATTCGAAAATACAATCACAAGAACTGCTCTATACATGCTTCTATTAAAATCACATTCACAAAAAATATTTTATACAATTATGTTCTTAAAAGAAAGGCCTTTGCAAACATTTACAACTATATATTTCTATGCAAACATCAAGACAACTATACATTTCTACAGGACAAAAGAACTTTACTATTACTATATCAAAAAGCTTTGAATGCATGAAATTAAAGATATTGGAAGATTTGTGTACACATTTGACACAAAAACATTTTTAGTTTCAGGGTTATGTGATGTGACCTTCTCACTCTGCGCACCAATACTCATTGTGTTGATTTCTACAAAGTTATCTTAGTTGTCAATCTATGTTGCATTGATTTCTATGTAACTCTATAAGAGATGCCCTCTTCTCAACAGTCATATGGTCCTCTTCCTGCACTCGCCAATACTTGCTACATTGATTTTAACAAATGTATCTGTCATCAATCTCGGTTGCATTGATTTCAGTGTAACTTTGCAAGAGATGGCCTCTCCTCTACAGTCCTACATCCCTCTCACTCCACCCACCAATACTCATTGCATTGATGTCAGCGAACGTATAGGAATCATCAATCTATGTTGCATTGATTTCAGTGTAACTTGGTAAGAGATGGCCTCTCCACTTCGGTCCTATGGCCCTTGCACTCCACTCAACAATGCTTGATGAATTAATATCAACGAACTTATCTTAGTCATCAAGATTTGTTGCATTGAAATATGTGGAACTCTACAAGAGATGGATAATTTGTAAGAACTTAGATAAGTTCGGTGACGGAGTTAAGTTAATATTCTCTTACAATAAATCATTCTAATATGCATTAATATTCTTACAATAAATCATTCATAATAGCATTAATTTAAGCATCCAATTCGTAATTACCTTCACATGGTGGATGGATTTTATTGCTTCCTACTCCCCCATGCCCCCACGCCCACGACTACAACCGGCATAGATCCATCTTAAAAGTGGCTCTACCAAGCGCCGAGAGGGATCAAATCTCTTGAGATGCAAACCCTTCCTCTGCATTTGTACTCTAAAAAGGGTTTGCACCTCGAGAGATTTGATCCCTCTCGACGCTTGGTAGAGCCACTTTTAAGATGGATCTATGCTAATTAACACCAAGTCAATATAACAGAAGGACGAGCACATATATGCCATTATCATAATGACCACAAGATAAAAGATTTTGAAGTTCATATATATTGAACATACTATACATATTTTTTTTTGCCACTTATATAAACATAGTAAAAAGTTTTTATTACATGAGATCATATGTGAATTATTTCCAGAATCAGTTTATGTACATAATAGATTGGATCATGCAAACATATCAAGCAATATGTAACAAAAACAATGAAATTGTTTGTATGTATTTCTTTTTGAATACGATATGAAACATTGTAATAAAAAATAGAGTATTTGTCCGTGTGGCAAGATACAAGTGTAGCTTTTTTTATTCACATATAAATAGAAAAATACTCTTTTTTTGGAAAAAAAACTAAGTCAATAAAAGGAAGCCTGTCATTTATGTTTCCTTGTAAACCATCTCTATGCACTATAAACCATGTTTTCTTTAACAATAATTCAAACCCTATCCATGAATTAGCTTTTTATAATAAAAAGAGTTAGTTAAACCCTCGTAAATATGTATATGAAAGTTGGCTTTCTGTACTATATGAAAGTTGGCTTTCTGCAAAAGAGAAGAGTCCTGGGCCGGATGGCTGGATTGTTGAGTTGTTCTTGCATTTTTTCGAGATTATGGGTGAGGATATTTTAAGGATGGTGGAGTATACTAGACAGAGGGGATATGTGTCTAGGGCACTTAACTCAACCTTCATCACGCTTATTCCTAAAGTTGGTGACCCAAAGACATTTGGGGACTTTAGACCCATTGCCCTCTGTAATCTGGTGTATAAGATTGTTTCAAAGATTATTGCGAGCAGAGTTAAGCCTATTTTCTCAAAATTTATTTCTCTTGAACAGTTTGGATTTTTACAGGATCGCCAAATCCATGATGCTATTGGTATAACACAGGAAGTCCTTCATTCAATTAAAAGCAGGAAGAAAAAAGCCATTTTGTTAAAGATGGATTTAGAGAAGGCTTATGACCGTGTTAGCTGGGATTTCCTTAGGATTGTCCTGATTGAGATTGGTGTGCCTGCACTTGCCATTGACTGGATCATGGCATGTGTGTGCACTATGAGCATTTCTGTCCTTGTGAATGGGGCACCTACTTCCTTTTTTAGTTGCTCACGAGGCATTAGACAGGGTTGCTCTATGTCACCGCTTCTATTCCTCTTGGTCACTGATGGGTTAAGCAGGTTGATCACTCAGGCACAGTCGGAAGGTCGGTTAAAGGGACTAAAAATTACTAAGGATCTATATCTTACACATGTTCTTTTTGTGGACGATGTCCTGATTATGGGCAGTGATTCGATGGAGGACTAGAGGGTTTATAGGGATATTATTGAATTGTTTTGTAAGGCCTTTGGTATGCGGGTAAGCTTGAGAAAGTCATGCTTGTTTGAAAACTTGGTTGAGGTGAGTCAGATGTTGGACATTCAGGCTCTTCTGCCATATCAATGTCATAAGGTTATTGAGGGCTTTACTTATCTTGGTTTTAGACTTAAACCAAATGGTTATCTTATCCAGGACTGGTAGTGGTTGATAAATAAGTTTGAAGCTCGGATTTCTCATTGGACGTATCGGTTCCTGTCCATTGGTGGCAAGCTCATGCTGGCAAAGTTTGTCCTTGTTGGAACCCCTGTCTATTGGTTCTCTTTGCTTCCTATTCCCTGCTCGGTCATTAATTCCTTGAGAAGATTATTGTTCAACTTTCTATGGATTGGAGGATTGAAGAAAACGGGTTTATCCATGGTTGGGTGGGAGAAGATATCACTTCCAACTACTTCTGGTGGTTGGGGAATTCTGGACTTTACTGTATTTAGTGAGGCTCTTCGGCTGAAAAGTCTCTGGAGGGCTATTAATGGCACCTCTCTTTGGACGAAGGTCATCCATGGAAAATATATTAAATGTGAAATCTCTCATTGGTTAAGGAAACCTCAGAAACTGGTTCGGGGTCTCTCCGATCTGGAATGGTTTTATGAAAGTTTATTGTTGGTTAGCTTTGGCATTGTGCTGGAAAATAGGTAATGGTCGGGAAGTGGCCATTGGTATTGACCCTATCATGGGATTGTCTTCTGATTATAATTTATCTTCTAATTTATTATTGAGACTAAAATCTACCGGGAAGATTACGTTGGACAGTATTGTTAAGGATAATCGACAGGGATATTGGCAGGATTCTGGAGATTTACATCTGACCTGCGAAGTTGCTGGTGAATGGGATGCATATCTTAGGGCACTAAACTCTGCAGGGGTTCGTATTAGTCATGACAGGGATGAGCTTGTATGGGCTGGTAATTTGACCACAGGACAGGTGACCGCGAGCTCTGCCTATAAGTGTATCATCAAACACAGGTGTATTTTTCCTTCTCAATGGTGGCATCAAGTACTTTGGAAATGGTCCATTCCTCAAAAACTTAAGTGTTTCACTTGGTTTATGTTTCTTGATAGGTTAAAAACATGGAATAATCTCACCTTGATGGGATGGAATGGTCCCAGTTATGGTATCCTGTGTAAATGTTCTTCTGAAACTGTTGTGCATTTATTTGTGGACTGTTAATTTACGTGTAGTCTGTGGGAGAGATTTTCTTCTATATTCGGTCTTTCTGGGCATTGGGGTGGGGGGAATGTGGATTTTTCTCTGAAATCATGGATCAAGGACTTCAAATCTCATGCCACATTACCTATTTTTGTGTGTTGTACTGTTTGGCAAATGAGGAACAAGGCAACGTTTGAAGAGAGTTCTCCAAGTCTGGACTGTGCTTATAACTCAGCTTTGGGTCATTATTTGAATTTTCAGTCTGATCACAAAGTTCCAGGTCGGCGTAATATTGGGAGCTTTCACTTCAGGATTGATGATCCGGTTCTTTTTTTTATGGTGTGGCTAATTTGGGTGTTTGTGGCGCTGGCGGGGTTATTTATATCAGTATGGATCATTATTACACTCTAAGAATGAACTGTGGAAGGGGTACCAACATGAAGGAAGAACTCTTGGCATTGTGGTGTGTTTCTCGAGTGGCCAATCTCTTTGGTCTTGGAAAGGTGAAGATATATGGTGACTCTAGAGTCACTATAAAATGGGCAAGAGGCGAATTTGCTATGAATGTTCTGAATCTGACATACTGGTGCAACCGAATTAAAACTGAACTTGGTATGTTTATCACTATCACATTAGACCATATTTTCCGAGAACATAACTCCCAGGCTGATTTGTTGTCAAAAGCGGCATTGGATTGTGATGTTGGATTGATTATGGCCATATGTATTTTCTAGCTTAGCTTTAAAAAGCTACTCTAGTTAGGATTTGGGTAGCTGTAATATTTTGATAGACTGCATGGGGGAGGATTCTACTGAACAGTGGCATATGTGTTTATATGTGTGCGACAGTTTTACTTTTGATCATCTTTTGATCTTATCATGTACTATTTGATTCAACATTGAATATCAATAGTATGATTTTTTTCGCGGGAAAAAAAAAGGTTAGTACTCACTCTTTGTTTACTTCCACTAAATTTACCTTTCTTCGCACCAGCCAAGTGAATAAGGACAGCTCACGGTTCAATAAAATCTTCTCACCAGTCAAGTCAATAAGGACAGCTCATGGGAACCCAAATACTGCGATGTTCGATCAAATCTTCGCACCAGTCAAGTCAACAAGGATAGCTCCTTCGCTACCCCTCTCAAGTCTAAAGTCTCTTAATACGGACAGCTGTCAACGCCCCACTGTCACACTCAAGTCAGGTCTCTTAAACTCTGCACATGGAACGAAGAAGCCGTTAATTTAGTTTTGTCTCATGGCCCCACATTATGGGACCAGTGGCCACTAGCTCACTCATTTCAAGTCTATTAAGCTCCGTACATGGAACTAACTACACGAAGTTATGAGAGGTCTACAACTAATTAAAAAAAAAAAAACCTTTAACTTGATATTTTTACCTAGAATCGAAGTTTAAAATCATTAATGAAGGTGTTAAAAAGTATCATTCATTTGAAGGTGTTATTTTATTTATTATGTAACGGGGAGTCGGTACATTTTTTTTTTTCAGTGAAAAAAACCAATACTATTTCTATTCATAGAGAAAAAAAATAGTACATATGTTCAGATTGTGGCGATATAATAGCTGCCAAATACAAAAATCATAACTACTATGAAAGTTCACCAAATTGGATGTCCAGGAGGCTCAATGGACTTGCATATTGTTCGAGTATCACTATGATCTACTCATCTGAGTAAAAAGGCCAAAAAATACATGATGATAATTATAGATAAAAAATGGAGATGAAGCCTGAGTCAAGGGTATTCGACTCAAATATTTCCTTCCAGTAAATGACACCAACATCACCCCCATATGCTTCTTTGGATAGAATATCGACCCTGTGGTTGAACTGTTGATTAATATGTTGGAGAGTAATGTGTTCAAAATAGCTGATTAATACCCGGATCCTCGAACACCACTGTGAGAGAGGTAGATTGTCCAGCTTATGTTCACCCCAAGCCCACTTGATAGTCACCCTGGAGTCTCCAAAGATCGCCACGTCCGAAAGCCCAAAACAAGAAGCAACCATCAAGACACACCAAAGCCCAAGAAGTTCTGCTTTTGTATTGCTGCCACGACCGCAGTTCAATTTTAATGTAAAGTAATGATTAGGGTTGAGATGAATGATTCCCCCAACAGCACAGTGTCCCCTAGATGCATCCCCATCAAAATAAATCACAGCCATATGTTGAGGTGGACAGAAGGGTGTAATCTGTTTGGATCTCTTCTGAATATTCTCTGCACACTGTTCATTGAGCATATTGGTGATGATCGTAATGGTCCGATCCGTGCTAGGTCTGCATCCCTCGAATGATTCCGAGTCCTCCAGACAGCCTAGGCAAAAACTGCATGTAAGTAATGAAGGGAGGCCGCATTCCTATGCCAATTTAATGTATTTTGTGCAAAGGAATCCATTCCCCACCAAGATGAAGGAACGCAAAGCTGAGAACAAAGAAGGTGCCAGAGGTCTACTGCAAAGCAACAATAAACAAAGATGTGATCCACCGTCTCTGCCCCCCGCATACACAAATGACAGATGTTCGGGCCCTCCCATCCATGAAGAATCAGAGTGTCCCAGGTTAATAGTTCCCTGTGTAGTGCCCTCCACATAAAGCATTTAATCTTAGTAGGGATTTTCCAGTTCCATATAGCCCCATACCACCACTCCCCCGGATAGATACATGATGTGCTGATGATTTCATGATATGCAAGTCGAGCTGTAACAGTGCCCATCGCCTTATTCTTCTACCAAATGACCATATCCCTCTCGGAAGTGAGCCTACATCCCGATTCATTCAATAGTTGAGTGTACTAAGTCCATACCTGAGCTTTAGTCCTAGCAAAACCCAATGCAAATGTCGATAACCAATAACTTTGACATAGACGGTGATCTGGATTCCTAATATGGTTAAGAGTGATATAACCAGCATTATGAAGAGATCGGCAGATCTCATCAGGTAGTCTATATTCAGTGCCCAGACCAAGAATAGGATCAATTCCTATCAATATGTCATTTCCCATACCTACTTTCCAAGTTAAGTCCATAGCTAACCAATCATATATTCTGAGGAAACCAGACCAAATAAGTGACACATTATGAGTGCGCTTCTGTGGGCACCGCAACCACGAAGTGATGTCCTATTTGATATATTTTGACTGGATCACTCTAGACCACAATGTACATCCAAATATCGCCCTCCACATGCTCTTCAACCGCAAAGCCATGCTAAACACAGAGATGTTGCGAATGCCCCAACCACCAGAATAAGTCAGGCGCGCTATAGAATCCCAACTGGAGAGCACAAACCCCCAACGAGTGTCACCACCCGACCATAAGAAGTTGAAAGTCAATCTTCTCAGTTTATTTATGATAGAGACAGGAATCGGATGGAGTGACATCCAATAGACCGGAATGCCCGTTAAGACAGCCTTAATTAGAACCAGTCGTCCCCCAATGGACAATAACTGAAATGTCCAATGTGCAATCCTCCGCTCAAATTTCCTAACTAGCCACATCCAGTCTGAGCTCCAGTAGTCATTGGGCTTTAAATAATAGCCCATATACATGAATCCATCCTCCAGCTGATGGAACGAATAAGGGAGTATGGTTTTGAGGTTAGAAATCCGCACTGCAGTGAGTCTAAAGTGATATATGCATGATTTCTTGAGACTAACTTTCATACCAGTAGCTGCTGAAAACGAGGTGAAGAGGACGTAGTAATTCTGCCATTCTACTGAGGTATCCATCCCCCCAATAAGGACGTCATCAACGAAGAGCACATGTGTAAAGGTCAATTCCGGAGAGATTGGAATTCCAGATATTTTTCCATCCAATTTAGCAGCAGTGATCGAGCGGCTCAATCCTTCAATAACTAATAAGAACAGAAAGGGCGATAGGGGGCACCCCTATCGGATCCCATGCCTCATACTAAAGAATCTGATAGGTGCACCATTGATGAGTACAGAGATACAGGCGGACATGACGTAAGCCATGATACAGCGTGTGACTAATGGTGGAATTCCTATCTGGATAAGTACCAATCGCAAATAGGACCAGTCAACACGATCGTAGGCCTATCTGGATAAGTACCAACAGGGAGTCGGTACATATAGTAATCTTGTTTTGGTGTTATGTTCTTTATTATGTAACGGAGTGTTATTTAGTTCGTATATGGATTAATTTTTTTAACTATTATTTTTTTATTTTTTTTAAATTAATTATCTAACATTTTATTGGTGTATTAGAAAAGACGTTGACATAGAATTATGTGTCGCTAGTTACATTGGTGAGCCTACATCGACTAGGTCTACAAGTTGTACATCCTCCCATCATCCCGTTTGTTATATTGATGGTAATAAATCTAGAACATAAGAACGTGTTACGTTCATGATTTGTTTAGTTGCTTAATTTCTTCCTCACTTGCATTTATTTTACACGATTTGTGGTTTTGTTACATTACAATATTTAACATTCCAAGTCGTTGGTCTTGGAAACTCTAAAATTTCTTGTATCCATAAGGTGGTTTACCAAAGTCTTCCACTGCGCTAGTTCTATTTTTTTCTATGGAAAATGTTCTTCTATGCCAATATTAAGGTTGGATTTGACTTGTGGTTCTCTCTTCTCAGATCCTTGATTTTTCGTAGAATCGCTATATTGAATATCTAAAATCTCTGTGCTGGTACTCATGGCTACTAAATTTAAAACCCTCCCCTAACTAGGCTAATAAAAAAAACTCCCAAATAAGAGACTTGATTCTAATATATGGTTTTGAAAGAGAACTGTGGTGAATGAATTGAAATAAAATGAAAATAAATAAGCAAAGCCGAGAATAAAGGATAACATCCAATACCTTCCAGTGAGTTTGAATAATCCTGGGATGATATTTTATGGTAATGTAGTCCAACCAAGAGAAGTTAATTGATGCAGAGAAAAATTCCCACAATGGGGAAGCACGCACTAAGATAAAGGTGAAGGTAATAATTTATATATGTCATATGGTCGCCTCTAGGCACATGCCTTGGTGCGCAAGGTGCTGAAGAGAAGCGTCGAGACATGTGGTCTGGCGGTCATGTGTGGAATGCTACTTATTTCCACATGGCAATTTTCCATCTTCCAGGTTATAATATTTTGAAAAGATTAAAAATGGTTGATCGGGCCAGTCAAAGTGGGGTAGTGTTTACTTTTATTAAGATTGAAAAAAGGTAGTGTTTGGGTAGTAATGCCAAATTTTAATGAGGAATATGAAGGGGAAATTCATTTTTTTCACTTTAAATGATTTGGATTACTTGGTTTTTCTTAAATAGAGATTTTGGAATAATTGTCAATATTTGTAGATTTACAACAATTATTTTGTGGGTAATCCATTGGAGGATGTACTCACAATGTTTGATTACAAGGACTCTACCTTATATTTGGTATTGTGGTTATGTGGGAGGCAATGTATTTTGGGTTACATTCTTCTTCTATTATGGTTTTTTATAAAGATGCAATTGGATCCAAAATATCTCCATCATCAATACCGATTATATATTGTTAAAGCATGAGTAGGGTTGTTGTGATGTACCATAATTGGATAACTTATATATATATTTTAGGGTTAATTAGAGTGGGGTTTGTTATCACTCAATGTTTTCTTATTACATTATGTGTTATTTTAGGAAGAATTTTGGTTTCATCCATCTAGGGCCATAAGGAAATCCTATCATAAGACAGAGAAGGCCATTCTTATAAACATTCCTAACTTGGAGTTGAAAAGGTTCCACTATTGTTACAACTATTCTAACAAATGGACCAATTATTCATTATTATAATAAAAAACCAATTTCTGGTCAAAGCTTAGCCAAGAGGTTATATTGATGTAGGAGATACTTGTTTGTGGTATGCAAAACCCCTTTAGTCAATTTATCTGATTCCTAATTAGTTTAAGGAGGTGTATATATACTCTACCACTTGGTCGTTAATATATTAATATATTGTTCCCCGCGATGGGTGCCTCCGAGAAGCTCACAAGTGTTAAAGTGATGGACATCGCTTGTGTTGATAGGTTTATGGGAGCATGTTGGTTGGCATGTGGTTTCTCTCCTTCAACGACCTCTCATATAGTTGAACTTGACATGATTTGGTATTTAAGTGATGCATATGTATCTGGATCTTGGGTACACTCTCCTAATTTCCCTCTCTTGCAGACAGTCATGGCACTTAGTGGCTGCTTCCTTCATGATGGCCAAACTCATCAAGAAAGGAAGAGGCTTCTATTTTGGAGATGCCATTAATGGCATCCTCCCAACTCTTGCCTTCCTCAAGGAAAAATTTAAGAACCCCCCCTAAATTTCTATGTATAATAAATGGGTGAATCCCCATGATATATAGGAAAACATGAAGGCTATTTTATCATTGATATATTATGTATATATAATTTTTTGGCGAATCTTTCACTAAATTATAGAACCTTGTAAAATCTTGGTGAATCTTTCTCTAAATTATAAATCCTTGTAAAATCTTGGTGAATCTTTCGGTAAATTATAAAACCTTGTGAAGCCTTGGTGAACCTTTTGGCAAGTTTCTCCTTGGAAATTCATGGCCCCATGCATACCCAAATATGCAGCTATGCATGAAGTCCCAGTCCCTAGGAATGATGCCCTAAACACCCACAAAAACGTTATTGTTGCATTGTCGATCACAAGATTCACAATCCCTGTGTTTCTTGGGGAAACTTTGGATTTGAGATGATGGGATTTAGAACTCTCCTAGATGAAAATGGGTCGCTACAAGACCCAATAATAAATATCGACTACCTTTCTCATGTGGACATTAAGCAACTTGCAAGACAAGATTCAACCCATAAAATTTGGACAAATGTAACTCCAACTTTGATTTCCATGATCGATAGAAGGAAAAAGATCCCCTTACAATTGTCATTTATAGATATCGGGGGTGAATGGGAATTTGCTAGTGATTTTTGTGGGCTAACAAAGGTTTAAATCCATTTTTATAGGGGAAAATTGTTTTATCTTGGTTCCCCTTTTTAAATTCGATGGGGCTAACCTCCTATTCATTATAAATAAATAAATAAAATGTGGTCTAATCATACCTAATGGGTGTTTAATAAAAAAATAGCCCATTAAAAATTTAAACCCCTAAATTTAGCCCATGGGTTAAGATTAGCCTCTAAAATTTTCCATGCCTTCCTCATTCCATTAGTTCTATTTTCTCTATGACAAAGCCTATTATTGTGAATCTCACATTCTTCTTTCAAGCTTGGGGTAGGTGGCATCTTGTTTGGATCTATGGCTACATAAATTGCAATATGGTTCGAACAAAGGTCACAAAGAAGAAGAACTTCAATGGCCCCAAGCGCGCTCACATGCCTTAGGCCCTCAAAGATATGGAGAATGGGAAGGGTTTTTTCATGAACATAGTCAATAGGAAATCCTAGGATCGAATTGAAAGGATGGAAACGAAGTTGCACAGGAACATTCCAGGTCCTAGTGCCCAGAAGTTGGAGGAGGAGTTTGGCAGGCTGGTTGATGATTTTGGGTCCACTCACACCCGTGAAACTAAACATACCAAAACCCTGGGATTATTTTGGTCAATGAAAGCATTCTTCAACCTCCCACTGGAATAAATCCAATAGGGTAACACACAAGAGGATATGGCCGAACTATCTATGCATGCAAGGCTCACAAGTCTCGAGGAGGGGGTGCGTTGAATTTCTCACAACCAAGTTGTTGCAGACAAGCATGTGAATGCCAAAATTGATACCCTTGCAAGATAAATCATCGGGAAAATCTTATGTCAACCTACTCCTGCTCGTCCTGTGGCCACACAGTTGGTGTTTCGATGATGTCCCAATTCCGTTATGAGGGCTGCCAAACAAGTAAAAATTCAGGTGTTGGTCTGTTCTATATCACTATCTCTGATGATGGTTAAGGCTTGCTATAGTTTTCCTGATAGAATAGTTTCGTGGAATCTAGTTAGGGTCTTTATATTTTGGTTTTATTGGCCATAACCCCTGGCCTGTAGGGGAGAAAAACACTTATAAAATGATGTTAATCGTAGCAATAGTTATCAGGCATAGTTAGTATTTGAAGGTTTAGGCATCAATCATAGACATTCTCAATTTATGTTGGCCTGACATCTCTTAAACAATCAGTCTCATTCTGATGAAAGCTACCATAGCTATGTTTTGTACAATTTTTTCCTTTTAGATTAATATAATATCGAATCTTAGAAAAAAATTATTAATATATTGTAACACATAAGTTATTTTATCTAAAACAATTATTTCAAAAATTCAATCTACCTTATTGTGATTCAAGGGAGGACGATAATCAACATCATCAAGGTCATGATTCATCATCATCAATGGTTAAGCTCTCTAAATCCGATATCTACAATGTTATAATTTACTAAATTTTAATATTGCAAATGATTTCAGAGACCCCCTCTTTGAATCCATCTACAGTGTTAACAATTAGTAAATCGTAACAATTCATTGTCAAAATTGCAATTTTCCATTTCCGAGTGACATAATTAATGTCACCCGGGTCTCTAAATCCTCTACAATGTTACAATTTACTAAATTTTAACACCACAGATAGATTCAAAGAACCCCTTTAAAGAGGTCTCTAAATCTATCGGCAATGTTATAATTTAATAAATTGTACAAATTCATTGACAAAATTGTAATTTCCCATTTATGGGGCGACACAACTAAAAATGACTAACATAAACGACCAATTCATATTCTTAGTCGTTGTTATCTAGTCATATTTGTATTCATGTGACTAAATTTGTCATTTTTATTTTAGTGACTTGTTATCTAGTTGTATATTTTATCTCATGACTAAATTAGGTGTTTATCTTTGTCGTTTCTAGTTGGCTTACTTAAAATTGCTCAATTGGGTCATTTATCCGTTGAAAAAATTGTGGTGACTAAATTTTTTAGTTCTCTCTCATTTAGTACTAGTGATTTCCTGTATAAAACGTAGTAAAAGCACATAATTCTTCCCACCATAAATTATTTGTAATGCTCAAGAACAATATTCCCATGAAACTCATCAAGCATCCAATAAATTTGTCACTGGGAAATTATGAAGGCAAGCTATTCAATAATCCCTTAAATGACACCATAGTTTCAGGTTATTCAACACATCCTTCAAAACTCTTCTACTTGTAGATTCTTAGGCATGCTCCTTCGACATTTGGTGCATCACTCGGTCTTTTTGCATTTCTGGGATTTACCCCACATGCAATACAAGATGATATTTAGAACAATTTATATTACAAACTATTTTGAATCTATACTGATGTTTTGTGCATAACCTATGACTCGTGTGCTCTCATGTAGGCGCTCTTGTGGGCGCTTTCCTTGACACTTGAAATCATTGGTTTTTGTGACTTGAGATTGGGTTTCAACTTGGGATTTGGTTCAAAATTGGAGTTCGGATATAAATACCCATTTTTAAAATAAAATTTATTATATAAAATGATTCTACAATAATAATTTTCGTTTTATTTATTTGCAATTTTTTTAATAATGAGCAATGTCAAACAAATTAATCCATTTTTTAAATAAAAAGTATTATATAAATGATTTTCTAATAATAATTTTCATTTACTTGGATTTGAGGAAGATCAAGGCGAAGGAGAGCTTGACATGAAAACAAAGAAAATAAGAGAACAACAGGGTAGATCGTGATTCGTTGACAAAAACATATTGAGAAATTCACCAAATGAAGATTTGAGACTTATGGGAAACTTGGTGAAATTTGAGCAATTTTGGTGAAAGGTCAAAAAATTTGACAAGGTCATTTTAGTTATAACGACTAGCTTGGTATCTATAGGGTAAATATTGACTTACATTTTTTGATGAACTCATGATCTTTGTTTTGAGAGGTGGCATGAAATGTAAAGTGTGGAGAATTAGAAAGATCAAAAGAAGAACAATTATGTAGACCTTTAGCATGGCAAGGTAGAAAGGAAGTGCTTTTTTGTTTAATTTTGGAGCATTTTTTTGTTTTGAAATGTTGAAATAATAAACATACATTCAGATACAAATCAACGATGATTATTGGAGTACTTAGCGATGATTATTGGAGTACTCTGCAAAACTTTGAATCACTCCCAACTTTGAAAAATACACTACAGAATGTAGACCAACAATTATTAAAGATAACACTCTTTAGTTTACAAAGAAAGGAAAGAGTAATTCCAATGCAACCACTGTATTGTCATTCATTATCATATCTACAAGGTGCCATTTGTTAACACATTAATTTGATTTGAATTACCAATAGTGTATCTATAGGAAATATTATTGGTTGTTCAAATTAAATGGTGCACACAGTGAGATGATCAAAGTATTCAATATATAATAACTAATGTTGTAGCTTCTCACTTAGCCAATGTTTACATCCCCCTTCAACCAATTTTTCATTGGTTGATTTGGACTTGTCTCATGCACAATCACATATTTCTCTCTCTTTTCACAAAAGACAAATAAACAAAATTCCAATGGTTTGTTAAAGAATAGTGTTACCTTGACCATATACTACATGCAACACTTTAGTGGAGTGAGGAAAAATCTATCGACACTTAATTGTTGCATACCTGGCTTAATTCAAAAAAGATCCAAAAGGAAAGGGGAAATATGGTTAGGTACAACAATTTGAAAGTAACTCACTTTTGTGTATAAATACCATTGTTCACCAATGGTTGAGCTAACTTGATGGGTGGTAGCTCACATTTCCATGCATTAAGAACTCCCAAAATGGGTGCATATGGCCTTGTGTTGTACCCATGAACTAAGAAGAGGGATGCACTACTAATTCCAAAAGAATGATAATGGAAACCTAGTTGAAAACTTGCAACAAACATTTCCTCACAACCATGGATCTCAAAGCTGGAGTGGAATGGATAGTTCTTTTCTTTTGACCATTGCTCTTAACATAATATCAAGGGAAAATGATTTCTAAGTAAGAGATAACAAAAATATAGTTTAAAATACATATGTTTTTTCTTTGAAATCCCTATTTGCAGTTGATACAGATCTAGAATATAAGACAGAGTTTACAGCAATAGTGGTATGAGAATTTAGACTATATGTATGTAGGATTTCATCTCCATTGTCCAATTTTGATTTTTGGATTTAGTTTTCAAAGGACTAGTTTTTTGTTGCACCAAAACAAATTCGTGAAAATATTCTTCAATATAGGAAATACTTGGCCCTTCAATAGTAGAGACCAACATTATTTGGCCAAACAACTTGAGAGTTTGAGACCTACATCTCACTTTCTCACACATGTAACTTAAGTTGCATGTTCAAATACAAGTTGATTTTTGATAAAACATAATACAAACTTCCTTTGACTTAGTCACTAGATCTTAGAAGTAAACATTGGGACATATAATCAACCTCATCTATTTATTAGTCCATGTCGCAGGCAGAGACAACATGTTTCACCTTGTATGGTGTCACAAAGAAACCAAAGTTATGTCTAACTTTTGTGAAAAATGTGATCACAAACCAATAGTTGTTAGTGATGAATGCAAGTCTAGATTCTTAGAGATGAAAAGAAAGATGGTTTGAATAATGTAAAGATATACATTTTTTTTATTTTGCATGTGGGTGTGCGGAGGATAATGAATCCTAAGATAAGTAATCATCCATGGTTCTTAAAGAACCTGCCAAGGGATTTAATGGAAGGAGTGGACGTAGGCTACTAACATGGTGATTTAGAGCACTGGCCTCAAAGTGTTGAGGAAATCGTGATGATATTTCCATAGGTGAGATTACCGCCATATCATTGGACTCAAAGTGTTGAGGAAGTTATGATGAGAGAAAAGAATACCACTATGAGGATCTTGCAAGATTGAAAATGCAAATGATATGTAGTTCATATGTATATCAAGTTTTATTGTTGATTATTTAAACTTTAATCTAATTTCTATATATATATATATATAATTTTAAATTTTATTAGCATTTCAATTTTTCTTCAAATTATTAATATCTATTTAGTATTCAAAATATTGTATTCATTTAAATTTCAAACTAATAAAGTTGGCAGGGACTAAGATGCACACAAAATTTGTTTTTAGTTATACTTTGATCAACTATAGAATCCCTCAGAATATTTTTTCACATTACACATTTTCTTTATCATGACCCTTGATATGATCGGTTTTTGTATTGAACAAATAATAGCTTTGGGGAATCAAAAGTACACTGACTTACAAGTTCATATGATATTTTGTGATAACGTTTTACTAAATTAATTGAGAATATTGGAAAAGGTTTAAAAAAGTCAATCTGTTCATGTCTCGACATTTTATTGTATTTTTATGTTTGAATGTGCAATATTGCTCTAGATGTGCTTTGTACATGTTTCCATTGCTTTGAATTGTTTTGGTTGTTGGTTGGCATCTGATAGCTGGATGGATTTTTAGGACTATTTTTTAGTGATTTTTACCTTCTAAACAATATTTTATAATTTTACCAGCATTCTAGTGCATTAATTATTTTTTATTGTAAAACAATTTTTTATTCGTTTTAGGCAATAGACTTTGTGTGTATGAAGTATTTCCTATATTGTGAACTGCGTGGATATTAATCACAAGTAAAAATAAAAATGCGCACCAAAATGATGGATAAAATTAAGGGAGGTTTTCATATTATTGGGAATTAACACAATGAGAAAGTCTTAATTGTTGCGGTCTAAAATCGTCAACTTTTATAAAAAAATATACTGATGGCCACATGGCTTCATCAAAAGCACTACAATTATCTATGGTGACATACATTTTTTTACCGTCGCCAAAAAAATCACCAAAAACGTATTGGTGAGGTCCCTTCAAGGATCATCAACCAAAGTGTCACCAAAAAGATAATTAGCAACGAGAGAATTGGCAACGGACTTTCAACAACCATCACTAAAAGTGTCGCTGAAAGGGATTTGGTGACGATATTTCAAGAACTATCAACAAAATTACTTGTGGCGACAAATTTTCATAGCCCGTCACTATAAGTGACTTCAGTGATGACTGTTTAAGGTCCTCCACAAGCATGACTGTCACCAAAAGGGATTTGGTGACATGATTTAAATAAATGTCACCAAAGCACTTATGACAATGATTTTTCATAGTCCATCACCATAAGTGACTTCGATGATGACTATTTAAGGTCTTCCACAAGCATGACTGTCACCAAAAGGGTACGTCACAGGCATGATCGTCACCAAAAAAGGATTCGGTAATGGGATTTAAGGAACTATCACCAAAATCACATATAGCAACATTTTTCCATAGCTTGTCACCATAAGTGATTTTGGTGACACTTGTTTTAGGTTTGTCACAAGCATGACCTTCACCAAAGGCCTTTTTTCTTGTAGTGTATTCAAAATCCCCACTTGGAGGAAGGTCCTCATCATCATCATCATTAGTGCCTTTCAAATCCTCACTCAGAGGAAAATCATCATTGATGCCTTCAAAATCCTCACTCGATGGAAAATTTACACCATATTCATAAATTTAGACTAATTCAGATGAGTCCATGACTTCTCACTAAAAAGTAGAATGATAAACCAATCTTAATAGAAAATAGAATGATGATGAGAATCAATGGATGGGATCGATTCTTAGAATCAACCTTGCCCATAGATTATACTAATCAATGGGCGGGGTTGATCCTAAGAATCAATGAGTGAGATTGATTCTCAGAGAATCGAGCTCATATGTTGATTCTCATCAAGGGGTGAGGTCGATTCTTAGAATCAATGGGAGGTGTCGATTTTGAGAATCAACAGGTGGGATCGATTCTAAGAATCCATGAGTGGGATCGATTATGAGAATCAACAGGTGGGCTCAATTATGAGAATTGACCCCACTGTTGATTCTCAGGATCAACGGGTGGGGTCGATTATGAGAATATATGGGCAAGATCAATTCTATGAATCAATAGGTGGGGTTGATTATGGGAATCAACGAGCGGGGTTGATTATGAGAATCAACGAGAAGGCGCAATTATGAGAATCAATAGGCATGATCAATTATAAGAATTAGTAGGAAGGATCGATTATGAGAATCAATGTGCATGATCGATTCTGAAAATCGATCCTTCCCATTGATTCTCAAAATAAATAGGTGGGGTAAATTATGATAATCAATGGGTGATTTCGATTCTCAGAATCGAGCCTACCTGTTGATTCTAATCAATGGGTGGGGTCGATTATGAGAATCAATGGGCAAGTTCGATTTTGAGAAACAATGGGAGGGATCGATTATAAGAATCAATGAGTGGGGATCGATTATGAGAATAAACGAGCGGGCTCGATTCTGAGAATAAATGGGTGAGGTCTATTATGGGTATCAATGGGTGGACTCATTTCTCAGAATCAAATCCACCCATTGATTCTCATCAATGGGTGGGTTCAATTATTAGAATCAATAGGTAGGGTCGATTATGAGAATTAATGGGTGATCTTGATTATGAGAATCAACGGGTGGGACTCGATTATGAGAATCAATGGGCATGCTCGATTCTAATAATCAACAAGTGGGGTTGATTCTCAGAACTAAGCCCTCCCGTTGATCCTTGTTAGGATATTCCTATACTCCATCCTAGTCCTCCTAGCTTTTCTGTCATTTTCATTTTCAGTCATGCATGCAAAATTAGGGTTTGCATGCATCCTAGTCATCAGCACCAGCACCTAACCCTCAGCAAACTAGCCCCGGGAGCTTCTTTCAGATCAGTTTCAACTCTCCTAGAGCTTAGTGCGCCCTCCTTTCACCTACTGCATGAGAAGGGTGCCTTTCTTCACCTACCAGTCCAGTTTAGTTCAGTTATCTTCAGTTCTTTCCTTGATTTAAGGATTAACTGACTCCTAACTGACCTTACCACTCCGATGGACCTCCAGTGTGACTAGACAGCCTGTTCTGACTCCAGTTAGCTCCATCTATGCCCTCCACTAAGCCTCCTTCACTACATTAGTGCTTCCATGTACCAGTTACACCAACCACACTCAGTTAGACTTAGTTTGACTCCCGATTGACCATTACTTGTGCATTGATGACTTCACTGATGAGAAGGTGGACTCCTAGTTACGCATTGATGACTCTCCACTGATTATGGATCTGTGCATGAAGGCCAATTCGAATTCAACCTAGTGAATTCGAATCCTCATACTCAGCATTGTATATTTATCAGTTTATTATTCTGTTAATAGCAACATGTGTAATTATTCTGCCTCAATCAGAGTTTCTTTGGATCCAAGTTCTATTGCTTGTCTCTTCTTCTATTATTCCTAAATTCTTTCATTGTGAGGTTTACGTCATCTCTTTGGATCTTATGTGGGCAATTTCACATGGTATCAAAGCCATTTGAGAGTATATTCTACCTCCATTCTTGAGAGTTTTTTGCAGGTATTTCGAAGTTCCAGCATCAGATTCAGCAGTTTCTATTTGCACTTGTTCCAGTAGTCAAAGATGAGCAATTCGAATGCTTCTTCTTCTTCTCTTTCTCCCATGATCCTCACTCCCTTCAATTACTTCGAATGGAAGAGTGAGATGAAGATTCACTTGATGAAAAAACAACTTGAAAGATTGGTTTATGAAAGAGATGCCACACCACATATAGCTAGAGACAGAATCAAGCATCTAAACAAATTGGATGAAGCCTTTGGATTCATATGCCTTCATATGTCCAAAGATCTATTGTTCCATGCTGAAGGATTGAAGTCTCCAAAAGAGTTATGGACCAAACTGGAGAGTCTTTTTGGCAAACAAGATGGGTTAAGAGGCTACACTCTTGAAAATGAATTGGTTTCCCTACAACCTAGCAATTTCGAGAGCATTCAAACATTCTTCTCAAAATTTAAAAATTTGGTTGTACAATGCAAGCATTGTAGCATCACTAAGAGTGATGAGCAATTGGTGCTTTCCATTCTGAGCAAACTTGGATCTCAATTCTCTGTCTTTGTATCTACTTTCCACTCTGGGCAAATGCCAATCCCTGGATGGAAGTTTCCTACCTTAGAGGCCTTCACTCAAGCCCTCATTCAAGAAGAGGACAAATTGTTTCAAATGGATGCCATCAAAACCTCCAAAGATCTAGCTCTTTTAGCTAGTGAATCAAGTGGAGCAAATGCAAAAGGGAGGCAAAAGGACAAAGGCAAGAAACATTCAAGATCCAAGAATGACAAACCAAAGAGACCAAATTGTTCCTACTGCAAGAGAGGAAACCATCCTGAAAGTGCTTGCATGCACAAGAAGATTGATCTTCTAACCAAGCTTCTTGAACAAAACCAAATTGTTGTTCCAAAAGAAGCAAAGATGTCTGATGCTGGAAGTGGATCTGATGATTGTCATGCATTGATGGCTGGTTTTTCAAAGACAAAATCCCTCCTCATAGATTCTGGAGCCTCCAACCACATGATTGCATTTGAAGAATCCTTATACTCTTTGGGTCTCCAAGATGGGCCTACCATTCACATGGGAGACAACTCTCAAATTTCTGCCAAAGGATTGGGAACAGTTCATATGGAGCATGGTAAGTTCAAAAATGTCTTATTTGTTCCTTCTCTTACAGCTAATTTGTTGTCAGTTTATCAAATGACTCATACAGGATCACCAAAACAAGTAATTTTTGGTCCAAACATAGTAGAGATTACAGAAATCTCCACTGGAAAGGTTATAGCAAATAGGATTGCTAATCATGCCTCAAAGGCATATGAGTTCTCACACTTCATGCCTTTCTCTCTGATTATTCCTTCAGATTCTGATGAAGATCACAGTGACTCCTCTTCCTCTAATGAAGAAGAAGATCAATATTTTTATGTTGAGATCATGGTTCAAGAAGATTCAAATCCAAAACCAACACCTATTCTCAGTCCAGATTCAAGGTCAATATGGGCTCACACAAACCTTGCTACTACTAAGAACACAGTTGATGACTTATATTATCACAGAACTACTAGACTTCAGCATCATGCCAACCTTGCATTATGCCATCCACCTCTCCATGAGAGATGCAGCATGATGATGGGGTTCTCTCTTCCATCTTTTGGGAAGACTCCTCATGTTCCATTCGCTCCAGATACAGAAAGAGTTCCTGAAAGACTTGCTTCATCCTCCTCATAGTGGGAGACCTTCCTATAGGGGATCAGCTTGCCAAGTCTTTTGCAAAATTTTTCACTGATGAAAGCTTCTTTCTTTTCTGCATAGTATGATGGTTCTTTGAGTTATTTACTGTTCTTTTGAGGGGGGGTATTTTTCCCATGATGTTTTCTCCATTTCCTCAGTTTATGGACAGTTCTTTATTTTTTTTATCATTTCATTGATTGTATGGGTGACCTTTGGTCCTAGTTACTAGGGCCCAGGATGGATTAAGAGGGGGTGTTAGGATATTCCTATACTCCATCCTAGTCCTCCTAGATTTTTTGTCATTTTCATTTTCAGTCATGCATGCAAAATTAGTGTTTGCATGCATCCTAGTCATCAGCACCAGCACCTAGCCCTCAGCAAAATAGCCCCCGAAGCTTCTTTCAGATCATTTTCAGCTCTCCTAGAGCTTAGTGCGCCCTCCTTTCACCTACTGCATGAGAAGGGCACCTTTCTTCACCTACCAGTCCAGTTTAGTTCAGTTATCTTCAGTTCTTTCCTTGATTTGAGGATTAACTGACTCATAACTGACCTTACCACTCTGATGGACCTCCAGTGTGACTAGACAGCCTGTTCTGACTCCAGTTAGCTCCATCTACGCCCTCCACTGAGCCTCCTTCACTACATTAGTGCTTCCATGTACCAGTTACACCAACCACACTCAGTTAGACTTAGTTTGACTCACGGTTGACCATTACTTGTGCATTGATGACTTCACTGATGAGAATGTGGACTCCTAGTTAGGCATTGATGACTCTCCACTGATTATGGATCTGTGCATGAAAGCCAATTCGAATTCAACCTAGTGAATTTGAATCCTCATACTCAGCATTGTATATTTACCAATTTATTATTCTATTAATAGCAACATGTGTAATTATTCTGCCTCAATCAGAGTTTCTTTGGATCTAAGTTCTATTGCTTGTCTCTTCTTCTATTATTCCTAAATTCTTTCATTGTGAGGTTTACATCATCTCTTTGGATCTTATGTGGGCAATTTCACAATCCTCATTAACGGGCGGGGGTCGATGCTGAGAATTAATGGGTGGGTCTGATTCTAAGAATCAATGGGAAGGCTTGATTTTGAGAATCAATGGTTAGAGATTGATTTTGAGAATCAGCGAGTGAGCTCGATTCTGAGAATCGATGGGTGGGATTGATTCTGAGAACTGATCCCACCCATTGATTTTTAGATTAAACAAGTGGGATCAATTATGAGAATCAATTGGAGAGATTGATTCTAATTCTCATCAATGGGTGGGGTCAATTATGAGAATTGATATGTAGGGTCGATTATGAGAATCAATGGGTGGGTTCAATTCTAAGAATCAATGGGTGGGATCGATTATGAGAATCAATGGGCATGGTTCAATTCTGAGAATCAATGGGTGGGATCGATTCTGAGAATGTTACACGAGATTTTCGTTCGTCGCATTAACCCAGTAAATTTCCATTGCCTTGATACCCAAAGTGCTCATTCTAAAAGATAGATCCCATCTCTCTTTCTCTGTGAATCAACCCATCTAGAAACTGTGACATGGTTTGCTTATTTATCAGCATGCACCATTATCCCACTAATGCACTTTGATATACTGGAAACATGTGTCTTCGACGCGTCTTTCTTGTCCAGCAGACTGCATCACTTGTCATCGATGCATAGTGCTCTACTTCCAAGTCGGGTCGAGGTCTGTACGGGCAGAAAAAGAGGTTTTCGAGAAGTCTCTAGAACCAATATTATCTGGATGAGATCCCCTTCCTATTTGCCAGGATCTCACTCAAAT
Source organism: Larix kaempferi (assembly GCA_027924585.1). Taxonomy (NCBI): domain Eukaryota; kingdom Viridiplantae; phylum Streptophyta; class Pinopsida; order Pinales; family Pinaceae; genus Larix; species Larix kaempferi. The sequence goes on along the minus strand of BSBM01001946.1, from coordinate 800,875 downwards.
TCCTTACCTTTTGGGATCATATCTCATCCATTATCCCTAAAGATATCATCCCTCCCCTATCCATATTTCCCTATAAATGCAAGTCTTGGCCATGGGTAAGGGGAGGAGGAATTGAGAATAAACTTATGTTGGATAAATTACACTAGAAGTGATAGACTTTAGATCCTTATCCTTCTTTAACTAAGGTGACATATTGGAGCAAAGAGGAATCCATTGGAGAGGATATACGAAACCAAGGCATCAAAGGTTGTACTTCTTTATGGTTTAATTAATACAATTATGCATTTCATTTCCCATAAGTAATTTCTTATTTACTTATTGTACATCTCCTTGGTCATGTACTTAACATAACCAAATTATATTTCAAGTTTCCATCTTATATTACTTGTCTAGAATACTTTACAGATAATTCTTGTAAGTGGATAGACAAGGTTACTAGAACATTGGATTATTGAAAACAAATTACAACCAAAGGTAAGTCTCCCATATTTTTATTTGTGGTTGATTTCAGTCAGGGAAATGTGTGTATTATTGCTTGTTTTGTTCTAGTTCAGCGGTTAAACTAGGGAAGTCAACTTATGTCTGCATTCGTAGACTAATCCTAAAACAAAATTGGCAACTCCACTGGGGAATTTCCTCCCTGGATCTATTTTCTTTTCTTTGCTTGGATTTTTCTTAGATCTTGTCACTTCTTGGTTTGGATTTGCTTCTATATAGTCACTAGGTCATCAAGATCACTTCTGACACTCTATGTCCACTCAGATCTATTGAGTGTTAGGATATCTCATCTTTTAGTATGTACTTTGCATGCATGCATCTGCATGCTGCCCAGTCATCAGTTTGGTACCTCCAACACCTAGTCCCTAGTCTTCCAGCACCCGGGAGATTCTTTCCACAGAGTTTTATCCCTCCTAGTCATGAAGGCGCCCACATCACACCTACCATATGAGAGAGGCACACTTCTTCGTCTACCACTTCAGTTCCACTTCAGTTACACTCAGTTAGCTCAGTTCTTCCTTGGTTTGAAGCTAGATTCACTCCTGACTGACCGTTGCACTCCATTGGACCTCTAGTATGACTAGATGACTTGAATTGACTCTAGTTAACTCCTCATGTGCCCTCCATTGAGCCTCCTTCCCTATATTAGTGGCATTTACCATCAATTAGACTCAGTTTGACACCTGTTTGACAGTTACTTGTGCATTGATGACCACCACTGATTGAGATGAGGACTCCTAGTTGGATCCAAGCTATGTCATGCAATATATTTGAATGACCTCCTTGGCTAATTCGAATTGCTCACTCATTGTGACAGTATTGTATTGTAATTCTACTATTCTGGATTATATAGCATTGATGCATCTCTCTTGCACAGTTTTTACTTCAATTTGTTTTACATCATTATGATTGATATTCTTGTTCAATAGATCTGTTGTGACTAATTTTACATGGTATCAGAGCCATTGTAGGGACAAGATCTCTCTCCTATAGGTGTTCTACATGAATATTTGAGTGAATTTGCTCAAAATTACTGAAGTTTTGGCATGAAAGATCTCATGTGCATTCGCTCATGTGCATGCAAAGCAAAAAATCCACTCCAATCCACTCCAGAAGCTTGAGTTTTCCACATAATTCCTGGATTTGATACATTGGACCATTCAAGCTTGCTTGATCTCCAATCCCAAGTGTGATGCAACTCTAAAAGGATGGATTGTTCGACCTTACTATTCTTGTTTTGATTGTGATTTGCAGGTTTATCATCTCCATCAATTGCATTCGCTCTCTTTTTTTTTGACAAGTTCTTCTACATCAAGTGCACTCGCTATTTGTGATGGAATACTCTTCTTCCAAGCCTGTTCTTACTCCTTTCAATTATTTTGAATGGAAAGATGATATGGAGATTATATTGCGCTCAAAAGGGTTCTATAGAGTCACCGTTGGCCTCGAATTGGAGCCAAGCACATTGTCGGAAAGAACCAAACACTACAATAAAATTGATGAAGCTTATAGTCTTCTTTGCCTGTCCATCTCCAAGGATCTTCACTTCCATGTCAACGGATTGAAGACTCCAAAAGCAATATGGGAGCAACTTGACAATCTCTTTGGCAAGCAGGATGAGCTTAGGGCTTTTCAATTGGAAAATGAATTGATTTCCCTTAGTCCTGAGAATTTAGAGACCATCAATGAGTTTTTCAAAAGATTCAAGCACTTGGCATTGTAGTTGAAGAACATTGGTGTTGTGAAAGAGGATAAGCAATTGATCCTCTCCATTCTCACAAAGATTGGGAAAGATTTCTCAGTGTTTGTCTCTACTTTCAATACCTCTCGGCTAACTACCCCGAATTGGAAAATGCCTACCTTGAATGCCTTCATTGAATCCGTTACCAAAGAGCATGACAAGTTGATTAAAATGGGGTCCATAAACTCCAAAGATTCATCCCTATTTGTTCAAGGATGCAAGAATTTGAATGGAAAAGGAAAGTAAAAGAAAGAGAAGCCCAAATTCGAGCCTACCAAGCAAAGAGAGAAAGGCAAGCAATCGAATGCACCATCCGATTCAAGAAACAAGCAGAAGGGTAAAGAGGGTAAAGAAAAATCTAAGTGTTCTTATTGCAATCGTGGCTTTCATCCTAAAAGTTCATGCATGAAGAAAACAATAGATCAAATGGCCCTCCTTCTGGAAAAGAACAGCATATGTCTTCCCGACAGTGAATGGAAGAAGGATAGAAATGATGATCATGAAAGAGGTCAAGCACTCCTGGCAACTGTTTCGAAACCCACCACTCTACTGATAGATTCCGGTGCCTTGAATCATATGGCTGCAAATATTGACTCCTTCTCTTCATTCGATCCAAGCAGCTCCATACCCATCCATTTGGGATATGACTCAAAAATTTCTTCGAAGGGTAAAGGTACCATCCATGTAGAGCATGGAAGCTTCCAGAATGTTCTCTATGTGCCTTCCTTGTCTTCAAATCTACTTTCTGTGTCTCAAATGACACACACCAGTGAACCGAATCAAGTGACATTCAGCCCACACAAAGTTGAAATTTCTGATATTGAAAGTGGAAGACTTATTACAGTCGGAAAGGAAAATCATACTACAAAATACTATGAGTTTTCTCACTTTGTGCCGCTCGAAAAGCCCACTGCTCTCCTCACTCATGGAAACGAGGTTAGCAGGATTTGGCATGAAAGGTTTGGACACCTTAAATATGGGTATTTTTTGTTGTTACAAAAGAATTCCATGGTTTAAGGTCTTCCGCAACTCTGTTCCTCGAAGGGAATTTGCCCCGGTTGCATTGTTGGGAAGCACCCTGAGCACAAGTTCGATCGCGGCAAAGCTAGTAGAGCTTCTACAATTTTGGGTCTCATACATTCTGATATCAGTGTTCCACTTCCCAACATGTCCATGAATGGTTCGAGGTACATCCTGACATTCATTGATGACTTCTCCCGCTTTACTTGGGTATTTTTTCTCAAAAACAAGTCAGAAGTGCTTGGAAAATTCAAGGATTTTAAGGCTTCTGTTGAAACCGCTACTGAGAGCAAGATCAAAGCTCTTAGATATGATAATGGCAGAGAATATATCAATACTGTGTTATTGCAACTTTGTGCCGAAAGTGGAATTCAAATCCAACATACAGTTCCCTACACACCCCAGCAGAACGGTGTAGCGGAAAGGAAGAATCTGTCACTGAAAGAGATGGCTACCTGCATGCTTGAGTCAAAAGGTTTGGCTGCAAATATTTGGGCTGAAGCCATTAATGTTGCTGCATACATTCAGAACTGAGTTCCACATTCATCCGTGAAAGGTAAAACTCCTTTCGAAGCATTCTTTGGTCGCAAACCGGATGTGTCCAATTTGAGGGTTTTTGGCTCCACTGCATGGGCTAGAATTCCTTCTGAAAAGAGAAAAGATTTGGATCCACAAAGTACTGAATGCATCCTAATAGGATATGGAGAAGAATAAAAAGCATATAAACTCATGAATATCAGATCCAAAAAGATATTCATAGAGCTAAGTGTGAAGTTTGAAGAACCACTGCCAGATCTTAAACTAGTCGAGGAAAACACTGCCGATCTGCACCCTCCACAAGAAGAAGATGCAAGTGAATATGAAGAAAGCATTGGATCTGATATCTTTGATATGATATCAGAATTTGATGGCCATGACATATCAGGTTCGGAATCATACCATAATGATCCTCCCCAGTTACCAAAGTGAGCTCAAAACACTCTACAATCTGCTACTCCAAACATTGGAAATCCTGCTGATCCAAGGAGAATGAGAGCAGACTTTCAAAGAGAGGGTATGGCTCTTTATTTTTCTGATCCATTATTATCTAAGAAATTTTATTTTATGATTGGTTCAGATCCCAAATCATACTATCATTCCCACCGAGATCCACGATGGCAAACCGCCATGGATGAAGAGTACAATTCTCTCCAAAAGAACAATACATGGGAGCTAGTTTCTCTTCCACCTGGAAGAAAATTAGTTCAATTCAAGTGGATCTACCACACGAAAGTTGCTGATGATGGCTGTATCAGCAAATACAAAGTTAGGTTGGTGGAAAAAGGTTTCTCCCAAGTCCAAGGAGTGGACTACACTGAGACCTTTGCACCGATTGCAAAGATGGATTCCATCCACCTATTTTTGGCCATTTCCGCATCCAAGCACTGGGAAGTGCACCATATGGATGTGAAGAGTGATTTTTTACATGGAGACCTTGATGAAGAGGTATATATGAAACAACTAGAAGGATACATTTCAGATCCATCATTAGTTTGCAGGTTGAAGAAATCTTTGTATGGATTGAAACAGGCCCCAAGAGCTTGGTACACAAAAATGGACTCCTTCCTTCTTTCTCAGAATTTAAAAAGATTAAAATCTGATCCGAATGTGTACCTACAGCAAGTTAAAGGTAATTTGTTGATTGTGTTTTTATATGTTGATGATCTTCTCATTACTAGTAGCACTCTCCTTACAATTAACAAGCTAAAAACCGCTTTGAATCTAGCTTTTGATACGAGCGATTTGGGCTTGCTTAAGCAATTTTTGGGCTTGGAGATAGCTCAAAAATTTGATGGGATCACATTATCTCAGAAAAAGTATGCTAAAGTCCCGCTATTAAAGTTTAATATGGAATAATGTAAGGCTGCTCTGTTTCCATTCCTCTCAGGAATCAGTTTTTAAGAGGGAAATTCCACACCGCTTGCAGATTGCACTATGTATCGATAGTTGATTAGTTCACTACTCTACTTGACACACTCAAGGCCTGATATTTCTTATGCCGTCAGTGCTATATCAAGGTATATGCAGAAGCCCCATGAGCTTCATTGGCGGGCAGCCAAGAGGATCTTGTAGTATGTGCAAGGTACGAGACATTTTGGCATACATTATGCTGCAGATTCTGAGCTAGATTTCATTGGTTTTACTGATTCAGATTGGGCCGGTGATAGCATAGATCGGAAGTCCACTTTCGGATATGTTTTCATGATTTGTCATGCCCCTATTTGCTGGAAAAGCAAAAACCAGGCAGCCATTGCACTTTCTTTAGCAGAGGTAGAGTATCGAGGGGCAGTCAATGCCTGCATTCAGGCAGTTTGGTTGCGGGGTATTCTTTTCGAGTTTGATTTTGGTAGAACTACTTTGACTGTCCTATTTTGTGACAATAAAAGTGCTATTAACATCTCCACATATCCAGTTCAGCGGCAGAGGACCAAGCACATTGAGATTCATATGCACTACATTCGAGAGTTGGTGCATGATCGCACCATCATTCTGCAATATTGCCCTACCGATGAGCAAATTGCAGACATCTTCACCAAGAGCTTCACTGAGAAGAAGTTCTCATACCTCCGTTCACTGTTGGGGGTGAGTTCCATCATGGTGGAGATAGATTAGATCCATTATTATGTTTAGCTTGAGGGGGGGATTTCTTCCTGCTGGGTTTTCCCTCTTTCCTCACTTAGCTTATTTTCAGCATTTTTGGATTATTGTATTGGGGTGACCTTTGGTCTCAATAACCAGGGCCCTACATTTTATTTTTTACATCACAGTATAGCTTGAGGGGGGGTGTTAGGATATCTCATCTTTCAATATGTACTTTGCATGCATCCGCATGCTGCCCAGTCATCAGTTTGGTACCTCCAGCACCTAGTCCCTAGTCTGCAAGCACTAGGGAGCTTCTTTCCATAGAGTTTTATCCCTCCTAGTCATGAAGGCACCCACATCACACCTACCAGCTGAGAGAGGCGCACTTCTTCACCTACCACTTCAGTTACACTCAGTTAGCTCAGTTCTTCCTTGATTTGAGGCTAGATTCACTCCTGACTGACCGTTGCACTCCGTTGGACCTCCAGTATGACTAGATGACTTGACTTGACTCTAGTTAACTCCTCATACGCCCTCCAATGATCCTCCTTCCCTAGATTAGTGGAATTTACCGTCAGTTACACTCAGTTAGACTCAATTTGACGCATGTTTGACAGTTACTTGTGCATTGATGACCACCACTGATTGAGATGAGGACTCCTAGTTGGAGCCAAGCTATGCCATGCAGTATATTCGAATGACCTCCTTGGATAATTCAAATTTCTCACTCATTGTGACAATATTTTATTGTAATTATACTATTCTGGATTATAGAGCACTGATGCATCTCTCTTGCATAGTTTTTACTCCAATTTGTTTTACATCATTGTGATTGATATTCTTGTTCAATAGATCTGCTGTGACTAATTTTACATTGAGTTTAGGGGTATTTCAGCCTTCAGTTTTGAAAAAAATCACTTTTTCAGCTCGACATGCTTTACCTTTGATATACAATGCATCGAATATGCGCCTAGGCAATGTATTAGATTGCGTCGAATCTGGAAGACGCTCTTTTCTGTACTAACAGACCGCGTCGCACTGTAAAATTTTGTAGTAAGGCCTTCATTCCTACTTAGACTTGGACCTAATTATCTTTTGAGAGTTATACTTGTTTGTATCGGTCTCTGTACTTTCTCTATATCTTTGTTTCTCTCTTTATTCTTGAAACTTGGAGTAGTGTGCTTTCTTGTTGAGTCCTTAGTAGTCAAGTGGTTACTTGCCTTGTATTTAGTAGGTTTAGTCGCTTGCAGGTGTGACTAGTCTTATGGACTTGTAGAAGCCTCTAGTCTGCTTTGTTTTAAGTCTTGAAACCTCTGAAAGTGTGTTGCTTGGATTGTTGTGGTTTTAGTGTAAATTGGTTTGAGTCATTTCGAAGCTTGAAATTGGATACTTTGGGTGATTGTTTGTTTTTATTTTGAACTCCTATTGTTAATTAAAATTGCAAATTGTTAGATCTCTTGCATTTCAAATTAAGATTAAGTGAACAAATATCATGTTAAGATTTAATATGCTAAGACAGAAAATATCAGCATTACATTCCATTTCACAACAATAGCATACACAGGATCACTGAAAGAACAACAAGCACAACATAAACACAAGAGACACAGATTTATCCTAGGAAACCCTCATGGGGTAGAAAACCCAGCAAAGCTTCCTCAAAATAGATGATCAACAAATACAAAGATGTAAACCCTAGACATGAGCTCCTTCTCCTCCATAGCAGATCTCTCCCTCACCTATGCGCTAATCACTAGTGAGTGTAGTGTGTGTTGAATGAGGAACACACCTCCTCTATTTATACACAACTACGACTTGTAGTTTACATTAACTAGGTCAGCCCCAACTTAATCACTTAACATAATGTGGCAGGGCCGACCCCACTAGGGTGGTCTAATAACCCATTTAACTTACATGACTCATACAGGGCCGACCCCCACTAGGGAAATCTAATAACCCAAGTTACCACATTCTCCACGGAGGAATAAAACATCTCCGTATATACAATAAGGTCTTCACGGAGGAATGAAACATCTCCGAAATAATAGAGTACAAATATAATATTCTTATAGGTTACAATATCTCAACACCCCCCCTTAACGAGAAGGATATTATAACAACATCTGCAGGAGCAAGGAGTCATCAACATCATTACATGATACATCTATAAATCATTGGAAGCTTTCTCAACATCATCAGTAACTCAACCGGTTACTGTAATATCTTCAGTTCTTCAATACTGGAGTATCAGGATCATTAGTATTGAGTCTTCACCTTCTGCAGCACTCGATCGGCTACAGCAACATCATCATCTGTATCACCCGATCAACAGCCTCATCGTCTGGATCTACTGATCATAATCATAACAACATCAACTGGATCCTCTCGATCAACAGCATCACATCATCAATTGGATCCTCTCGATCAATAGCATATGGATCATCTTGATCAATAGCATATGGATCATCTCGATCGACACCATCTAGATCATCTCGATCAACGGCATATGGATCATCTCGATCGACAGCATATGCATCATCTCGATCGACAACATCTAGATCATCTCGATCTACAGCATCTGGATCATCTCAATCTACAACATAATCTGCAATACACAAGATCCAATTCCAGGATGATCAATCCTTATCAATTTTAGACAAGTCTCATGTCTATGGACGATGCAATCCAGATCTACTTCCAGGATGATCAATCCTTATCAATTTTAGACAAGTCTCATGTCTATGGATGATGCAGTCCATATCTACTTACATGATGATCAATCCTGATCCTTTTAAGACAAATCCATGTCTAGGGACAATGCAGTCCTTGATCCATTTAAGACAAATCCATGTCTAGGGACGATGCAGTCCTTGATCCATTTAAGACAAATCCATGTCTAGGGACGATGCAGTCCTTGATCCATTTAAGACAAATCCATGTCTAGGGATGATGCAGTCCTTGATCCATATAAGACAAATCCATGTCTAGGGACGATGCAGTCCGTGATCCGTTTAAGACAAATCCATGTCTAGGGACGATGCAGTCCGTGATCCGTTTAAGACAAATCCATGTCTAGGGACGATGCAGTCCGTGATCCGTTTAAGACAAATCCATGTCTAGGGATGATGCAATCCTGACCACCGTGCCCATCCTTTTTCATACTGGATGTGACCTAGATCAGATCTAGGATTTACCACCACAGAGCCAGTCCTTTTTCATACTGGATGTGACCTATATCAGATCTAGGATTTATCACGTACATTTTGAACTAAAAGCTCAAGGACGATATAGTCATATCATCAATTTCAGAGACAGATGTCTACGGGTCAATTCAGGGGACTCAGGTCCAGGGATGATGCAATCCCTCTCGTCCACTAGGGACTTCTTTCTCGGAGACACATGTCTATGGATTAATTCAGGGGACTGAAGTCCAGGGATGATGCAATCCCTCTTGTCCACTAGGGACTTCTTTCTCGGAGACATATGTATACGGATCAATTTAGGGGACCGAAGTCCAGGGATGATGCAATCCCTCTCGTCCACTAGGGAATTATTTCTCGAAGACATATGTCTACGGATCAATTCAGGGGACCGAAGTCCAGGGATGATGCAATCCCTCTCGTCTACTAGGAACTTCTTTCTCGGAGACATATGTCTACGGATCAATTCAAGGGATCGAAGTCCAGGGATGATGCAATCCCTCTCGTCGACTAGGGACTTCTTTCTCGAAGACATATGTCTACGGATCTCTTTTAGGACATGTGTCCAAGGATGATACAATCCACTTGTCAACTTAGACCAAGTCTAAGGACCACTCATCGACCTCATCGTCGGTATCACCAATACAGGTATCCACATCATCGACCTCACTGTCGATGCAAGAAATCTCATCATCAGTGACCACATCACTCCCCCTTTCGAGGAGGGTCCTTCTGAACTACACTAAGCTTGTCTTGAAAATACACAAACTTTACTCGAGACAGAGGTTTGGTCAATATATCAGCAACTTGTTCGTCAGTGCTTACATACTCGAGCTTGATAGCTCCTTTCTGCACCATATCCTGTATATAGAAATATCATATCTCTATGTGCTTTGACGTATCATGGAACACTGGATTCTCTGTCATCTTGATACAAGTCTGGTTGTCACACATGATCATAGTGGGGTCCAACTCTAAGTCAAATAGTCCTGATAACATCTTCAGAAGCCATATTGCTTCACAACTTAGCAGAGCAAGCAGCTATACATATCGCTTCAGTTGTGCTAGACTGCTTCCTACTAAACCACGAGATCATGGCAGATCCCAAACAATAACATCCGACCAATGTGCTCTTCCTGTTTGATACACTTCCTGCCTAGTTAGCATCTGTGTAGCCATACAATCATGAGCTCCAAGATAACATAGACCAAAGTCTATCGTACCCTTTAGGTACCTTATCACATGCTTTGCAGCTATCAGGTGAACATGCCTAGGTTCCACTAGATACTGTCTCAAGGTGTTTCACAACAAAGAATATATCTGACCTTGTATTCATTTGATACATCAATGACCCAATAATCTGTTTGTACAGAGGCACATCCACTAACTCTGATGAGTCATCCGCTAACAGCTTCAAGTTGGAATCCATGGGAGTGGCCATGGTTGTACATTCCAACATGTCAAATATTTTCAGCATACTTTCCTTGGTTGAGAAAGATTCCTTCGGGCCTTTCCATACTTCCAGACCTAGGAATTAATGCATCAATCTGAGATATTTCATCTCAAATTCTGTAGCTAGCTTCTTCTTGCTTTCCATGATCTGTTTCTCATTCCCTGTCAGAAAGAGATCATCCACATACAGTAATAGTATGATAGGTTCATCATCCATAACCTTAAGGTAAAGGTTAGGATCAGCTTTACTTTTGGTAAAGCCCAAGCTTGTCAAGAAGCTATCAATTCTCCCTCTGTGACTAAACATCATTCCTACTCTGAGTGATCTTCTGCATATCTATCTGTTCCATCTCCCATCCGATGGGTCTACTGATATGAGCCTCAAGATCATTCGAACTCTGTGGTGATTTCCTTCTTGAATGTCATCTGTATATAGATACCATCTTCAACCTTGTAGCAAAGGTTGAAATCCGCATCACCGATGGTGATCATTAAGATCATCAAATGACTATCGATCCTGGGTACCCGTACAAAGCCTGATTCACACTTCTTCTTCAATTACACCATTAAGAGAATGGTCTTATCTAGCCACTTGGAGCAAACATCTTGTCATGATCCTCTTCCTCTTTCTAAGAGAATCTTCTATCCACGAGCCTTCTATAGTATGTTTGATTTGTAAGTCTTCTTATTGAACATCCATCACTTGTTCGATGTTCATCATCCTTCTTTTGTAGATCATATCACATGATATTTCCTACAAATCAAAGTTAATTACATGATTAGTAATACTTCATAATCATCAAATCATGTTGACATGATAATCTATTATGCATACATAAATGATTCACATAGTTATGCAACTATCTTGAACAATAATTTGGCACAACATTTTTCCATATCCTGTATGCATACAATGGCTATCTAGATGCCTTCAATCTCTACTAGAACATACTATCGAGAGCGTGCACAGTTCTCAGCATGTCAACAAAGAGGTTTCATTCTAGACAAGAAACAATGGAATGTTTGTCCAACTTACCCATCATATGCATATTAGTAGTATACTGTTCAATGCCATATGAATGCTTACACTCAGCATGATATATTCTAGGAATACAAATATGCATACAACTATTCCAAGCAATATCATTTACTATCAAATGACAATTCAAGTACTTATCTTTTATGGTTGCCTCCTGCTTGATATCTATATGTCTTTGAACTTCTTATCCATCCTGGACCACTATGCATGCTCAAGTGTGCACTAGTGTCATCCTCATGATCTCATACATAATCATACATTCATTAGTATAGTCTCAATACTATCAAAACATGTATGGTCATGATCATTTCATACATAGGTATACTTACCTAAGATCCTAACAAAGTAGGATTCTAACTTGATATAGGAAAACATACCTGGATTATCAAGTTTGGTTATGTCTTAACATACCCAAACAATATCTTCTTTGTTCTCTTCAATGATTTAGAGACCTTGTGCTAGAACCTGCATATCTCATAGGTTAAGCATAGTAGAACAAAGTCATGCATACCTCGTAAGTAGAGCTTCTATGTGATTATGGATGAGTCTTTTGTCTTCATGTCATCATGGTCATAGTACGTGATTTGTCTTTCTTGATGTACCTGTATCTTGTTAACAGACAACATCATCCTCATACAACACCACAAGTGCATTAGTACAATCATAAGTGTCATAACCCTAATTAATGAATGTATTCTACCATTCACATGCCTTCATTATCAAACAATCATAATTGTACTAACCTCAATAACATGAAGACAAACATATCATAAACTTAACCATGAACAGATTTCAACACATACCTGTATCTCCTCAAGTCATACTTGTCAGGATTGCTTTTAACCCAATCCACTTTGATTTGCTGAAACTGGATCTGGAGCTGGATTAGGGTTTGTTAGAGAAACCCTGAAAATTCAAACTTTGAGTTTCAAACTTCTGAAAGGATGGAAAGATGTGGCTTACTGAGTTGATCAAGCTGGTATACTTCAATTTTGAAAACTGCAATATTTGACCACTCAAAATTGCCTTTGGAATTTTTGGATCTTCTGGACAGGATCCCGAACTAGGGTTTGATAAAGCCCAGTCTTCTGCCCATCCAAAAGGTTTGATATTTTTCTCTAAACTTCGATTTTTCTGAGGATCTTCCAGTCGTGGTCACAGATTTCAAAAATTCCAACTTTTGCAGAAGCCCTAATTTTCGACCTTTCCGATCAAAATCCCAAACTAGGGTTTGATTAAGCCCGGCCTTCTACCCAACTAAAAAATTCGATCTTGGGCTCTAAATTTTGATTTTTATGAGTAGAATCCAGTCATGGTCTCCGATTCCAAGAATTCCAACTTTCTCTGAAACCCTAATTTCCCACAGCAGTGACGATCCAAAAATGAAGGTGCTCAAAATCCAATTATGTTTGGACAGAAATATGCACCCGATTGTTTCTGGTGTAAATCAGAAATTACGAATGCACATGGTCTAAAAAATAGGTCTGTCATAGCTTGACCTGTCTTCTTTCCAACCCTATAGGTATGACCTCAATTGGATTCTCTGAGAGAGATTTATGCCAAGTGTCGCAACGTGACCTGTTTATGGGATAAAACAGGAGAGCGAACTTGTATGGAGTGCCACATGTCACTGGTTTAGTTTCAGCCTCTGAAACATGTACCTGAGAAATTACAGTCCATTCCCTACCTGTCACATTTTACGAAATTTCATTTGGAGCTTCCTAGCCCATGTTGTGACTGAGATCTGGAAGAGGCAGAAACCCTAAATTGTATTGATCATAAATCACAAAGTACACCGAATTAGAGGCTTTCCTTTGGACACAAGGTACAGGGGGATGTTATCTACGACCTGTAAAGGTTTCAGATCCTGAACCTTTTCCAAAGTGGATTTATAGCAAAAGTTCCACGATGACTGGTTTTTTCTATATAAAACCCTAACCTTCAAATTGTCGCAAGTGTCGTAAGTGCCATACATTGCCTTCCTTCAGGCTAGCTCTGATACCATGTTAAGATTTAATATTCTAAGACAGAAAATATCAGCATTACATTCCATTTCACAACAATAGCATATATAGGATCACTGAAAGAACAACAAGCACAACATAAACACAAGAGACACAGATTTATCCTGGGAAACCCTCACGGGGTAGAAAACCCAACAAAGCTTCCTCAAAATAGATGACCAACAAATACAAAGATGTAAACCCTAGACATGAGCTCCTTCTCCTCCATATTAGATCTCTCCCTCACCTATGCGCCAATCACTAGTGAGTGTAGTGTGTGTTAAATGAGGAACACACCTCCTCTATTTATACACAACTCAGACTTGTAGTTTACATTAACTAGGTCGGCCCCAACTTAATCACTTAACATAATGTGGCAGGGCCGAACCCACTAAGGTGGTCTAATAACCCATTTAACCCACATGACTCATACAGAGCCGACCCCCACTAGGGAAGTCTAATAACCCAAGTTACCACCTTCTCCACGGAGGAATAAAACATCTCCGAATATACAATAAGGTCTTCACGGAGGAATGAAACACCTCCAGAATAATAAAGTACAAATATAATATTCTTAGAGATTACAATATCTCAACATATCATTCTTAAAAGTGTTTGGATACATCATTGAAAGACACCAAATTCTTGTTAAAAGTCTTTTGAATTGTCTTTCGATTACTTTGTTTCTTCATTCGAAAAGTAAGATATTTTGTAATTGGAGAAGTTAATTATTTTTTCCATTCTAGTTTGTAATTTCAAATCTCTTTTGGAAAAAATGGAAAGAAAAATTTTTGCTTTCGTCTTGTGTTTTTGGTTGATTGAAATAGTGTTACTTGCTTTCGTCTTTTGGTTTTGCTTAAGAAAAAAGTGAAAGAATAGTGTTGTATTTCAGGAAAGATTTCATTTGTATAAGCAAAAGAAGAAAGATATTTCTTTCCTTCCCATAGATAGATCTCAATGAAAGAAATGTTTGCATCTCATTTGGATTTTGTGCATGATTTTGGGATGTGTCCACACTTCATCAGTTCACTTAACCATCCAAGACAAAATCAAGCACTAGTCTAAGTTAAAATATTTAGAAACTTGAGTGATAGGTTAAAGACATGTTTCAACATCTTTAAGCGTAGGAGATGACGTTCTTTGCTTGCATTACATCCCGGGGACTTGTAGTTCTTCCAAATACTAGTCGGTATATCAAATGGCCTTTCACGTACCTAATGATATATATAAAGGTACTTCACATACTCAAAATTATATAAGAAGGATCATGTGGAATGATTGTGCATTAGACATCACTACTACGGATTGGATCTCTCACATACCTTGTGTATATCGGGAGACCCCACTAGGATCCTGAAACCATTGATTCAACCATTAGCCATCTTGACATTGCAATACACTGAGAAAAACACTCAGGGAGCTACTATGCATGTACTGTTAGGTATTCAGGTAATACGGTCAGGGGTACGGTCCTAATCCTCCCTGGTTAGTGCTTTGAAATATTGGGTCGAGTATTACTATTGGACCCTGAGGTATATCACGAGTTGTGACAACTTGACACTCCTGTGAGGATCCAGCTTTTTATCTCGCCTATCACATAAGTTTGTATGTGGCTTTAGCTTGAGTAGGAATTGAAGTGTGTTTTTCTTTAGAATACTCTTAGGGAGATACTTTCATTAGTCATTCTGGCCGAGCAACCCTTAAGGAGATATCGTAGAATACAACATCTGCCACCTGAATATCCTCTCATCGGGGAAGGAAGCATAGGGGAAGATATGGACCAACCTACTACATCTGGTCCACATGATGAAGGAATCCCAATCACTGTATCAGAAGGAAATTACTCTCCTCCCACAAATACACCTATCATAGATCTCGAGGGACCATTGGTGGTAGAACAACCTTCCTCACATGACACATCTTTCCACCATTCACTTGAAGGATATTTTGGAGCTGTAGATTGGATATTCACCCGACCTACAAAAGACCCTGTAGCAACTGATTTTGGTCCAACTACTTCATTTTGGGGAACCTCCTTAGGGCAAGTTATTTCCAACTTTGGTTCACCATTGACCGTGGGGACAACTCCACCTCCGCATCCTACCAGATTCGTTTCGAACAAGGAATTTTTTGGACTGCCCCAAGATACTGTTTCTCACTTACAGATACTTAGAGAACATGTAAGGAATTAGATTTTTCCTTTACCATCCAATTCGGAAGCAGTAAATCCAGAATACAGTTCTCCCATTCATTCTTTCACTCGTTATTCACCAGGAATGTATGTACCCAATATGAACTCTTATAAACCAGGCTAACCATCTTTTCTGCCTCTATTGTATCAAAATCAATTGGTTGTTTCTAGACATCCTGTGACCCCGATGACTGGGGGGAAACCTTCGACCAATGTCAACTTTGTAACTTGAGCACAATCTTCAATTACAAGACAAAGTGCAATTGGAAGTGAACCCCTAATTCCCGGTCAAATTATGACTATGGGTAAACCTGTGGTCAGTGTTCATACTGGGGCGCAACCTTTATTTGGTGGTCAAAATATCGATGGGGGAAACCTCTGGTTAGCGGACAAAGCTTAACTTCGGGGAAACCTTTGGTTAGCAAACAAAACTAAATTGGAGGGAAACCTCTGGTTAGTAGACAAAATGTAAGTGGAGGACAACCTTCGTTTATGACTTGTAATATGACTGGTGGTCCACCTCCAGCCATGAGAAAACCTTCGTGGGGACCATCTATATGGGGCCAACCTACATGGGGTTATACATATCCGGGTACTCAAAATATTGCAATGAGTCAAATTGATCAAAATTCTCTCGGAAACCTTTATCCTGGAGTACCTTATCCCAACAATACAAACACCCCATGGGGTCAACAGAACTTTCCTCCAACTAGAACTTTAGATGGAGGACCACCCCTACCTCCAACGCCCCCACCCCCCACCGCATGTCCCACCCACACCTCGACCACCTGTCCCACCCCCACCCCCACCATCTGGAAAACCACCACACTCTGGAGGACCCCCTCACTCTAGAGGAAACCCACCAACGGGACAACCTCCTAAAATGGGTATACCTCCACCATATGGCCAAACCTCTATGGGAGGACCTTGCGATCAATCAATTTATGGTCCTACTAGTACTCAGATGTTGTATCGATATTACCAATATCCACATCCAAACTGGCAGTTACCATTCCTGGCTACATTAGATCTACCAGAATTGTCACGTTTGACCAACGATCCCATCTAGCATGGCATAAATTGGTCACCCATTCATGTGAAGCTGCCATCAGACATACCCGATTTTGAAGGAAAACCCGGTGAAGACCCCAAAAACCACGTGATGACATATCATTTGTGGTATTCCTCGAACTCTTTAATGGACGATTCCATTCGTTTGAAGCTCTTTCAAAGAAATCTCACCGGCATTTCCGCTAAATGGTACATTGAATTACCACAACAATCTTTCCCAATTTTTCAATCCATGTCTATGTCCTTTTAACACATTTCCAATTACTGATTCGCTATGAAACCAATACAGAACTTTTGACATCACTTCGGTAGTCTACCTCCACCCATTTATTGGATCATATCCATGAATGGAGGTGAATATGTAGGTTAATTAAGGCTCCTATTCTGGACCAATTATTAGTTGATTGGTTCACTAAATCATTACTGCTCGCACTACAAGAAAAAAGGTCATTGGTGAGGGTCATGCTTGTGATGAACCTTTAAGGGTCATCACCAATGTCGCATATGATGACGGTCCTTAAAACATTGTCATTATAAGTTCCTTTTGAGATGGTCCTTTAATTTTCGTCGCCAAATCCCTTTTCAGTCACACTTTTGGTGAGGGTTGTTAAAGGCCCGTTGCTAATTCTCTCTTTGGTGACACTTCTAGTGACGATCTTTTATTGCCCCTCACCAATACTTTTTTTGGTTACTTTTGGTGACTGTAGAAAAATGTTTGTCACCATTGATCATTCTAATGAGTTTTTTATGACGCTAGGTGACCGTCTCTATAGTTTTTGACAAAAGACAGTGGTTTAAGACCACTACTATGGAGTCTTTGTCATTATGTGTCCAAGGTCATAGTGGTTAGAGTCAATCAGTTTCTTAATAAGTTAGTGTGTCAATGGTATTAGGTGAAATATCACTTTTTTGGGGGGTTAAGTGTGATAGTTATGAGTAGCACTTATTTACTAAACTTTTAAAAAAAATGGATAAAATGGAAAATTGATTTTTATTTGCTAAACTTAAAAAAAATGGATATAAATCAAAGAAAAATTTTAAAATACCAATTTTTTATTTGCTAAACTTAAAAAAAAGGAAAATCGATTTTTATTTGCTACACTTTAAAAAAAATGGATATAAAGCAAAGACAATTATATATGTTTCTACAACATACACACAAATTCCATATATGTTGAGCACACTATATATAAATCTATCCCTTAATTGTGGCAATTTACCACATCATAGAGAATGACACTCTAAGTCATGCAGTCAATTGGACCACTCTAAAGGGAACCCTTACCAACTTCCATGTCCACATGGATTGGGCCATTGTTTCTTACACATGTGATACTCAACTAGGGTAACCAAATGCTCTTGATAATATCATGATGGGGTTTCCATTACCATCCATAACACACTCCATCCCAACCTTGGAAAATGATGTGGGAGATTCACAAATCCGACATAGACACATTTCAAATCAATTCCACATGATGAATCATCTCGTTTTCATCTTCTCTTTGTCATTATCCTTCTCATCATGTGCCTTTCATTTCCAAGCAAAATCCACTATAGTAATCAAGATGTTTTCATATACATAACGATTGTATTTCCATATAGACTTTTGTTTGTCATAGAATTTCCTTTTTTCCCATTAATTTGACATAAAATAGTTATTTTACATTAGAAGTCATTCATACACTAATATACAACCACATTTTAACTCTTTGTTTTGTACTCCCAACCTATCCAATTGGTGAATGAGATTTCTATTGTCCATAGAGATCCTAGACCAGTGTATGATAGAAAAATACTATACGCATTCCAACAATGCCCATCATGGTTATTTTTTCAAGATACAATCCACACCAATAACTTCAATAGCCATCTTACTTCCAAAACACATTCTCATTGTAACTGTAGAATTCCTTAGATATTGTTCTCTCAACTAGGATTTACTTTAGTACTTTTTTAAGACTCCCCCCCTGCACTATTGCCACTTAAACTAGGAAGAAAGAAGGGACCCTTTCAACATAAAACAAAAAGAGAAGATGAAGAAAGCATGTCCAACTTGAAATATCAGGAGTTCTACTTGAGGATGCAACCCCCTATGATATGGTTATATATTATTATTGTTGTGTATTTAATAAGTTAGTTGATTAGTTAATTAGGTTTTCTAGATTTGAGTTACATGCCCCAATAGAATAAGTATTTGATTAGTTAATTAATAAACATCCATGAACCTATGTAAATCTACAAAGAGGCATTTTCCTCGTAAAAATATGAAATCCATTTTATTTGGTTTTGTTTACCATCTATTTTCATTGTCATCTCTTGGGCCTATTCTTCAAATAAAATTGTGCATTTTCAACTCTTATAGGTATTTTTCTAGTTTCAAGCTAGTTGTTAGATATCATTCCCTCCTACAACTAATTGTGCCCCTTACATATGACCTCCATCATGTCCTTCTAATCTCCCTAGCAATAAGACTACTTCTTATTGTCTCCAAATCAAATGTGGGAGTGGATTACCTAAAAGCTGTCTCCAAACTATAATATTAGCGTTCATAGGACCTATCCCTAGCTATTGAGGTGCAAATAGATAGAAATATCCTAAGCTCAATGCCTATTTAATTAACCTCCCTCGGGTACCCAGTAAATAAATATTAACAAGAGGACCTATCTCATCATAAAATTCCTTTGGTCTAAGGATCAATCGAAAAAAGGTTCTTCTAATTGCATGGATGATCTACGCCATACCTTACTTAGTAGGTGGGATGGGGATCCCTTACATCCCTTCCCTAATACCTCCCTTACAACTAAATGGTTTACCAGTTTGTTTACTAGTGATAAGCCATGGAAAGTAAGCAGAGGTTACAAAATCCAATGGCAAGAAGCTATGTTGTTATTATGCGTGCTTGTCAAGTAAGGTTGGGTTGGGTAAAGCCAAGTAGGAAGGGTTGTGAAAATCCAACGAAGGGCAATGGAGGGCTATAATTATTATGTATCACTTCTGTATAATTGATGGAGTGTTAGACTAGCTATCCTGACTAATCAGTTTAGAAATAAGCTCACAACACCCATAATAGAACAATGGATCCTCTTATCAGATCCTTTCATCTATTTCTTATGGAGGAGAACCACCACCAGGATTAATTATTTAAAACCATAAGACCTTTTACCTGAACCCATCCATTTATCAAAGGAGTATCTAAGACCGGTGTGTCATCCCAAAGATGGTTCATGATTAAGGACTAGTGATTTCCTTCCTTTTCCATCGAATCCCAAACCTGATCTTCTGTCTGCACAATCCCAAACCTGATCGAATCCCAATTCTTGTTCTCCACATAGACATTGCCTTGACACTTATAAGCTTCCCAAGATGCCAATGCTATTAACTTGCTTACTAGCTGTCGGGTGCATTTCATTTTGAAATATGTATGTTCTTGTTGTAAAGTCTTCACTAGCATGGTTCCTCTGCTTTTCATCTGACAATACTCTGTTTCAATTGTAAACCACTAGAATATTTCTTTTGGGTCTTCACTTCTACACAGCACCATCTCACAACAATTCTGTCCAAGCTTATAATACTTTAAGTGACGATATCATGAAGAATTTGTAGTAAGGTTCTTTGCAATTTCAACTTCAAATGTAACATGAAATGGATGCAGTCTACTGGCTCAATCATCTTTAAACTGACATATGAAAAATAATTCCAACAGTTATCACTTAATTTCCTTTCCCCCCTTTCACTTAGTATTGTCAATGTCAGACTATAGTGAGTTTCTTCAAAAAAATATTGAATAATTTTAAAATATTGGTGAATGACTTAGATCCAGAAACCATTATGAAGGTAAACCAAACTACGATCAACATTCAGAGCAATCTTCATTCGTATCTCCCAGTCCAGTGTATGATTTGCATCTGTGTCTTTTTGTAGCTTTAATGGTTGTCCACATGAAAACCTGACAAGTTCTGCTTTGGCATTCCTGTGTGCATGTTATCCTTGTTTGTATATTCAAGTGTGTGGAATGCCATATAACACATAGTGCAAAGACATGGACCCGTGGGCTCTTGGTGTAGATATCCTCTTCATTGTTTAACGTTTGGATGCTTGAGTTATTGGATTTGTTGTGTTGACACTTTATTTAACAGCTTATGAGATATTATCCCACATATAATAAAGTGGGCAGACCATGGTTTGACGTGAATCTCAAATGAGATAAAAGGACAAAGGTTTCTTTTTTAAAAATAAACCAATTTTTTTAATAAAATAAATATAAAACATTAATAATAAAATGTTATATTTTATTTTATTTTTGTTGTTCTTAGCTTTTTATTCCATACCTTTGTAGCTACAGTAGTAGCTTTTTATTCCATACCTTTGTAGCTACAGTAGTAGTGCCATGTCGAAGAATAGTCGAACACAAGCACACTACATTTAGGTTTGCAGCAAGGGTTTATGTCAAGCTTTGAAATTATTTTATGCATATGCCACAATGTGGTCATGCTCGACATCTTACTTGTCAATTACAAATTACATTGTTGGACTAAACTTAAGGTGCTAGACATGTTTGGAGGAGAAAAATTAGGTAGAGTATAGGTTTTATAATGATTATTATAAAGTGATTATAAGATTTTGGGTTAATGGCTATACAAGAAATGGATTATTAATCCCATTAGTGTTGACTTTAGCACAGACTATGGTTTCAATTAAAATAAGCAAAAAAAGTAAAGCACATAGGGGCTTACAGGCTAATAAAACCAAAAAAGAATATGTGATTATATGATGATGTTGATGATGATGATGGTGATAATTCCAATGGTGTAATCGCTAACAATTTCTTCAAGGACTCATAGTTATGCCTCGGGTTCCACACTATTACACAAGCCATATAGATTAGAAATTTAGCCTATGCATAGGATGTGGGCACTATTTTGAGGTTTGGAACAACATGATGAATATATCTTAGCTATTAGGGCATTGCTTGGGGCTCACATGCCATCTATGGGACCTCAAGCCACCACGGAAGGTCTATGTTGGGAATATTTTACATGTGGTCAAGATGTCTTGTTCATTAATGTTGAGGTCCAACGGGGCCATCATGTCATTGGGGAGACTTGGACCATCATCCTTGCAAGATCATCCTGCAAACAGATCCTCTAGCACTCTAGTATCTTTGTATTATTTGAAATATTTGATCAAAAGTGAATCCGTATTTGCAACTTGGCTCTTCCTACAACATTGACTATAAGATTTGACCAAAAAATGACATTGGTTCTTCTTATATTTGACAAATTTCATATCATTAGGTGTTCCAGTTATGGTGTATATTCTTCAAAACATTTAGATTGCAGAACATCCATTAAAAGATTGTTAAACATCACTTATTCGTGTATCTTATTTGAATTAAGTGTATCACTTATCTATGTGAATTAAGTACATCTCGTATGTTTCATTGGTCCTTAGTGCATGGGTTAACTGTGTCTCGTATGTGCATCAACATATTTAATTTAGGTATGTCACTTATGTGTATGAGCTAGGTGCATAGGTTGGATGTGTCACTAACATGCATGAGTTTGGTGTGTGAAAGGTTTGATGTTTGTGATCTATGTCTCCATCATCTTTGTCTCTATCATTTACATCATTATGTTGTCTCTCCACTTTAGTATTATGCTTGGCATCGATGTTGTGAAGGGAGTGCATGCAACATTTTCCATCCTCATTCTCATCCACTTCCTCCCCATCCTCCTCCTCCTCCCCGTCCTCCTCCTAATCACCCTCCTCATCCTCATCATTGTTATCATTGTCCCTGTCATCGTCATCATCATCATCATGATCATCATTATTGAGGTTTTTCAAACAAATTAAGATGGCTTTCACAGTCCAAGCCATGATCCAAGGTCAAAATATAGAGTCATACGCCATAACATTTTCCTCTATGGATCATGGGCCATTTGTAGGGCCTCTAACCATCACGTGAGTCCCATGTAAAGAATACTTAGATTACAACTGGGGCATGATGGCCATTTTTATATTTACAACATCAAGGATGGTTCTTGGAGCCTAATCCATGGCGTTAGATCGAAATCTAAGTTATTAGAACTGGAAATTATCTCAAGGTCTCATGACCTATACCACCACACATGCCTAAATAGGAAAAAATTATCTTATAAGTAAGATGTTTACCATTTTTAGTAGTTTTACATTGTGGATGATTCTAAGAGCCTATGCCATGGTCTAGGGCCAAAAGATAAGACATGAAATTATGATTTTGCTGCTCATCATAAAACTCCCATTTTGACATATAATTTTGATATCATTGCTAAGGCACAAACTAATTGTTTTGTAGCTTCATCTTGTTTTGTGACTGTCATAGCCACCAAAAACTATCCATTAAACTTTATTTATATAAAAAAAAAATCACTAAATTCAAGAAACAAAAATCCCAAATTATGGGTGGGCACCAAATTTTTTCAAATTTACCAAAAAAAATAAAATAAAACCATTTCACTAAATTCAAAAAACAAAAATCCTAAATTCTGGGCGGAAGCCAAATTTTGTCAAAATAACCTTCCCATCATCTTCGTGGAAGGAAAGAGCAAGTATCTCAGTCTATGGAAATTTTTAGAATGCATCAAATGGGGCTCAAATCACCTCCAAGACTGAACGCTACATTGTCACAGTGACATGAAATATATTCACAGGCAGCTTGGCCATCAATAAACTATGGTTTGAACAGAAAGTATGCGATAACAAGGGTTTTTTCCTCATGCTTTCTGTGGACTGTGATAAGAGACTGCGGTAAGAAGCGATGGAATGTGTTCGGGTATGGATGGGTTGTTGCTACTGGAAGCAATGCTTCAATGGAAACTGTCATTGCCAAGCCCACATCATCATCAGGTATGCATCCATATCCTCTGCTCCCCTACTTTTATGCCTTTTGAATGACACCTAGTTGAAACGAGTTGGGTAGAGGATAAAATCCTGCTTTCTGTCGATTAGGAAGTAGCTGTGATCATTTTTGTGCTCGCTTCTCTCTCCTTTTTGTGCGATTTATGGTAAGCAATCGTGAACTTCCTCAAATTTTTTTATTTTGGAAAATCCCTGTATCGATCATGGAATTATATTTAAGGCCCAGTCTCTGTATCGATCATGGAATTAGATTTAGGGCCCAGCATTCCCAGCCCACGACCACCTGACAAGGCCATGCCAACCAAGGCCCACTACGCAGAAGGAAGGATGATGGAGGCTTATGCACTGGCAAACAATCTACACTACGAGAATTAACCAAATTTGGATTCTCTGCGCATTTCATAGCATCTTTTCCTATCTTTGGCAGCAAATTTCATTTGTTGAGTCAAACCAACAAAAATAAAAAACAGGATAATCACTTACTTGTAGCATGCTCTTCTATTTTCCAAAGCAATACCAGGTCTCTTGACTCAATGAAACCTGTAGATTTAATTTGACCATCAGTGTAACCCTTCAAACACTTGATCAATAAACGCCCAACCTGAAGAAACTGGTCTTCAATGCAATTGATCAAATGTGACCACAACTTGGTCAACACCTTCACTGGTCATGCCACTTAATGCAGATTTATATATCTTCTGCAAATCGATTTTCCTCCAACGCAATATCCAAACTCCAACTCCAGCCTGGATTTACTCAACACGGAGTAATTCGATTTTACTCTATCATTGAACAAGTGCTATGTCTGTCTCAACGCACAGACATCCTTCCCTTAACAAGTTGAGCTTCATTCTTAAGGTTCACACAAAACCTTCTTCAATGCAATCTAGCGGCCATTCTCACACGAATTTGTTTCTCTCAAAAGAAAATAGTAGTACAACCAAGAATTGGTCCTAACCGAAATCTATAGCAGAAATATTTTTTTCTCTGCACTCATGCCATTTAAATGCTATCAAAATATCATAAGAACGGAATAATGTAGACACCCACCTGCGTCCCTACGGGTCTGATTCACATTTGACTTTTCCACCGTCCGATCATCTTGATCATTGTGCGCCTCTTTCACACATTCGATTGATTCCTTTACAGGAATTCACTAAGCCTTCGACAAACCTCTTCTGAAATTTGAATCCATACTGGTTCTACCCAACTTCATAAGCACTGGAACTCCTTACAGAAGTTCTACCCAGCTCAAACATTCATTGACTATTAGGATTTATGCACAGCATTAGTTAATCATCCAACTAACTAATATTTACCAGAAATCAATTTATTCATACACAACGCATAGAAATAATGCATATGCTCTTCATTAACCAAAGGAAACTATACATGAAACAGAAATCATGTTCTATTCTGTTGGGTATAGTCACTCAACCCACAGACTGACTCCAAAGCCAATCCCTAAAAGTGACTCCCTTAAAATTGCTCGCAGGCATACAACTTATACCAAGAAGCTTTGCTTCCAACGCACCAAACTAACTGCTACAATCTCTAAAACTGTTTCCTAAATCTATGAAACTAATTTCTAATAATAAACTTCACCCCTATCTCCTCAATGATTTGTTGTTGAGATATTCTAGTTCCAACGAATTGCTCCCACAAGATGAGGGATTAGTTTTGGTGACTCACTATTAACCTATTGACTCATGATTTTACATTGACACCTAACTCCATGATTCACAATTTTGAAAACTTCTAAAAATATATGACTTGTCTCTTCTAAAACAGGTCTCAAACTATAAAACTTTTACAAATAATTTACATTGAAATTTCCTTCCTGGGCTAGGTCCAAGACTCTAAAGTCTGAACAACATGTGATTTGTCAGGGATGGTAAGATGCCCCTGCATCAGACTCCCAAGGTGGAAAAGAAACCATGACCTCCTGGTCATGTGACTTTAGTCTTCAAGCCTCCTGGATCCCATACTTTAGTTTGCAATCTCCCATAAGCTTTACTAATGCAGATTTGTACAGTCAATTGATCCTCATCGATGACTCTCTTCCTCTTTTTGTAATATCTTCTCTTGGAATTTATTTGCATAGGCTTCCACAACTCATCAATTTCATCATCCAACCTATCTCTTTGCTGAAACATTTGTGTCTGGATGTCCTCCTCAGGCATAGGAATATAAAAATCCCTACCACCCTCTGTTGCAACACACTCTTGCTCAAAAGTGTTCAAGCCTTCCAAAGGCTCCCATTGCTGCACCACAACAAATTTATTGCTACTCTCCTTAAAATATTCAACCCTGTTCTGACCTTCCATACTGTCTCTCAAGACAATTTATTCCTCTGTATTTTCCTTTAACAAATGAAAGGAAATTTTGTTACCACAAGGCAACTCTGCTTCTTCATTCACTATCCCAGCTATCCATTTGCACAATGTCTGTAACAGGACAATCAAATAGATATTCATAATATAGACATTCCACCATATGCCTGTGATTTCAAATTCTCCTTTATCTTCATCCTCTCCAATCTGTTGAACAATATTCAGCAAATGTCCAATCTGTTGAACAATATTCAGAAAATGTCCTTTTCTTCGACTTGTGCAACCTGCAATTAAACAAAACTCATTAGTATTAAAAACACAAGGATCTTCAATCTCAGTTGATGCCTTCATCTCCAACGTTCCATGTTGATCTATTTCTACTAAAAAATCTTTGAGGTATTCAAAAGACCCCTCATCGACATCCTCTTCTTCCTTCTCATACTGATATGAACTCTTTGACCAGTTCATTAGTTTATCAGTAAACTCTTTATTAGCATCTTCTTCCTCTTCACCAAGGAATACTCCTTGTTCTGGCTCACAAGTTATGTGAACTTCCTCCTCATGCTCAGCTGCTTTAAGCTTTCCTCTTCCTTCACCCAAACACTGAACTTGTGCTTGAGATTCTTGGCATATAACTTCACTATAGGCCATTTCACCTTCCTCAATTTCCATCCATAACATTGGTCTTCTGCATTTCCTTCTTGCAATAGATCTGTCACTATACTAAGCCTTTCCTTACTAGATGACAGGAGAAGAAATTAGAAATTGCTTGCGGCAACAGCCTTGAGAAATCTTAGTATAATTATTTGTCTTTTTCAGTTTTGAATCTAGATTCGAGAACTTAGAAACGGTCTATTTTCTAAACATTAGATGAGAATTGAAGTTTGAACCGTTGATTGCATATTACAATTCTTGGTAATGATTCCCTATTTCATTTCATGGTTGATTATATTTACAGTTTGTTAATGACAAATGTTCTGTTGAAACTTGAAAGTTGATGTTATGGTTGATAGTTTGATGCCAATGCTGTAAGTTATAGCTTATAGTTCTTTGATGTTATTTGTGTACTACATGGTTGATGCTTTAATGATTGTCAGTAATCTACAATATTTTCATATTTTATGCACCTAATTCTACAACGTTTTCATATTTTCTGCACCTAATTCATCGATCTGAATGCTTGTCTTGAATATATATGCATCAAACCATATAAAAATATATATTATATAAAAAATTCTTTGCTTTTGGAGTCTTTTGGAAATTTGTGCTTCATGCTCCCACTTCCCACTTTGTGCCCCCTCTTCATTCTCACTCCCAACAGCTATGGTTTAGCCACTTTAGCGTAACTGATCAGTTAGTCTCCATTCAAAATTCTGAACTGTGCTGGAAATTTGGATTTGCAATGTGGGATGGGAGATCACTTTTACAAAATAAGACTCTAGTTGCAGGAAGCTGTTAATCATACTGCTAAATAGTGAAGTCACAGCTATGATTATTTTACGACGGCAAATAGCGCATGTACCTGTTGAGTTCCATCTATGATTTGTTAGATAGTGGAATGGGTTCAGGGTAAAATCTCATTAGAGAACGTGCAAATGGCCTCCTAGACTGCTTTTATATATCTAGGGTAGCTTCCCTTCAGTTGTGGCACTTAGTATCCATAATTGCTGCTAAAAGGAAAACTCCATAATACACCTGCAGAAACCCTTGTTTGACACGTCATGCTATCCTCCATAATATTCGATATACCAGTATTACATCTTGGCCCAGGCTTGATAAAGTTTAATCATTTGAAAATCCAATTGACATCTGACAATTGAGACTTCAATACTGGTAAACCTCGGCGGTGCGCATTGTTATATATATTTTTTGGTTATTTGTTGTGTGAGGTTTATACGACATTGACGGGGAAACTAATTCCCAAACTCCTTATATATCACAAAACTTCCAAGGGTTATGCTCCTCGTGGCTTGGCGCCTGGCCTTGCCATTTGCGTTGTAGATTGGGTGTTGATAGACCCAATTTTGTTTTGCAAAGAATGATAAAAACCTTGTATATGAACTTGATAAGCAAAATGTCATATAAACCCAGTATTTTTTATATGCCAAACGTTTAAATATTTTTCTCAAAGAATGATAAAAACCTTGTATATGAATTTGATAAGCAAAATGTCTTATAAACCCAGTTTTTTTTATATGCCAAACTTTTAAATATTTTTCTCAAAAAACATGAAGATATTTAAATTTGAAGAACCATGCACTCAATCCCAAAACACAATCATCTTGAAAAACTAATCTTGGCCGAGATTGCATATTTTTTACAAAAATTTACATGTGCTAACAGCCTCCATTCCTACTCCCCTCATCTCAAGTAACTTGTGCTCTTGGTAAAGATGGTGTAGGACACCTACCAAGTTTGATTTTTGGATAAGCAACCTGGAAGCTTATTTCAAAATTAAATGGAACTTGATAGAGGTCAACAATATTTGTTGAATTTCACATGGACGATCCAAAGCTTACATGGTGGAAGACCCACACACAACACTTAGCAATCAACAATCAACCCCCGATCCACACTTAAGAAGAGTTTAAGGATGTTGTTTGTAAGAGGTTCTACTCATTAGGGTACAAGGATGCTTTGTTTAAAGTGTCTATAAGATGTTCGTTTTTATCAATAGAATTCTTGTTGTTGTGATTTGTCTGACAAGTTTCTTGTCCCATGCAAAGCTCATCTATAACACTTTTGACAAGGAATTATGTGTTGGTACAAGCCCACAAGCAATTACGACATCATATTCTTCATAAAGAAACTCTGACAGATTCATTCAAGTTTTTTAATTCCCATCTAAAATTCAAAATATTATTTTAGAGCTTGTCCCATGTAAAGCTCATCTATAACACTTATGACAAGGAATTATGCGTTGGTCCAAGCCCACAAGCAAACTCGCAAATAAGAAGCTTCGTTTGTATCTGCATTTCTTGGTTACCTTCAGTTCTTGGGAGTCCATCTCCATGGATTTTGTTAGTGTTTTGACTACCACCCTACACAAACATGATTGCATCTTTGTAGTAGTTTGGAGATTCTAGAAGATGGTAGTGTTCATTGTACCTTGTTCCTTTTTTTATTATTATATTTTGTCAGTATTGCACAAGTTTATCAAACACTTCAGATTGTGGGTTTCACCAATGAGTCAAATAACTTAATTTCCATTCGTATATCCTAGAAATGAATTTGTAACCACTGCCTCTCAAGCAATTTTAAGGAAGCATATCCTTTGTAGACATGAAGTTGGGAAGAAGGAAAATATGAGTGAAACAAAACACTCACAAAGATTGAAGGAAAGTTTGCTCCTAAAACAATTTTGGATATATGTAGGTTAGTTACATCCATGGTCATATAATTTGGATGGTGGATTTCTTGGATGGATGTAACGAGTGGATGGTCTGAAAATCGATCATAGGGGTTGCAATGTGAGTTGTATCTTGTAAACAAGAAGAATATTTGGACATGGAAATTAACAAGTTAATGGAGGCTCCAAAGGAAAAGGCCTAGTTTTTTAAAAGTGATACTTTTCTACGTAGATGCTGAAAATATTCACATGTTGGAGTGCAAATCAGCTTTTGCATCTGCAACAGTAGAGTTGAATTTTTTAGCAAACATTGATGCTAATTTGGCTAATGAGTAATGGTTAGACATGTGGTCGGTAACTTGGTGTTACTTACATCAACTATGCCAGCTTCCATATACATGTCATGAGATCAATTTTACCTCTCACATTGTGGCAAATATTAAAATCGGTTGAGTGTAGTTGAGTGGAGCATGTGGTACATACAAAGGACATTGGAATGTGAGAATATGGTCAGCAAAATAGAGAATTTCTAGCATGGTGATATTTATCATCATCACATCCAATGGCTGATAAAGAGTGAGTATCTTGAGTTGTATAATTGGACAACTAAGGGGTATGCTTCTTACAAATTTTTGAATGTGCTTAATCCAAATAAGTTTGTGATTTTGGGTAGTGTTTGTATGTGATATGGCAATTAAGGGAGGGTGAATGAATTAGAATACTATATGACCAGGAAGGGATTGTTTTCCAATGACCCATTGTGTAGCATTTTTGGTCCATTACTATCAATGTCCTTGTTTATCATAATGATTCTAAAATGATCATGTATTCATGTTCATGTTGAGTTTGTTTTGGCACTTTATTGATTCATGTGGTTGTTATGCTTATTGCATGCATATTTTAATTTCACATGTTATAAATTTTATATTAGATGCCTTAGGGTGTTAGCTTGAGTATGGAGTACATTACATGGGAGATCATGGTGGCTTGCTCGTTGATCACATCACCTATTATTTTGCATTTTTTTTTATTGTATATGATTTAACTCGTCCATGTTTCATATTGTACTATTTAATTTCGCAAGCTTTCTACTTGGGGGTTAGTTTGAAAGTATAGCTTAGTTGAGGGAGTAGCTGAGCTATTGGGCACAATCATATATGTTGTAACTTGTTATATTTCCTATTATGATAATAGACTTTGGGTATTAAAGTTAGTTGTCTTGGGTTTGTGGTCATATATGTTTTGTGGAGGTATGTTGAGGTCCTTGTCTTCTAGGGTAATGATGAAGACATGGCATTGACCTTTTGATTATGTTTTATATTGGGAGGTATGGAAGCTAGCGAAATAGCCTTTCTTTCCTAAACATATGGGACAATTCATTATGTAAGCAATGCATGACCCAATCAAAAAATACCTTTGGATTGTGTAATAGTTTATCCACAAATTGCAAAAATTTTCATTAAGACTTTTAAGTATTTAGCAAGGAGATCATGGCTTATTTCAAGATTTGGAATTTATGTAGAGTGAGGTTCTTATTCGGCAAATGCCTTGATCCAAATGGAAGTGTACTAGTGGAATTAGTGCAACTGCAAAAGAACTGGCTCCTAACACTATATTGACTTTGATACAAGACTAACCAGTTTGACAAAGATTTAAAGCATATTGTCAATTACTCCATTCTCAATCATATTGGGGTTATCTGTTTATAACATGATGATTTTGCATTATGTTTTTTTACGACAATGAACTAGGTGTTGAATCAGATTATTGGAATTTGTATATATCCCTTATTTGGAGTAAGTACATTTTTTGTTTGGAACATTTTCTGACTTTGCAAGGAAATATCTGGATTTGATAGGATTAATAAATCTCACTTGAGATTCTCTTATATAATCTTATATAGTCTTTTAGGTATACTCTTAGGGAGTAGTTATCAACTAGACAAAAAAGGAGGTCACTTTATCCGAAAGGGATTTTAACTTGGAAGAATTATATATGAATATATCCATGTGCCTTAGTCCCTTTCTACTATGACTGTAAAAATAGTTGATTTTTTTTTTACATTGTTTATAGACATAAGAGGCAGGTACTAAGCAACTATGCTACTTATCCTACTTGTTTAGTAAAACATTCACCAAGACTTTACAAAGTTCTATAATTTAATGAAAGTTCTATAATTTAAGGAAAGTTTTATAATTTATTGAAAGTTTAGAATTTAGAATTTACAAAGTTTCAAGGTCTAGAATTCTTTGAAGGGTGCTAACTCAATGGAAGAGCACCTGCTTTTCAAGCAGGAGGTTGGTGGTTTGATTCCATCGTGCGCTAATATTCATAGGGAATGGTGACTATCACTATATGTTCCTAAATATGTGTCAATAGTGAGGGTTGTTAAAAAGACATCATCAAAAGTCATTTTTTATATATGAAATGGTGACGGTCAATGAACATCGCCATATATATGCATCAATAGTGAGGGCCTTGAAAGGTCCATCACCATAAATCACTGTTGTTCATAAATGGTGATAGTCACTATCCGTCATTATAATAATTATTCATGATGGACCTTGAATGTCACCACATCACTTATAGTTTTGGTGACACGGCCTTTGATAACGTTCATATTTTGGTGACAAAGACTCCTTTTACCATCACCAATGAGATTATGGTGACATTTTTCAACCCTCACCAAAAATGCGATGGTGATGGTCAATGAACGTTACCATAACAATAGTGAGGGCCATGAAAGTTCCATCACCATAAATCATTGTTGTTCATATGAAATGGTGACAGTACCTATTCGTCATTATAATCATTATTCCTGATGGACCTTGAATGTCACCACATCACCTATACTTTTGGTGACGAGGCCTTTGGTGACATTCAGTTTTGGGTGGCAAACACTCTTTTGACCCTCACCATTGAGCTTATGGTGACCTTTTTCGACCCTCACCAATGACCTTTTTTGTTGTAGCACCGTCATAGCAAATATGTCTCCATGGGTGGGTCAGTTACAAAGGAAAAATCCATTGCATCTACACAGTATCTAGACTTAGTATATGCTCAATCTGGCACGTTATATGACATAATTCCCAATGCCCCTCGCCCCTCCAATGACCCAGCAAAACCAACCATAGGATCATATGCCGACGACATAATTGGTTCCGTCAAAACCCAACCTACTATCCAATTGAATGGATTGCAAAGCCACATGACTCCAAATCCAACCCCGCCACATGCTGGTAATAACACCAACCATTCAAACAATCCTGTTTCCACTGTGGAGGCGAATTTAGTCCAATCTACTTCATCTCAAAAATCCGGTGGTAAGAAGAAAAATAAAGGTAAATCCAAAAAATCTTCTAACTAGCAGGACCAAAAAACCAATCAAGACACCACTGATGCCAAACCAAAACAGAAGGCCAAATATCCATGTTTACTGTGCGGTGATGACCACTTCCCAAAGGAATTTCCCCATAGTGAAGAAGTTCAAAAATTCCGTAAAGGAAATGCTCCACTCGTAGTTTTGACTGATCCCTTCCCTAACCAACAACAACCGAACTTCTCGCAAGGAGAACTGTCCATGACCGCTCATGTTCTCATGATGCATAGTGAGATGGTTAATATTTCCACCAGAGAACATACATACGATTCTATTCCAGACAAAGAATCAAATGGAGGTAATACTGAAAAAACCTCCACGTCCCCATCCACTACCCCTCCTTCACAAGGACCACTCATAACAGAGAAACCTATACCAGATGTCGTGTTGCATCCACCTAAAAGCACTATGCGAAAGATGGTTTTTAATCCTAATGCTTGGGCCACTCAAAACTATGACATTATCGAAGATTTAGCCCAAGAACCATGTGCTATGTCGACCCTAGAATTCTTACAGAACCGTCCTACTCAGCGTAAGACTCTACTATTAGCAATCAGAGTAGTGGATACAAAATCATCTAACATCATCATGTTCAGTGGACCTCATTATGGCTCAATACAAGAGTCACACTTGGCACAATGTCATAGATTGGGGGAATTACTCCACTAGGCCTAACATTAATGTGAGCTACTCACCTGCCTCCTAAGGCCCACAAATTTCTCTTTTGAGAAGCTTGATATATTGTACACATCTAATTGAATAATATAAAAGGTGGTTTTCATCCCAATTGAGTTCTATCTCTTGTGTTTCTTGCTATTCTTCTATCTCTATTTTCTATTAATCTCTGTTGCTAATCTAGTGAGGTTATATTTGCTTCGAGATCCTTAGTTGTACTAGAATTATTGCATGGCATCAAGGCCATAGAAATTTCACATGGTATCAGATCCATATTGATCCAAAATATTCTTCTAGTATAATTTTTTAGAGTTTGTTTTGCAGGTACAACAAATTCTACATGGATTCGAAAGTTCCTCTTCTTACTCCATTCAATTATGCTAAGTGGAAGCCTAAAATGTGTGCATATCTCAAGATAAAATGTATTTATGATGTGTCCATTGGTGTTGAGAGTGAACCAGAGTCTTATGAAGAGAAAAATGATTGGATAAATGATTGTGTCAGAGCATTCAGATCTATGTGTCTAGCCATGTCTCCAAGTATGCACTACTTGATTGGTTCTGTAGACTATCCATTTGAGCTATGGTCCAACTTGGACAAGGATCTTGATAAGAAGAAGATTGGTGCATGGAGTGAGCCTATGGACACCTCAACATGTGCTCTCCCTCTTAATCTCTCAGCCTCTACTCTCTTTGATGAAGTTGTTCATGAATATCAAATGACAAAATCTTCAACACAAGTTACTGTTGGTATAGATCTCTTTGATTCAAATGCTTCCTCTACATGTTATGAAGTAGAATGTGAAGAGACATCATCTATTGCACAAGATGTTGCTGCAAATGATGAAAATACAACAAATGGAGCTTCCATTGTTGAAGAAGAACTATCTCTCTACTCATTACTCTCCTATTAGACTTCTTCTACTGAGGATTCTCTATCAGTTATTGCTCTAGAAGTAAGCATTCTTCCTATGAGTTTGCAGATGTGCAAGATTGTGGTTCCTTGGATATTTTGGAGTCTAGATCAGATTATGGAGTTCACACATTCACACTCCTTGGTCCCATGCCTCCTCTCACTTCCTACATGGTCACATGCACACTTCCTCAAGATACTATTAAAGTTTGAGACAATATGCATTATCTTGGGTTTAAGCCTCAAGCACATCAAGATTCATATGGTTCGAAGGTCAAGCATTAGGACCATATACAAGCATTTGGAGTTGATATCCAAACCCCTTTGTTCTCTCATGAGTCTTTTCATTCGAATTCTGTGGATCATCATTCAGTTGTTGTAGCTCATTCACACTCAGATCCTTTCATTGGTTTGCAATTTGGTGTGACATTGGATGCTATGGGGGCTGAATTTAAGTATGGAGTTGTTGCATTCACTCTCACTATCATGCTTCCTATCCACTACATGATTATGATTGGCACTTGTTCTCAGAGTTGCACAGAAGATGGAGGAAACTATCATTTTCTTGGGATTGATTCACAAGCTCATCAAGTCTCATTTGGATTTGTTCTAGCCACATTTGGTATGATGATCAAGTTTGAAAAGCACCTTCTTGCGCTTTCTTCCACAGTTGCAGATATCAAGCATCTGATCCAAGAATAGGAGCAAAATCCACTTCTTCTAAAGAAGAAGGTTACTCCATACATCTGATCAAGTTCACACCTACTTGATGTCAAGTCCCCTTCCATCAGACCAAGCAAGGGAGAGAACATAACACTATATCCGGGCATCTAGCCCCATATCCATTAACTAAAACTGATTGATAATAAAAGACATATACATATGCATATTGTAATTAAACACAACGGAATTAAAATCATCTGCATATCTAACATACATTCAAACATTTTCATGATAGCCATTAAATAAATACATTGCAGAATTTAACACATGAGAGTACTTATCTTAAAACAAAGTAGTCTCGAGCAACCAACTATGCAACTGCAACGTTCCACCCAACCATAGGCCAATTGTGCTCATCAATCTCTCAGCACAATTGCCACCCCTGAGCTGGGCATGATTTCTACAAGGAAAAAGGGAACAGTAGACTCACACATAGCCAAAATACACCAAAATCAGCCAAGCCAATCCACAATTGGGTTTATCAGGCTGCTAAGGCAAAGGGAGGGAATGAATTGCTAAGCTAGTGAGCTCAACCACAAAGATATGGATTCCCTCTACAAGATCTATCTAGCTTGGTCCCCACAATACCTACACACCTGGAACAAGAAGTATTCCCTTCACTACTACACAGTCCCTCAGGCCATACCTCCCATTCTAGTGTTCTCCCAGGTATGCATAGAAGAGTAACCAACCCTTTTGATCTTCTTGAGAGGATACCTTCCTCACTAGGTTTATCAAGCCAATTCAGGTCCACTTCCACTCCTAATTTCTTGCTCACAGTTCAAACTAAAACAGGGATGCACAAAACAGCAAAGGTACAAGTGCTGGGCATGAAGAAAAGCGTTTTTACAGTGGGATTCCCAAATTGGGGTTTCCCTTAGCTTCAGAAAAACGTGTGCAACTAAAAACGAAATGGGAGAAGGGGGAAACAACCTTGGGAGAGCAAATCGTTTTCAGAAAAACGTTTATGGGCATTCAAGGGGCAAAAACGACCTCCATAAACCCCAAAATCGTGACTCCCTTCCTTCCAGCCATTGTGCAATACAAAAATGAGTTCCCAAGCATGGAAAAATGCAGGAAAATGATGAAAAACATCATGGGGAAAGCCCAAATAGCTCAAATTGCGTGAGAGAGCAAAGTCCATGGGTGAAGAATGGCTTTTGGGCACAATTTCGTGGGTGTTTTCTTGCCCAAGAAGCAAAAATACGAATTCCCAGGTTGATGGCTTGCCCATACACGAAATTGGCTACCATACCTCTTCATTCCCAAGGCATTAAATACCTCAACCAACTCTTGGAAGAATTAAATGATTGGGTGCATAAGTCAAAATGGGTAGTTGGTGGGTTATGGGTTTTCTCATGAAATTTGGCTTAACACTATTGGCTCAAGGGTTTGAATAATTTTCCTCCCTATTCCTTGTAGAATCATGCCCCCATCTCTTTGTTGCATTGCATAGCTAGTTGTGGGTATTTCATTAAAATTCGTATTTACATGGTGTCTTAATTTATATTGTGCATGTCCAACACAAGAACCATAGGCATCTATTTTTAATTGCCGATACATAAAATGCTAAATCGATGGCGGGGCCTTGGCCTTGAGCTCCTCACCATGATTAAATAACGATATTTACATCATTTACAATTTTAATGCAATAGGCTTAAAATCAGGATATTACATTCCCCTCCCCCTTACATTAGCATTGTCCTTAGTGCTCATCAAAATTGAACAAAAATGGATATGCCACTCTCATTGCATCCTCCAGCTCCCACGTAGCCTCATCGGGACCGTAGTGCTTCCATTGCACCTTTACCTGTCCGATGGCTCAGTTTTGGAGCAATGTTACCTTCTTGTCTAGGATGCGCAATGGGTCGGTTTGGAACTCTCCCTCGAGTTCCACCTGGATCACATCCCAATTAGTCACATGGTTAGGATCATGTACATATTTCTTAAGCAAAGAGACATGAAAAACATTATGAGCTCTAGTACTAGTAGGCAATGCAAGTCTATATGCAACTGGCCCTATTCTTTCAAGCACTTCAAATGGCCCACAATGATTCTAGGTGATAGCTTGGCACAACCCCCAAGCTTCAAGGAACTCTTCCTTGGCCTGACTCTAAGATACACATGATCCCCAACACTGAATTCCCTATGCACTCTAAGCTTATCTGCATAGCTTTTCTGTCTATCCTGGGCTGCTTTTAAACTTTTCCTGATCTTTGCAACCTCTTGTTCCATTTCCTCAAGCGATTCCGGCCCAAGTACAATTCTGTTCACTGGATTATCCCAAGTCACTGGTGTCCTACACCTTCAGCCGTACAAAGCCTCATATGGACTTATTCCCAATGATGCTTGCTTCCCATTGTTATATGCAAACTCTACCAAGTGTAGATAATCCTCCAACTTGGATGGTTTGTCCATAACATACATGCGAAGCATGTATTCAAGAACCTGATTTACTCTTTCTGTTTGCCCATCTATTTGAGGATGGTACGTGGTACTAAAGTTCAACTGTGTACCTAAATCTGCAAAGAGACCCTTCCAAAAATTGGAAGTGAACTTGGTATCCCTGTCAGAAATTATTACTTTAGGCAATCCATGTAATCTAAAAATTTCCTTCATGAAAATATTTGCAATGGCATCGACTTTATGTGTGGACTTAACCGGTATAAAATGTGCTACTTTTGTTAACTTGTCCACCACAACCGTGATGGAATCATGTTGTCTCACAGTCATTGGCAATCCTGTAATAAAATCCATGGAAATTACTTCCCACTTCTATTCTGGAATTGGCAATGGATGCAATAAACCTACTAGGTGTTGGTGTTCAACCTTCACCTGCTGACATTTCATGCACCTAGAAATGCACTCAGCGATGTTCTTCTTCATCCCTAGCCAGAAATAATATTTTCTTGCTGTAGCAATTGTTTTCTGATATCCTGGGTGACCAGAGTATGGATCTTTATGGATTTCATCCATAACAATCCTGTTCAAATCTGCCACATTCGGAATATAGGCTCTATTCTTATAAGTAAGAAGTCTGTCTTCTTCCAAATGATAGTCTTCATACTTCTTTTCAAGGTCTTGCTGCTGCAATTTGTCCTTTATATGCACATACACTTCATCCTCAACCATATGGTTAACAATCTGCTGCCTCAAATCTGGTTGGAAAGTACTAAGCGCTGCCACATGTATTTCATGTACTTTCCTGCTGAGCGCATCAACCACCTTGTTTTCTTTCCCTTTTATGTGTTTGATTTCAAAATCAAATTCACACAAAAATTTCAACCATCTAGCTTGCCCGGCATTCAAATTTTGCTGATCAAATAAGTATTTCAAACCACAATGGTCTGTCCTTAGCTCAAATTTTCTGCCCATCAAGTAATGCCTCCACATCTTTAAAGCATGTACTATGGCTGCAAGTTCTAAATCATGAGTAGCATAGTTTTTCTCATGCTCCTTCAACTTTCTTGACTCATAGCATACCACATGGTTGTCTTGCATAAGAACTCCTCCAAGTCCTTGATTGCATGCATTGGTACACACCATAAAGTATTTTTCTAGGTCTGCAATTTTCAAGATAGGTGCACTCATAAGAAGATTCTTCAACCACTGGAAACTTTCCTCACATCTTGGTGACCATTCAAATTTTATCCCCTTCTTTTGCAAAGAAGTGATCGAGTTTGCGACCTTGGAGAATTCTTCAATGAACCTCCGGTAGTACCCAGCAAGTCCCATAAAGGATCTCACATCTGTCACATTCCTTGGAGTTGGCCAATTCATAATGGCTTCAATCTTCTTAGAGTCCACAGACTTTCCTTCGTCTGAGATAATGTGACCTAAATAATGAATTTTATCTTTATAAAAGTCACGTTTGCTTAACTTTGCATACAGCTTATGCTCCCTTAGCAATTGCAATGCCATTCTCAAATGTTCTTTATGCTCTTCTTCATTCTTAGAATAGATGAGAATGTCGTCTAGAAAAACAAGGACAAACTTGTCCAAATACTTGCTAAAAACACTATTCATGAGACACATGAATGTAGCTAGTGCATTTGTGAGACCAAATAGTACCACCACAAACTCATAGTGTCCATACCTTGCTCTAAAGGTTGTCTTATGAATATCTTCCTCTTTGATTCTTACCGGATGGTAACTTGACCCTAAGTCAATCTTTGAAAATACCTTTGCTCCTCTCATTTGATCAAAAAGGTCATCAATTTGTGGCAATGGGTATTTGTTCTTCACAGTAACTTTGTTCAACTGCATGTAGTCAATACATAGCCTGAGTGTTCCATCTTTCTTTTTCACAAATAGAACAGGTGCTCCCCACGGGGACACACTTGGCCTGATATATTTCTTTTCCAACAACTCTTGTAATTGCATTTTCAATTCTAGCAATTCCGGTGTACTCATCCTGAAGGGTGTCTTAGAAGTTGGTGCAGCTCCTGGAACAAGTTCAATTGTAAATTCAATGTCTCTCTTTGGAGGAAGTCCAGGAATCTCATTAGGAAAAACATCCTTCAATTCCTATAATACGTGATAGTCCTCCAATTTAAGAGTTTCATTCTCTGTTGCCTCCAAAACATGGGTTGCATACAATTGACAACCCTTTCTACATAACTTTTTCAGCTGCATGGCTAAAACCTGTCTAACAGAAATCACCTTTGGAATGCCTTTTACAACCCTTGGGTTTCCTTCTTCGTCCATGCATTCAAAAGTTTTATTGTAGCAGTCAAGTTTAACCTTGTGTGCTTCTAACCAATCCATTCCAATGAGAATATCATAGGAACCCAGTGGCAAAACATTCAGATTTGCATAAGTGAACAACCCATCCATCTCTAAGGGACATTTCTCTACAATTTCACTAACCTTTCTCTTGGTTCCAGTGGCTAGTTGAACTAACCATGATTTACTATGCTTTGATTTCTTAAAAGCACAAATCTCAACAATTTTAGGAGTGACATAACTGTGAGTAGACCCAAGATCAATCAAAATAGAAACAGATTGCTCAACAATCTTACCTTCAACTTCAATCACAGTTGATTGATGATCTGCCTGGCGATTGTCTAGTGCTGCATAGATTCAAGGAATTGTCCTCGCCACTTGACCCACAGTTTCAGCTCCTTGGATGTTGTGAACTTGATTTGCATTCCCATTCCGATGTGGACAGTTCCTAAGCATGTGGTCTCCTCCACAACCCCAACATTGAAGTGGCTCTCTTGGCTCCTTTGGATCTCTTGGCTTGTCTCCCATCATCCTAGTTGGCTTAGTCACAACTTTTGATGGTTGCCTTTGTTGATTTCTGATATGAG
Organism: Larix kaempferi; assembly: GCA_027924585.1. Classification (NCBI taxonomy): domain Eukaryota; kingdom Viridiplantae; phylum Streptophyta; class Pinopsida; order Pinales; family Pinaceae; genus Larix; species Larix kaempferi. Next base: position 760,455 of record BSBM01001946.1, on the reverse strand, counting down.
GAGGTTTGAAACCTTTCTTCCTTTGGTCAAACTTCTCATTTTTCTTGTCCTTCCATGCCTTATGGAAATCAGGTTTGCTTTTATTTTGATCATAGCAATACTTGGCCTTCCTTATTGCCTCCTCTAGAGTTCGAGGCTCATCAAATTCAATTCTATCTTTATATGACTGAGGTAGCCCACTTAGAAAACGCTGAATTTTCACCTTATCATCTCGAATATACCTGACATACTTCAGCAGTTCCAAGAACTTGTTTGCATACTCTTCCATGGTCAATTGTCCCAATTTCAGCTCATGGAACTCTTTGATCTTATCATCATAGTACCTGTCAGAGAGGTACTTCTGTTTGAAGTATTTCTTGAACTGCTTCCACATAATCTTTCTTTCATTGATCTTCCTCACTTTCCTGATATGATCCCACCATATAGATTCTCTTCCATTCAAGTTAAAAATGGCGACCCTTGCCTTCATATTTCCAGAGTAGTCTTGGAATTGGAAATACTTTCTCATTCCAAGAAGCCAAGCTTTAGCTTCTTGACCAAACTTTACCTCTCCATCAAATGTAGGAGGTTTGCCTTCTTAAATTCTCCATGTGAATTGTTCTTGTAATGCCTCTTTCTCTTATTCTTGTGAGATGAAGAGCTTGAACCTTCAATGGATTTCTTAGAGTCAGATGATCCACTAGAAGAGATTTCTGGAGTATAGGTTCTGTCTCTAGAAACCCTTGAGCTATTGGCCTTCTTGCGAGAATTTCTCATTGAACTACTCCAACTCCCTTCTGGATTTTCTGACTGATGTCTAGGATTAATTTTCCTCTAGATATTTGTCAAACTCTGCAACATGGCTACATTCAACTAATTTTGTTCTTCCTGAGCTTTAATCATCCTTTCATTATCTTCTCTGCAACTTTGCAACTCCACCCTTAGGCTCCTCATGGTGGCTGCAATATCTGGGGGAGTCTCTCGATTTCTTCTCCCATTGGATTCTGTTTCAGCATTCTCAACATGTATGTTTTCCCCCATGGCATCTGTCTCAGGCTCATAGGGATCCTGTGCATCATCCATGATGTTGGTATTTTTGGCCCAACCAAGACCAAAAATTTCCAACTACATTTATCTGGAATGTTGCTTTGATGTGACTATAATTTTGCAAAATGTGTTTATAAACACAACTGTTAGCTGCATTATAATACCATAATTATTTGCATGTATATGGGAAAATCCTATATTGACCAATTTGTCCAATCATAGACTTTTCTCACAATGAACGACCTATGAGGGGAGACGATGGGGGTCAAGGGGGCTTTCCCCCTTGTGGCTTCCGTGCGCCACTGCAGGGCGGGTTGAGGGCAGCGCCATTGTTTTTTTTGTAATTCCTTTGATTTCGCACAATCTGGTGCATAACTTTCATGGCAATTTTTCCATTTTCAGCACCTGAAAATCTCAGTGAAAAGATGCTGTATTTTCCCCGTTTGGTGGACTTATCGAATTCTCCTCTGCCCGTGTCGCAAATTTTAAGGTTAAAATGGCCGCCGGTGTCGTGGATCTTAACGTTATTCTCGCTGCTACGCATCGCAAAACTTAACATTAATTTCGTCGCCGCGCACAAAAATTAACCTTAATTTCGCCGCCGCGTCGCAAAAATTAACCTTAACTTCGTTGCCGCGCGTCGCAAACTTAACATAATTTGGTCGCCGCGTCGCAGAAAGTTAGCCTTAACTTCGTCGCGCGCATCGCAGAAAGTTAACCTAATTTTCGCCGACACAGCCCTTAGGCAAAATTTCAAAAACACTTAGAAAATTTTAAAATCTAAAATTTTTCCTTTCTTTCTGTGATGATTATTGCTCAACAGGAGGTGACTTTTCCTCTGCAAACTCTGCAAACTATCCAACCTTAGCCTGTTTAGGCCCAACATGGTAACCTGTGGTGATAAGGAAGGAGTCTTCCTTGTGTAACTGTGATCAGACTTGGCCCATAGAGGCCTAATGCTGTAGCCTATGGCTCTGATACCACACTGTCAAGTCCCCTCCCATCAGACCAAGCAAGGGAGAGAACATGACACTATATCCGGGCATCTAGCTCCATATCCATTAAGTAAAACTAATTGATAATAAAAGACATATACATATGCATATTGTAATTAAACACAACGAAATTAAAATCATCTACATATCTAACATACATTCAAACATTTTCATGACAACCATTAAATAAATACATTGTAGAATTTAACACATGAGAGTATTTATCTTAAAACAAAGTAGTCCCGAGCAACCAGCTATGCAACTGCAACGTTCCACCCAACCATAGGCCAATTGTGCTCATCAATCTCTCAGCACAATTGCCACCCCCGAGCTGGGCATGATTTCTACAAGGAAAAAGGGAACAACAGACTCACACATAGCCAAAATACACCAAAATCAGCCAAGCCAATCCATAGTTGGGTTTATCAGGCTGCTAAGGCAAAGGGAGGGAATGAATTGCTAAGCTAGTGAGTTCAACCACAGAGATATGGATTCCCTCTACAAGATCTATCTAGCTTAGTCCCCACAATACCTACACACCTGGAACAAGGAAGTATTCCCTTCACTACTGCACAGTCCCTCAGGCCATACCTCCCATTCTAGTGTTCTCCCAAGTATGCATAAAAGAGTAACCATCCCTTTTGATCTTCTTGAGAGGCTACCTTCCTCACTAGGTTTATCAAGCCAATTCAGGTCCACTTCCACTCCTAATTTCTTGCTTACAATTCAAACTAAAACAGGGATGCACAAAACAACAAAGGTACAAGTGCTGGGCATGAAGAAAAGGATTTTTACAGTGGGATGCCCTAAATGGGGTTTCCCATAGCTTCAGAAAAACGTGGGAAACTAAAAATGAAATGGGAGAAGGGGGAAACAACCCTGGGAGAGCAAATCGTTTTCATAAAAAAACGTCTATGGGCATTCAAGGGGCAAAAACGGCCTCCATAAACCCCAAAATCGTGACTCCCTTCCTCCCAGCCATTGTGCAATACAAAAATGAGTTTTCAGGCATGGAAAAATGCAGGAAAATGATGAAAAATGTGATGGGGAAAGCCCAGCTAGCTTAGAGTGCGTGAGAGAGCAAAGTCCATGGGTGAAGAATGGCTTTTGGGCACAATTTCGTGGGTGTTTTCTTGCCCAAGAATCAAAAATACAAATTCCCAGGTTGATGGCTTGCCCATACACGAAATTGGTTATCATACCTCTTCATTCCGAAGGCATTAACTACCTCAACCAACTCTTGGAAGAATTAAATGATTGGGTGCATAAGTCAAAATGGGTAGGTGGTGGTTTATGGGTTTTCTCATGAAATTTGGCTTAACACTATTGGCTCAAGGGTTTGAATAATTTCCCTCCCTATTCCTTGTAGAATCATGCCCCCATCTCTTTGTTGCATTGCATAGCTAGTTGTGGGTATTTCATTAAAATTCGTATTTACATGGTGTCTTAATTTATATTGTGCATGTCCAACACAAGAACCATAGGCATCTATTTTTAATTGTCGATACATAAAACGCTAAATCGATGGCGGGGCCTTGGCCTTGAGCTCCTCACCATGATTAAATAATGATATTTACATCATTTACAATTTTAATGCAATAGGGTCAAAATCGGGATATTACACTTGAGTTTTGGAGTAGTTCAATTTATTTTGGTGTATTTCATGTCCATTTTAGAGGGATGATTTTTCCCATGTGGTTTTGCCTCTTTCCTCAGTTCATATGGATGAATAATGTAAAGGGTGACCATAAGGCTTTGTTGCTTGGGCCCTCATGCATAATTTTATTTGATCACAACAATTTTTTCTTAAGGGGGGATGTTGGAACATAATTCCCATCTAGACCTTAGTTAGTAATCCTTGCATAAGGTTCCAAGTGTTTAATGTAAGTTGTTCCATGGTTTGGCTTCAATAGTGCCTAGTCTAGGGGGTTCGTCCACATATTAGACTAGTGGTTTGCCATAATAGCCAAGTTTGTCCAAGTGTTCCCATTTCCTTATTCTGGGGATTCAAAGTCAACCTACTTAATGCATTTAATGAGGGAGGTTCCCATGTTCCCTGTTTTATGTGATAAGGTTGGAGCAAGGGCGCTAATGCACTAGATTTGGTCAAAATGCTCATTAATGGCCACTACCAAAGCCCTAAACCACCTAATTTTCCCTTATAATGATTCCATCCACATTTATTGACTTTCCTAACTTCCTCATGGTCTTCATAGGTTCATTGGACCTCATTATGGTCCAATACAAGAGTCACACTTGGCACAATGTCATAGATTTGGGGAATTAATCCACTAAGCCTAACATTAATGTGAGCTACTCAACTACCTCCTAAGGCTCACGAATTTATCTCTTGAGAAGATTTATATAGTGTACACATCTTATTGAATAATAGATAAGTGGAGTTTACATCAATTGTTTTCTATCTCATGTATTTTTGTTTCAATATTTCTTCTATTTTCTGCTAAAATCTATGTAAACTCTTTGTGAGGACAGTTTGTTTCTAGATCTTGTCTTGTAAAATTATTGCATGGCATCAAGGCCATAGAAATTTCACAATGACCATAACTTGGTGGAATTAGACCCATGTTCTCTACCAACTTGATTAAATTCGTCCTCGCCATCGCTGGATTATCGCATCCAGACATTTCCCTTCGATGAATCCATTATGGAGATTATGAGCTTGGATGAGCTTCATTGGGAGGACCATCACCATATATCATCCTTCCTCCCAACTTTAGATTCGGTAGAAAATGATATTTATTCTATTTTTTCACCAAATATTGTTAAAAACCCTCAATCTCCTATTGTCACAAGGGATACGATAATTGAGGGGAATTTGGCAAATATTACCCCTACTACTGCTATTGACATCTCGGTGAAACCCGGTGTCGTGGAACATGTTCATAATGGCCAAACATGCTCTTCTAAAGAAATCAAAGCTTACATGGCCTTATTCAAATAGTTCCACGACATGTTCACATGGATCTATGAGGAAATCGCTGGGATTGATCCTGCTATTGTTGTACATGAGATCAAAACTTATCCTGATTCAAAGCCTGTATGTGTTAAATTTTGAGCATTAATTCACAATACTCTAGGATCTTTACTAAGAGAATAACATATACAGTATATCAATGCATAACAATCACAATAAGCATGACAAGCATCACAAGAAGCAAAAGCATGAGAGACAAGAGACACATAGTTTCCGTGGGGAAAACCCTGAGGTGAAAACCCCACAACTTCCTCAGAGATAGAGAGAGCAATGGCTCAACCAAAGTACAACCAAAATACACTTGAGATAGTCTCCTAGTAGCAGATGATCCTCCTCCTCACTAGTGCGCCACTTTCTGAGTGAGAGAAGTGTGACTTTCTGAATGATCTAAATAGAGATCTCCTGATCTCTATTTATACTAACCTGTTTGCCCAGTGACCTTATGGGGCCAACTTTTCTAGCTAGGTACATCCACATTATAATATATATATTTCAGGGTTGACCCCACACATGGTGGTCTAATAACCCATTGGCAAGTATACACACTTGCGACACTTGTCAATCCACATGACGACACTTCCTTATAGAGGAATAACACATCTCTAATAAGGGTACAATAAATATATATGAAATACATAGATGAAATACATTCCGAAGTTACATATACATCAACACTCCCTCTTAACTAGGAAGGTATTTCTCGACACAGATCTGCTAGACAAGTCTTCTTCTCGGGATCATCGTCATCATCATCGTCACTGCTGCTGCTATCTCAACCAATCTTTGACTCTACTCGTCATAGGAATTTCTACAGAGCCAATCCTTTTTCATACTGGATGTAGGCCCACCACCTGCAGGGCTTCATCATCACTGGCCATACTGTGGAAATCTCAGGACTTATTACGTGCATCACAAAACCTTAAAAGAGTCTCTTGACTAGCAAGAACCCTAAAGAGCATCTGAGGCCTTTTTCATCCTGTCTAGATCTCCAAGACTTATTACATGTGACCCCACCACAAAACCTCGAAAGAGCATCCCAGGACTGATTATGAGCACAAGGATCAACCTATCAGATCTCCCAGGGCACAAATTACATGTGGTCACCACAAAACCTCGAAAGAGCATTCCAGGACTGATTACGAGCACAAGGCTCAACCTATCGGATCTCCCAGGGCACAAATTACATGTGGTCATGGCAAAACCTCGAAAGAGCATCCCAGGACTGATTATGAGCACACAGCTCAACCTATTGGATCTCCCAGGGTACAAATTACATGCCATAGGACAAAACCTCGAAAGAGCATCTTCCAGATATCCCAGGGCACATATTACATGCCATAGGAAAAACCTCGAAAGAATATCTGCAAATCTCCCAGGGCACAAATTATATGTCCTCCCAAGCAAAACCTCGAAAGAGCATTTGCCAGATATCCCAGGGTACAAATTACATGCCATAGGGAAAACCTCGAAAGACTATCTGCAAATCTCCTAGGGCACAAATTACATGCTTATCTGCACAACCTGTTCCATGGCCACAGAGTATCAACCTGATACTCACCATACATCATCCTGATGTACACATGATCATCCTAATCATCATCACTGCAACATCCTGCTGCATGTCATCTGGAGCAACATCTCGAAGCTCGTCATCCATGATCATCCTGATCATACAATGCATCTACCTGATGCATACCAAGTATCTACCTGATACATATCATCATACATGATCCACCTGATCATACAGTGTATCCACCTGATACAAATACAAATACATGATACATATCACCATACATGATCCACCTGATCATACAATGTATCCACCTGATACATATACATATACATGGTCCAAGCATCCAACATGATGCTTATACAAAATACATACACATGATCCAACCGATCATATCCAGCATCCAACATGATGCGTACATACATATAAATGATCCAACTGATCATATCCAGCATCCAACATGATGCGTACATATACATATAAATGATCCAACTGATCATATCCAGCATCCAACATGATGCATACATACATACATATAAAAATGATCCAACTGATCATACAAAGCAGAAACCAGAACATCATCTTGATGCTCATCATCTAGCGCTTACATCCACAGCCATGTGAAGGATCCTCCTTCCAACATGCTTGGAATGGCTTCAGCAAATGTGTCCACTTCTTCCTCGAAGTGTCATCAATCCGAAGAACACCAAGCCTCTTTTTGAAGTACTCGAACTTCACCTTGGCTAGTGGCTTCGTCAGCACATCTGCAATCTGCCTGTCTGTCGCAACATACAGGAGCTTCACAGCTCCTCTCTGCACCATATCCCTGATATAGTGATATTTGATCTCTATGTGTTTCGACCTGTCATGAAACACTAGGTTCTCGGACAACTTCACACAACTCTGGTTATCATAGAAGATACCAGTAGCATCCAACGGGAGATCAAATAATTCAGACAGTAGCTTCCGTAGCCATACTGCCTCACAACTAGCTGAACAGGCTACAACATACTCTGCCTCAGCTGTACTCAGTGCTACACAGGACTGCTTCCTGCTAAACCAAGAGATCACACTTGATCCCATACTGAAGCAGCATCCAGATGTGCTCTTCCTATCTGCAGCACTGCCAGCCCAATCTAAATCAACATAACCCTGCAGGTTAAAATTTTGATTCGCCTCATACTTGAGCCCATAATCCATTGTACCCTTCAGGTACCTCAGAACATGCTTTACAACAACCAGATGAACACTCCTCGGATCTGTGAGGAACTGACTCAATGTGTTCACCGCAAAGCAAATATCTAGTCTCATGTTCATCAGGTACATCAAGGACCCAATCATCTGACGATACATAGAGACATCAACCAGCTCAGATGAAGCATCACGTAGAAGCTTCAGATTCGATGCCATAGGTGTGGCCATGGCCTTGCAATCCATCATCCCGAATCTCTTCAGGATATCTACTGTGTACTTCCCTTGACCAAGGAAGACCCCACCTGCACTCTGCTACACCTCCATACCTAGGAAATAATGCATCATCCCCAAAGTTCTTCATATCGAATTCGGCAGCAAGCTTCCTCTTTGTATCACACCAAGTTCTGGGAGCTTGCTACAAGCCATACAAGGCTTTCTTCAATCTGCACACATGTGACTCCCTGTCAGGTCTTGGGACTGCACCCCAAACATCTTCTTCATGATCGATGGATCATGGCGTTCCATTTCTTCATGGGAACTTCAATATCTTCAATATCTTCAATAGATATCTTTGTTGCTGGAACAAATGTTGTAGTCCTTTTGTAGGTGAAGATATGTGGTCTTTCCTAGAAAACAAGTTAAATTGCATGATTAGAAACATCTCATAATTTTCAGAACAAATTCTTTACACATAAAGAAATATGTCATGCAGTCATGCAATTATCTTAGCCAATGCTTCAATACAACATTTATCCATGTTCCACAACTTTCTAGATGTCTTCCAGTCTCTACCAGAACATTGTCAAGAGTTTGCACTACTCCCAACATGTCAGCAAAGAGGTTTCATTCTAGATAAGTAGCATTGGAATGTTGTACAGTGCCATAGGCCACTTACCCATCACATGCATATTAGTAGTATACTGTTCATTAATGCAATCATTCTAATATGCACAATATGTCTCCTAAGTCTAGGAACATAAGCATAATATTATTTAAACAAAAATAGGCAAGAAATGATAATTGAAATACTTATCTTTGTTTGTTTGTTGGGTGGACTCCCTCTGAGTCTTTGCTTCCTGGCAGGAGCTGCTGAAGTAGCTTCTTCTACACCTTTCTGTTGTGGAATGTAGGAAGATGGTCAAATCCCTTTGAAAATATGCATCCTTGCAGGAGCCGCTGGAGTGTGCTCCCTCTTGATCTTTGCTTCCTGGATTACCTGTCCTTGAACTTATATTCATCCTTGCTGACATCAATCTTCTTGAACCTTGGAAAGTATATTTCGTAAGCCTTCGAGCTTTCACTGTAACCCACAAAGATACCCTTCTTTCCTGAAGGATCTAGTTTGGTCCTCTTTTCCTTTGGGACATGAGTGTATACTGGACAACCAAATATTTTGAGATGGCTGACTTCAGGTTTCTTACCAGAAAAGACTTCTTCTGGAGTTTTGTTGTCCAATATCTTGTGGGGTGTTCTGTTCTGCACATATACCGCTGTTCTAGCTGCTTCTGCCCATAGATGCATAGGTAGATCCTGGTCATGTAGCATTGCCCTTGCTGCTTCCATGATTGTTCTGTTCTTCCTTTCTGCAACTCCATTCTATTGAGGATTATAAGGAGCAGTCGACTCCCTCTTAATCCATGAATCACTGCAAATCTTCTTGAAGTCACCTGAGGTGAATTCTCCACCATTGTCGGATATGAATGTTTTGATCTTCTTTTGAGTTTGATTCTCCATCAAGGTTTTGAATTCCTTGAATTTATCAAGCACCTCATCTTTGTTCTTCAAGAAGTATACCCAAGTCTTCCTGGAGAAGTCATCAATAAATGAGACATAGTAAACATATCCACTCAGAGAACTGGATGACATAGGACCACATACATCTGAGTGGATGATTTCCAGGATGTCTTTTGCCTTGCTTTCACTGCTTGGGAAAGCCTTCTTAATGTTCTTACCTTTTGCACATCCTTTGCAAACACCTTCATGTTTGGTCTTGATTTCAGGAAGACCCTCTACAGCCTTGCTTGTAATTGGAAGTGCCCTATAGTGCATATGAGCAAGTCTTCTATGCCAAAGTTCACTTGGCTCCATGGATTCATGTACCATGGCATGTTCAGGTTGTCCCTTCAATTTATACAAACCTCCCTCTTGCTCTCCAATCACTACTGCATCATCTATGTTCTTTCCCTTTGGCCACATTAGGACTTGGCCATCCACAAATGCAACCCTCATACCTTTTGCATCCAATGCAGAGATGGAGAGTAAGTTCTTCTTGAGCCCAGGTACATAAAGGACTTCTTTCATCTTCAAAGATTTTCCAGAATCTAGGTTGTAGGAGGCTTCACCACTTCCTTTGATTGGGTATTGATAATCATCCCCAAGTTTCACCTTATGGGGTGATTCATGTTCAGATAGATTCACAAAAGATTCCTTAAACCTAGTCATGTGTTTGGAAGCCCCACTATCAATCAACCAATCATTACAACCATGCGAGATAGTACCTGTGAGAGCAGAAATTAGAACATATTCTTCTTCACTTGATGAGTCATCATCACTATCACTTTCTGCCCTAAACTTTTTCTTTAGGGGTTCATCATCTTCGGCAGCATGAGCATGATATCTTCTTTTGTTCTTCTTCTTCTTCTTATTGAAGTTGTTGTTGTCTTTCTTCTTCTTGGGACAATCTGAAGCAAAGTGTCCCTTCTCATTGCAATTGAAGCATCTGAGATCTTTCTTATCTTTATGATAATGGTGGTGTGAGAATCTTCTGTTATGAGATGATTCCTTCTTGGGCTTGCCTTTCCTGGCATGTGCTGTGAGAGCTTGATCTTCATTTCCCATCTTTTCTTCTTGGGCCACAAGCCTAGCTTCTTCTTGAGAGAATTCTTCCCGCAATCTATTGAAGGAGATCAACTTCTTCCTTGCACAGATTCCTTGAATAAAGGAATCCCATGACCTGGGTAGGCCATTTAGAGTGGTCATCACCACTTCACCATTCTCTACCATGTCATCCACTGCTTCTAGTTGTTCCTTGATCTGGGAGACCCTTGAAAAATAAGATTGAATGGTTTCTCCATTCTGAACTTTACTCATTTCAATTGGTTTCGCAGGGTCATCTTCCGATTTATGTTCTTCCCTTCAAATAGCTTGGTCAAAGAGTCAAACATCTCCTTGGGTGTCTTTAGAGAAGACACATGGGGCATGAGATGGTCTTTGATAGAATCAACAATGATTCTCTTTTCCTTGACCAAGTTTTTCTTATGCAATACCTTAGCCTCTTCATCCTCTTGGATAGGGATGTCTTCTTTTACATGTGAGTCCAACTCATTCTCTTCCAGGATTAACCCAATCCTATACTTCCAAGCTCGGAAGTTATCAGCTCCTTCAAGCTTATCCTCAAGCTTGGTGTGGTGATACATATTAAAGAGTACTTCAAATGGAAATAGAAAATATTTAGGTCTTACCATTTGAAATGCTGAAAACTGGATCTGGTTCCGAATTAGGGTTTGTCGAAAAAACCCTAAAAATTCAAAATGTGAATTTCAATTTTCTGAAAGGATAGAAAGATGCGCCTTGATGAGCTGATCAGCCTAGTGTATTCAGAATTTGAGATCAACAAAGCTTTACCCTTCAGATTTGTCTTTTTATCCTCCTGGGTTCACTAGGGAGAGCCCTGAATTAGGGTTTGAGTTTCCCGGAGATCTACCCAGCCAAAAATCTCGATCCAAAGCTCTAAACTTTGATTTTTGCAAGGAGCTTCCAGCTATGTCTTCAGATTTCAAAAATTCCTATTTTTGTGGAAACCCTAATTTTTAGGGCCAAATCTGAAAATGCTCAGAATTGAATTCTGATTGGACAGATAGATTCTCCTTGATAAGTAAAGTCAATCTACTATACTGCTTTTCCAAAATCTATGGAGAGAAACCCAATAAACAAGAAACTCAAGTTTCCGTCACTGCAAAATGTCTTCTTCTCAGGTTAGCTCTGATACCGTGTTAAATTTTGAGCATTAATTCACAATACTCTAGGATCTTTACTGAGAGAATAACATATACAGTATATCAATGCATAACAATCACAATAGGCATGACAAACATCAGAAGAAGCAAAAGCATGAGAGACAAGAGACACAGAGTTTCCGTGGGGAAAACCCTAAGGTGAAAAACCCCACAACTTCCTCAAAGATAGAGAGAGCAATGGCTCAACCAAAGTACAACCAAAATACACTTGAGATAGTCTCCTAGTAGCAGATGATCCTCCTCCTCACTAGTGTGCCACTTTCTGAGTGAGAGAAGTGTGACTTTCTAAATGATCTAAATAGAGATCTCCTGATCTCTATTTATACTAACTTGTTTGCCCAGTGACCTTATGGGGCCGACTTGTCTAGCTAGGTACATCCACATTATAATATATATATTTCAGGGCCGACCCCACACATGGTGGTCTAATAACCCATCGGCAAGTACACACACTTGTGACACTTGTCAATCCACATGATGACACTTCCTTATAGAGGAATAACACATCTCTAATAAGGGTACAATAAATATATATGAAATACATAGATGAAGTACATTCCGAAGTTACATATACATCAACAGTCTGGAAAAAAATCCATCCAGTACACCCTCGAAATACTACGGCTATTAAAGAAGAAATCGAAAAGCTGTTGAAATATGGTTTCATTTATCCTGTCCCCTTGACAGACTGTGTCTCTAACATTGTTCATGTTACAAAAAGGAAAGGAACTATTAGAGTACGCGTCGATTACAGGGATATAATTAAGGCTTGTCCCAAGGACAGTTACCCTACCCCGTTCATCGACCAGATCATCGACAACTATGTCGGTAGCATCATATTTTCATTCATGGATGGATTCTTTGTCTATAATCATATCAAGATCCACCCAACTGACTAGCACAAGACTGCTTTTATCTTCCCATGGGGCACATTTTCCTATCGCAAATTACCTTTTGGATTAAAAAATACTGGTGCCACATTCCAGCGGGCTATGCTATATGCCTTTCATGATATTAAAGATTTCATGGATCCTTACCTCGACGATTTTCCATCCAATTCAACTTGTCATAAGTTTCACATCGATCATCTGACGACAATTATCCCCAGATGTCGACATTATAATATCTTCCTAAATCCTCACAAGTGCATTTTTTGCATTGAGTCCGAACGCCTTCTTGGCTTCATTGTCTCAAAATATGGGATTCATATTGATCTCCTAAAGGTAGAGGCTATTCTATCCCTGCCCCCACCTATGAACATCACATAACTTCAAAGTTTGCAGGGAAGCTCAAACTACTTGTTTCGTTTTGTGTGTAATTTCGCAGAGAAAACACAGGTTATATAAGGACTTAAAAAAAGGAAGTTCCTTTTATCTGGGACGAAAGTGCACAAAGCGCATTCGATAATATCAAACATGCCATTACCCATGCACCCGTGCTACAACCACCTGATTATACTAAATACTACCTCGTTTATCTTGTTGCCTCTACCTCTACTATTGGTATGGTTTTAGTGCAGGAATACAACAACGCACAAGAACATGTAATATATTACCTTAGTAAAGGTCTCATTTACTCTGAAACTCGTTACTCACATGTTGAGAAGTTGGCACTGGAAGCTTCCATAGTTGTCCAGAAGTTCTGTCATTACATTCTGCTCCATACGAATACTATCATTGCCGATTCAAATCCTATGTACCACATCTTAACTCGTCAAGTACTGGGAGGAAAATACACGCGTTGGATTGTGATTCTTCAAGAATTCGACCTACAATTTGAAAAGGAAAAATCTAAAAATCATTAGTTTTTGCGGAGCTAATCTGTGATATTCCCTATACTGATCTAGAAGCTGATCCCAGTGAATTTCTTCCAGATGAGTCATTTTTTTTGATAAGTACATTTGACCCATGGTATGGAGATATTACCTTATATCTACAAACCCAATGATTTAAGCCTCACTTATCCCGCGATGAACGTCGACGTATTCTCCACCATGAGAAATACTATTTAATCATCAACGACACCTTATATAGCTGCGGTATTGATTTAATTCTACGATGTTTGTTAACTCACGATGAGGCCGAGCGTATACTGAATGAATGCCACTTTGGGAATGTGGCAGTCACCTCTCTGGGATGGCTACAACCCAAAATATCTTACGTGATGGATACTTTTGGCCATCAATTTTTAAAGATTGCATGGAATCTGTCAAGAAGTGTCCTCCCTACCAGCTTTTTCAGTCTAAGAAGTGCACTCATCCTTCCCCTCTACACCCAGTTATTGCCATCGACCCCTTTGCAAAATGAGGCATCGATTTCATTCACGGTAAGCCTACCTCGTCCAGGGGGCATGACTATGCTATTGTAGTTGTTGATTAATTCACAAATGGGTCAAGGCTATGCCTACATATAAATAATATGGCAAAACTGTTGCACTCTTCATGTTTAATCATGTCATCACTAGATTCGGGGTTCCACAAGCCATTATCACGGACCATGGCTCACATTTCCAGAACCAAATGGTAACTGAAATGAGTGCCAAATTGGACTTTCGCCATGAACAGTCAACCCCCTACTACCCCCAAGCGAATGGTCAAGTAGAGGCCATTAATAAGGTATTGAAAACCATGATACAATGCATGGTAGGGACCCATAGGTCAAATTGGCACTTAATATTCTTTTCATCCCTTTGGGCATATAGAACCTCCATCAAAACTACTACCAGATTCAGATCCTTTCAATTGGTATACAGACTCAAAGCAGCATTTCCTATAGAGAGCGAGATCCCGTCCTTAAAACTAGCCATCAAACTCTTGCCAAACACTATGACTGAGGAAGAACGATTTCTATACTTATCCAAACTTGATGAAACTCGTCGTGATGCTTATCTTGCTAACAAAGCACATAAGAATCACATCAAATCCCAATACAAGAAGTCCGTTAAACCTTGCATATTCAATTAAGGTGATTTGTTCTTGACATATGATCAAAAGCATGATAAACTGGGGTCATGGAAGTTCGAGTTCATGTGGCATGGGCCCTACATCCTAAAGTGTGTTTTAGAAAAAGAGGCCTATGAGTTAGTCGATTATGACGAGATACCTTTGGGGGAGCCTAAAAATGGGCTCTAACTTAATAGTTATCATGATTAGGTAAATCTTGCATAAGTACCTTGTACATTCTGTATATAATGTGTATCTGATATGGTGTGAATTGTTTTCCTTTCATAGGTTAGGGTCTCATTTCAATCATAACTACTTACACCATGTTCTGCTTGAATGTGGAGATGACAACTATTCTAGATTCGCAGACGGTGCTAGCCGACATACCCAAAACCTCGCGTTGGCAGCCTAGGTACTTTATTCCCCTACCAATGAACTTATAAGCTCAGGAGGAGTTGGCCTAGGTTTTGCAACTAACAATTCCTCCGAATATCGTGCGGTAATTGGATTGTTGACCGATGCTTCCTCTTGTGGTATGGACCCAATTATAGTCCATTTGGGTTCTCAGCTGGTGGCATCCCATTTAAACTGTGTCTACGTCGTTCGTGACCCCACACTACTTTGTCTTTATTGACACGTACGTCTCTTGGAGATATCTTTTGAATTTATTCAATATCGACACATTCCAAGACACGTGAATACGGTCGCCGATTCATTGTCCAAATTCATAATAGATTGGTATGTTGCACATTCATTATTAAGCATTTTAAGCATAAAATGTAAATTATTCACATATAAGTAAGCATTCCATATGAGATCTATATCCACCATAACCACATTGTGCATACAATACAATCCCTAAAAATAGTTTTTATATTAAGTATGATAAAAATTTCGCAAAAGGTACTAGGATAAAATCTGAAGCTCATGGCTTTCAATACATCATTATGAAGCTCATGGCTTTCAAGAACCATTACATGTAGATAATGAGACTAATCATGATTCTCGTGATAACATATCATGGCCCTAGCTACACGACGAAGCAGACATCCAATGCTTGAAAAAAATCCCACTATGTGGTGCTGATAATGCTGCGACAGATGATCCAGTGACATATCTAGGATGTCGGAAATCAACCTCTCTAGGTTCTCCTCAGTCTCTTCTAGCACTTCGCTCACCTCTCATTCATGAGAAGGAAGAGCCCTTCCTTCTCCCCGTTGTTGAATGGGGAAAACTCCAGGTGGCCTCTCTGGCCCAATATCTATGTTAGTAAAACACAAAAAGTCTTCGTACACAACAAAATTATATATTAAAAAACTAGATAAAAAATTGAAAAGCATGAAAATCCTTTCTTACCTTTGTTGCACTAGACATACCCCTTTGGTAGCACCAAGTTGAGATCTCCTCGGAAATCTGTTCCTGCATAGGCATAATCCTCTACCATGAGAAGCTACCTACGCTCCCATCGGAAGAAAGATGGCCCATAACTATGGATCGAACCACCATGATGGCCAAACAACTCCAACCATCTCCTCATGCTTGGTTCCCACGGATCCGGGCTAGCTATCTCTATATGTTGTGGGCGGAAGTGAAGAACCCACTCCCTAAAAAAAGTTACCAAGATGGACCTGTAACCAAACTATTTGGTCCTTCCCAACCGACACTTGGCCAACTGATATTTCATGATTCTTAGGAGACTCTCACACTAGCTGAACACAGTAGGCTCCATGCACGTTATGGCACATACCATTTGAGACCTGGTTTCTTGGTGGTGGGACTTGGTTCCCTCTACTCGGACAACTATGAAGAGGATAGTCTTCAATGATAGACCACAGACTTGTGCAATCGAGATCTTCTCGGTAGACCTCCTAGTACTAGGATATATGAGTTCATCTGTATTTCTGTCATCTCCACTCTACCTGGTAATCATGGCTTGAGCCCCTCTTCTTGAGAGATCGTTTAGAAAATAGATGACATCTATCTCAAGGGTAAGGATGTGGGTCCCTACTCGAAAATATTGTTCAATAGGATCCCACATGTCCACCAAATACCCCAATAAATGCACTTGGGCCCTCATATTCAGAGTAAGGAAGAATTTATTTAAGACACATTCTTGAAGCACCAACTGGTGGTCTCCTGAAATTCTTACCTTTTTACAAGTCTCAATTCAAGAACCTAACTTTAAATATCGACTAAGGATCGTACAAACTTCAGAGGTACTCTGCACTATATGTGCACTGCTAAGAGAATCCTAACCTAGAATGATAGAATTTGGGAATGAAAAAAAAAGAAGTATATGAATATTTTGTGTTATGAAAGCATAAACCTATTTTGATGAAAGCATACGTCTAAGGGATAAAATCATGGATCTATTTAAATGAAAGAAAAATCATACATCTATTTACTAAAAGCATAAATCCATTCTAATGAAAGGAAAAGCATACATCTATTTACTGAAAGCATAAATCTGTTCTAATGAAAGCAAAAGCATACATCTATTTACTGAAAGCATAAATCTATTCTAACGAAATGCTTTGGAAAACTGACCTAATATAAATAACTATTGATGCAAACAGAAATGTGCTAATCTATAAATTCCCAAGAGAAATCGATATGAATCAAACCTAAAATGCAAATATTATGAAAATTGTTTAGTGCATAAGAATGCAAATCTGTAAAATTGCCTTTACAGAATGCGCCTACAAGACTACAGACGCCATATATCAAAACTACATACACTATTGCATAGAGCTACGGATAAAAAATTCATTTCCAGAAATGAATTCTATGCAGTAAATAATGCTTTGAATAATTCACGAGTACTTGTTTGATCATAAATCATGAAATGCATGAATCAAGATGTAAATACAACACATAAATCTTGTTCTACGCAATGACAAGGCCCTCCTCAAAGTGTATTACAGGAGTTAATTTAAACTTATAAACTCATAGATGATGTAAAATGTTGTTTCTTCATTAAGATGGTAGAAAATCCATATCAATCGTAAAACTTGAGTGCTGTGTAAAAATGTCTGAAAATGGAAAATAAAAAAAAATGCATAAGAATGTTTCATGTTATCCATGTTCCTCTACTTATTACAGAGTTCCAACCAAGTTGATCTGCTATTCTTATTGTCTTGATTTCAAATTCATGTTATCCATGTTGATAGTTGGTTGTTTCTTGGTTGTTGTTTGGATGCCTTATTTGACAGTTTGTTGCTAACTCTTTTAATGTTTGTTTGGCTCGCTTGATAGTTCGTTGTTCCTTGCTTGTTGTTTGGCTTCCTTGCTTGACAATTTGTTGCTGGCTCTTTTTTTTTCTTTCTTTCAAGAAGAAGTGCTCATTGGAAGTGGATGACATCTAGGTCCTCTATTAGCATGAGATGATTCTTATATAGTGTATGTGTGAACTCCTCTTTAGACATAGATTTCTTGTACAATTTGAGCCTATGTCCGTTGATGAGCATTGGAAATTCTCTGTCATCTATTGTTTTAATTCTGATAGCTCCATTGTTAAAGATTGTGTCTATGATGTATGGTCCTAGCCACCGTGTTGTGAGTTTTCCTTTGAATTTATGGAATCTAGAGTCGTATAATAATGCCCAGTCTCCTTCGCTGAATTTATTTTCCTTTATGTTCTTCTCATTCCATTGTTTCCTTTGTTGTGGATGATCTCGGTTTGAGCTAGAGCTTGTTGTCGATATTCATCTAGCTGGTTTAATTGGAGAATGTGTCCTTTTTTAACCGCTGAAAGTTGCAAGTTTAGTTGATCTGCTATTCTTAGTGTCTTGATTTCAAATTCAATGGGTAACATAACCTTTTTCCATATACCGGTTCATATGGAGTAAAACCAGTGGTTGTTTTCCATGTTGTGTTGTAAGCCCAAACTGCTTCATTCAACCTGTATTCCCAATCTATTTTATGCGATTGTACTATTTTTGTTAGAATTTTCTCAAGCTCCCTGTTTGTGACCTCAACTTGCCCATTGGCCTGTGGTTGGTAGGATGAATATTTTCTATGCTTTATCTTTTTTCTTTTGAGGATCTATTCAATGAGGTTTGAGGTAAACTATGTTCCTTGATCAGAAACTAGTTCTATGGGGACTCCAAATCTGTGGAATATTTGTTCAGTGAAAAACTTTGCCACACTATTTTCATCAGCAGTAGCAAGTGGTGTAACTTCTTCCCACTTAGTAAGGTAGTTTCGTACATACTAAGATGTAGTTATTTTGATTAGATGGTGGATTGAAGGGACCATCGAAGTCAAATCCCCATTTTTCAAAGGGCTCCAATGATACTTGAGGATGCAGAGGCATTTCATCTCTTTGTGTCAGTTTGCCGATTCTTTGGAAGTCATCACAATGTGAAACATACTCCTAAGTGTTTTTGTGTAGTGTGGGCCAGTAGTATCATGTTTGAAGTATTTTATAAGATGTTCTTTTTGCCACATAATGGCCTCCACAAGACTCATTTTGATTAGCATGAAGTATATCATGCACTTGATCTTCTTAGATACACCTTCTTAATATATGATCTGGTCCTTTTTTTAAAAGAAGGCCTTGTACCCAACTGTAAGTTGCACTTTGCCTTTCTATCTTACACCTTTCTTTGTAGCCATAATGGTGTGGAAACTTTCTAGATACTTGGTAGTTGGAAATGTCAACAAACCATGGACTTTGTACTGATATTGCAAAGAGGCGTTCATCATGGAAAGCATCCTCTACTAGTTCATTGGCCTGCACATGGGTTAGTCTTGATAGAAAATCTGCTACCACATTATGTTTTCCTGGTTTGTCTAGGATTGTTAAATCAAATTCTTGTAAGAGAAGTAACCATCTTATAACTCTAGCACTTGTATTAGGTTTTTTCATGAGGTAACTTATTGTTGAATGATCAGTGTGTACAAATACTGGATACCCTATTATGTAGTGCCTAAATTTGTTAATAGCGTGCACAATAGCTAAGAATTTTTTCTCAATGACTGTGTAGTTGAGCTCTACTCCTGCCAAGTTTTTGTTGATATAATAGATGGCGTATGGGTTCATTTCTTCTTCTTGTCCTAGGACTACTCCGATAGCTTTGTCTGAGGCATCCGAGTGGATGTGAAAAGGTAGGTTTCAGTTTTTCCCTTGGAGGACTAGAGCAATAATGGTTTTCTTTTTGAGGTGATCAAATGTGGTGATGCATTGTTCAGTCCAATTGAAATCTGTGTCTTGGGTTAGAGAAAACATGGGGGGTGCGAGTCTACAAAATCCCTCTATAAATCTTTTGTAGTATCTTGTCTTCCCAAGAAAGCTACGCACATCTCTTTGTTTGACAGGCGAGGGCATGGTTTTAATAATAGTAACCTTTGCTTGATCAACTTCAATACCTCTTTGGGATATATGGTGCCTCAGAACTATGCCTTCTTGCATTAGCATTCAGCACTAATCATTGCTGAGACATAGACTCATTTCGATGCATTTTTTTAGTATTGATTCCAAATGATCTAATGATTTTTGAAATTTTTGTCCATATGGTGTGAAATCGTCCATATATACCTCCATTTGATTGTTGATGAAATATGAAAATATGCTTAAGATAGCCCTTTGAAAGGTTGTGGGGGCATTGCAAAGTCCGAATGGTAGTACTCTGTATGCATATGTGCCCCATGGGAAGGTAAATGTGGTTTTATCTTGATCGGCGGGGTGGATTTTTATTTGATTATATCCACTGAAACCGTCCAGGAATGAAAAAAACTTGTTTCCAATAAGAGTATCCAATACCTGATCAGTGAATAGTAGAGGAAAGTGATCTCTTTTGGTTTCCTTATTAAGCTATATGTAATCCACACATATTCTCCACTTCCCCCCTTGTTTGGAACTATCACAAGAGGTGAGACCCACTCACTATCTGAGATAGGGTAGATGAACCATGCATCCAGTAATTTTTGCAATTCCAGTTTAACTATATCTTTTAATGTTGAGTTCATCCTTCTTTGGTATTATCTTTTTGGGACAACGCCTTCCTTGATATAAATATGATGTTTGGAAATATTTGGATGTATCCCTTTCATATGAGTATAGGTCCAAGCAAAATCCTTTCTATTATCTATGAGTACCTAATTAAGAGTTGTTCTTGTTCCGATTTCAGATTTGCATTGATATTGATAGTATTTCCAGGCATAATTTCCACTATTTTTACTGTTGTTGGTTGTTGTTCCATAGAGAATACCTGCTGCCACATTGTGTCTTTGTTTGTAGGAGTGTTCAACACTTCTTGTTGTTTCCCTGCTGAAAAAATTTCTTCAAGCATATTATGATTAGGATAAGCATTCTGAATAAAATTAGATAAATAAGTATCCTCATCTTCGTCTTTTAATGTTAGAGAAAATTTTATGCTGGGGACCGATCGCATATTTTGATCATCTATATCATCCATCCAATTAGGGATTTCTGTATCATTAGATAGTTTCGACGGGGGATAGATGGTGATTTTATTTTTATCTTGTCCATTTGTTATGGTCACGTTTCCATATCGACACCCTATATAGGCATCTACTATTGTTAGCCACGACCTTCCTAGGATGATTGGGTACCCACTAATTTTTCTCTTGACCTCTATGACTATAAAGTCCGCTGGATACTCCCATGATTCAATATTGATAATAATATCCTCTAATATACCTTCTGGCCTGAGAGTCGAGGTGTCAGCTAGTTGTAAAACCATGGTTGTTGGTATTATAAAGGATTGGATATTTAGAAATAACACTGTATCCTTTGTCATAACATTTATTGTAGCCCCTAGATCAATGAGACTATTGGAAATATGCATTTTTTTTATGCTGACATTAACTATAGGGCTTCCTGGATCTAGATATTTTGGATTGATAGATCTGCGTAACATGACGTCTGCCAGTTGTCCTACAACATTAATAGTTGGAGGATCTCGTTTTCTTCTTCCAGATCTCCTTATATAATTTTCTTTTATGAATTTGTTACAGATGGGGACATCTCTTATTGCTTGTAGGAGAGGAATTTGAATGTTCAAGTGTTTCAATTCGTTAAGTATGGCATTCTATGCTTGCTCTTTATTTTATTTTTTTAGTTTGTAAGGAAATGGAGGGTTGGGAGGAGTAAGTTTTGGTATTTTTTTATATTTTCTTCCTCAGGAGGGTCCAAAATTAGAGGTTGTTGGTATGGTGGACATGTTGGTTCTTGATTTTTTTGACGTAGTGAACCTGGTAGTATTTTTTCGGATCTTAAGTTAATCTCATTTAAGTCTAGTGTGTCCACAACATAAGTTGGGAATTGAATCACCTCATTATTGTAAGTTTGTTGATTTATCCGATTATTATTTGGTTTTGGAATAGGCTAAGTTGGTATTGGAGGGGTCTTGGAGGTTGTTGGTTTTTGGTGGAGGAATTATGACTGGTTGTTGCAGTGTTGCTCTCCAATTTGAGGAAGATGGATACTGATTTCCATAGTTTATCTGTGGTTGTTGAAAAGGTGGGGGGCATTGTTTGTATGGCTGGGTGAACTACTGTTGATGGTATGGAATTTGGTTTTGCTGCCATTAACTCATGCCTATTTGTAAAGGCCATGAAGATCGTGATGATAGATTCCAATTTTGATATGGATTTCCTTGATTAAAATAGGCTGGATTATTAGGTTGGAAGGGTCTAGCAAAATTATTTCTTCATTGGTTGACAAAACAGAGTTGTTCCACATAAATTTCTGATGTAGGGTCTTGTATAACTGCCTTACATGATGGAAGTAAAGGGAATTTGTCTATTGTATGATATTCAGTGAAGAGTCCACATAATTGAATCGTATTTAATGGGAATTGACCTTTCTCATGTTTTTTTCTACACCTTGGACAGAACACAACTAGTGCTTGATTGATTTCATCATGTTTTCTTTTGATTTGCATTGCCAGTGATTGGAGGATGTCGGTTTAAATGCTATCCATGCGCCTATACTTACTATAGAGTTTCAACCAAGTCCCTTCATTGGGAATCACGAGATCAATCTACTTTATATTTGTCCCTAGAAATCAAGAAAAACTGATCGAGTGACCTCGAGTCCTTCTTCTACTTCTTTATGATATTAATTGGAACTTGACGTTCCGATCTTCATAGTTTTCTTTAAACATGCACTTATTCACACATGGTTCTCATCCACTTGATTAGTTAATTAAAAACATGCTAAACACAAAAAATATTACTACTTAACCAACATTATTCCATAGTCATTCAAATCACATCCTAGCCTACAGAAAGGGGTGATTTTGGCTTAGTTTCTTACTCCCTAATGGTAAAAAGGAATGTGGGTCCCGAAAAGGTAGATCACGTCGACTGGGGCACGCATTTCTTGCTCACAAAATGGACCCAAATCCATAAAAAACTACAAAATGTGCAACGATTTAACCTAGAAAATGGAATGAGAAGGTGAAGGTAGTTACCTGGAGTTGACAAAGCTTGAATCCATTGCTTGAAGTGCCCAAAATATTCAACACAATATTGCTACCACAAGGAGTTTATACCCTTCTTGGTAAAAAGAACAAAGATGGAATGGTAAAATGAGTCACTTTCACCCCCTTTTATTGAGTCGAGGGTGAATATTTTAATATCTTACTTCCTAATTTTTATTACTTTTTACCATTTTTTAAGTTAGAAACCATTCATTGGTTAATTTATATAGTTTTTTAACACTTGTTGTTGAGATTACAGGTCAAACATAATGATGAAGTTATGGTCCAAACTATCTTTCATGCTCAAGAACACTATTTGAGTTGTTTTTAAGATCTTTTCAAAATCTTAAAATATGAAAAGATTGCCAAGCGAACTTGTCTCTTTCACGCTTGTTAAAAAGGATTTGAAAGGTCATCTATCTGGTGATAGTTTACCCCCTTTTCAGACCATGTAGACTATTTACGAAAAATGAATACCTTAGTCAACCATTGATTAAGAGAGTTCTCTTGAGAATTATTTTACACTTTTCTAGGCCTAGGGACTAACTTTATGAAAAAGTTCACCCTGGACTCTTATTTTGACCGTTTCAGACTCTCTAAATGCGAAACATCACCAAGTTTTCCTTCGTTGGACTCGTAAAATTAAACATCGAAGGACCCATTTTTGGGACCGAACCCCTCCTTTCTTAGGTTTGTAAAACATGTGACATTGGACTCGTCCGAAGGATGAGCTATACCGAGCATCTGTTACCCTCCTCAAGCTCATTAATAAACAAAGAAGTACTCGTCAATCATGATGGGGAATAAGGGAATGGAAATGCATCTGAATTTGTATTTATGGCAGCTTATCGTCGCCCTTGAATGTGGCACATGTTTGTGTCTCATCCGAACAGTTGGGTAATCATCTTGTATTTGAGCCGTGTCAAGTCCATGAGTCTCTTTATTCCTTTGGTTCATTTGAAGAATGTTCTGCTCATGTTGCATTATGTCTTGGTTTCCGTCTCACCGAATCAATGCTACCATGCCATCAGTCGTGACATAAAATGTTCTAGGGAAGTCCTCCATTTGAGTCAAAATTTGGAGTTGTTAAGTTCTCCGTCGTATCGGTTATCCTTGAAGCAGTATCTCAAAAACACTTGTCCATATACCTTGTGTCATTCCATGCTCATTTCATATACCATCCAAAATCATCTTCTTGTGTAAGTTTCGTGTCGATGATGGGGAATACATCATGGCCCTCCTTCGATGGATCTATCCCTGTCAATAGCAGCACATCATGCAGGGATTAGATTTAGAGACCACCTAGTACCTTGAAGCATGCATGCCTCATTAGCAATTTTTTTCGCCTTCGACAATAGGTTCATATCGTTCAACTCTGATCGAATGATTCCATGGATGTTCGACTCCAACTCATTCATTCACATTTGTTGAGATGTACTAGGATACCTTGGGGATCATTATCATCATTGGTGATTTCCCTCGCACTTGTTAACGGTTCACATCATTGACCAATAATCAAGTGGTTTCTACCATGTTTGACTTCAACACATTGTAATCACATGGTTAGATTCTTATCATTTTGGGAAGGGGTAGAAGAACCAGGTTTGTTCTGAGGTGTTATTGTTTCACCCAAGTTGCAATGGAGATTTTTTAGTAGGCTCCCACACATATGTTATGGTGGAAACCTCATTGATGTACTATCACACAGATCAACTCTTGTATTGGGCATGGTTCTGTCATAATCTCATCATGGATCTACACTTGTGTCTTAGTAGACATGATTGTGTCCAGTCAGTCAGGTGTGGATCCACGCTATATTTTGGTGGCCATATCCTCAGTCAGTATCAACATGGATCTGTAATGTATTGGTCGACAACCATGTCTTGAGTCAATGTTATGTTTAGTTCAGAGATGTCAGAGCTTGTATTGCAAAGTCCTTGATTGTTGTCGACGGTTCTCTCACCAATGGTTCCTTGCTCTAGTGATCATATCAAAGTACTTCACCTATCACCTTTCTCTCTAGCTTCGTATTTTGGGGGGCATCCTGTTACACGATATTTTCGTCTGTCGCATTGACCCAGTAACTTTCCACTGCCTTGATCCCCGAAGTGCTCATTCTGAAATATAGATCCCATCTCTCTTGCTTTGGGAATCAACCCATATAACAACTGCAACGCACTTTGCTTATGTAGCAACATGCATCGGTATCCCATCGACGCACTTTTCTATACTGGAAACATGTGTCTTTGACGTGTCTTGCTTGTCCAGCAGATCGCGTCACTGTTGGCATCCTAACAACTCCCCCTGATTTTTACAAAATCAAAGGGACCCCCATGTAATTTTTGTAAATACTTAACTTTTACTTTCCTTCATTTTATCTTCCTCGCTTTGGTAGGTGGGTTCTTGGCTTTCTTTCTTCGATCCTTTGCTTTCTTCGGTGCTTGTTCTTTGGCTTGGCTTTCATTGTATAAGGATGAGGTGATTTGGATATCTTTGTCATTGGCGTCTTTTGGCCCTTTAGTTGATAAAAAAAAACTTGCTTAGTCTTACTTAGTCTTATTTGAGCTAATCATATCCTTCAGTTTGGCTTGGTTGGTTTTATATGATGCTTCGACAATTGCAACAAATTTTGGTTTGTTGGTGCATTTGCGAATTAACGACCATTTTGTTAAATCATAATTAATTAACTAAAAGTTCAATTATAATAATTATGATTTAAGTCTTGAAATAATTTGTATCAAATAACAAGACCATGCTCTTAATTCTGAATTAAAATGATCCATTGACTTTTGCAAAGCTTTTAACATTTGATTTAAATTCTTACCTTTCATGAAATTGAGATTTGAAGATTTCTTTTATCCTCATCGGACTTATAGCTTCTTGGTGACTCGATGGTTCTTAGTCTTATCTGAACTAGCTCCATATCTTGTTTTGTGAAAACAGATTGAATTCATTTTTTGACAATTTTGTCAAAATTTGGTCTTTCACTTCATTAAAGAATTAAAAGTGCAATTTAATGAATCATTATAAATTAAGTGAAACACTCAAATGTATTAAAAGAGTATATTTTAAAGAAGGAAGATAAGCTAATCTTTTTTTTTAAGAATGAATTGCCAATTTTTACTAAACTCTTTCTCTCACGCAAAACGCAAAATACAATGATTGTACCATAATCCTTTCACTTTGATTGACCTTTCCCTAGATTTACAATGCTTTTGATTCACCTTTCCCTAGATTTACAATGCTTATGAAATTCATTTGTTAATGAAAAAAAAACATCTTATCTTATTTTATTCATAATAATATTATATTTTGATCTAGTTCTGGTTTTCATGGATTGGGGTTTGAAGACATATTCTTTATAACCTTCTTTAACAAATTTAAACCACATTAAAGCATAGACTTAATTTAATCCACTCATTTTTCGAAAATGGAGTTTTTCCACATTATATTTTGTGGGCATTCACATTCGAAAACATTCGAAACTTTGTACATTTACGTGAAGATGTATTTTCTATGTCAAACATTATTTTTAAGGAATAACTTTATTTTTGGCATAGAAAATTTATTTTGCATGAAAGTGAATAACTTTTTACCTTCTGGGAATTTAAAAAGATTATTTTATCAATTGATTTCTATATTAATGGTATGAAGATGGAATATTATCACTTTGATTTTAGAAAGCATTGTGAATTACGTTAACTTCTTGCAATAATATCATGCCCAGAGCTCACGAGAACTATCGGTTTACCAAGTCACACCAAACTATTGGAATTTTTCAATATGCCAGCGAGATTAATGTGGAGAAGTTGCCACGATTTTTTATTTTTATTTTTATTTTTATTTATTTATTTATTTATTTTTTTCTGAATGAAAAAAAAAAACTTAATTTTATTTCATTTTGAGAGTACAAAATTATATTGGATCCTCGGCACTCTTAAAGAGTGTATATGCTGCTAAGCAGTATCAAAAGTTATAGAATCTTTTACGAACTTTTTAGCTCTATATAAATAAAATGCAGGTACAAGCACCTCAAAAAACTTCTACAAAACCTAATACAGGTCATCCATGAATGACACACATACTAGGAATGAATCAGCAAAATAAATACCGTAGAAAAAAGAGAAAAAAAAAAACAAGAGAAAACAAACGATTCCAAAACGCTTGAAAAATAAGGCAGAGCCACCCGATCTGCAATGTAAACAAACCCCAGACTGTCGAAAGAATGCCCCTCTGTGGCATCCCATAGGAAGCAAATCCCCTCAGCATGGAAGTTGCCACCAAGTAAAGCAAGAACCCCAGCCAGCCGAATCAGCTGCCCACACGAAAGGCCGCCATCGAGAAGAGCAAGGGTCTTCCGTCTCACGCAGCCGCCATCAAGAAGAGAGGGAGCCCGAGCTCATGCAGCCGCCATCTGGGTCAGTCGATAGAGGGAACCCGAGCTCACACAGACGCCCACCACCAACAACGATCTAGGGAGAAGAAGCCGCATAGTGCAGACATCCTCAACGGATCCGCCGACGACAAGGAAGAAACTGGAGCCCGTTGTTCTACAGACCTTTGCAGCCACGGTCGTCTCCCGGCCAAGGACGCCTTGCCCCGGATCTGCTTCCTTCATTGCAAAAAACCACCGCCGTTGCCACTGGGAAGCAGGAGAATCCTGTTACCCAATGGGTCGCCGCGCCCAGGCGCCGCCTACGATCCAAAGCGAATCAGGCTGCCAATGATAGGAAGACACAAAAGAGAAGAAGGAGAGCGGCCATGAAAGGAGCCATGACCGCCATAAACATCTTCGAAGGCCGACTTTCAAACGCTAGTTGCAGAGCCAAAAAACCTCCCTCGTAAGATATTAGTGTATTATTATTCACACGATTTTACTTGTTAATCCCAATGCTAGTTTTATCTCTAGTTTGCCACGCCACCAGATTTTAATTGGTTCATTTGTATTTATATTGAATCCGAGTGAGCTAAGGCATTAAAATTTCTTCACTTGCCCGCCTATGGTGCCTAAGTTGTTCACGGAATTAATGTTTTTTAGATGGATTAACTGCAGAAAAAGGATTTGCGAATGCATTGGAACGATTCATATTGCCACCGGAGCTTACTCCACCCACCCAAAGTGCCAATGAATCTATTATATTCGCCAGGTCATTGAAGCCACGCCATCATTCCCTGCATAGTTGTTAAAGTAGTGCGTTGCTACCACAGTTTTGAAGTTATCAAAAGAAATCCTGCAATTACTTGGGCGCAAGCACAGTAAGACAATGGCAAGCATGTTTATTACCACCAGTTCATTACAACAATGTGATAACAATTACTTCAAGATGGAAGATTTATGGTCAATCGATATTGAAGTAAAAGGGAAGATTCTTTTACATTTATGTTATTTTCAGATTCAAATAAACCTCTTGTTCGTTTACTGTATTTGTCAATCGAATAAGTTTTTCCACGGTATTAATTGGTTTATCTTTTTATGTGCAGGTTGAGCCTGAAAGGTAAACAGAATATGATTAATCTTTGCGTTGAGGATGCCAGCGTGGAGGTTTAAGCACAGGTTGCAATCATAAACATTGATAACAGAACCGGATTCCCGTCATTATTCAGTTAACAAATTTCAGCAGCCAACTGCGAGCAAATGAAAGTGAAATAACGAAATCCGAGACGTGGGTTTTTTGCAGAACGGATCCATTCATTTGAGACGTGTGCAATTTCTTGGGAAAGTGAAGCATATGGGAGATATCACAGGTTCTTTAGACACGTTTTTTAGTTGCGGCCAGCAAGGAAAGCCAGTTCCATTTCTGTTTGTTCCACTGTCTATTTAAATGATAGAAGCACCCTACAATAGGAGGGGGGAGGTTCTGTGGATCAGGGAATGATTGTGTTCTTCTCTTAAACAAAACTCTTATCCTTCTGTAAATATTTTGTAAATATTCTTCAGAAGAATTGAGGATTGAGGGAGAGACTACTGCCAAGAGAACATGTTATGAAGCTTGAGAAATTCCTTTCTCTGGTTTTATTATCTTTGTTCTGTGTGAGGAGAGTATGACTGAGAAATTCATATATTCAAGTAAAGACTTAATGTGTGCTGCTGGTATTCTGTCGAAGTTTTCCTTCCTCGGATATTTTCAAGCATTAGTTCCATGACTGGTATCATCTTAGTTCCGAAACTTAATATATATACATTTCCATATTTGACTTTCTCAATTTATTTGTGTACGATTATGCTATGATGTAATCTGTATGCATTCCAGGGAAAATTACTCGAATCACTAGTTAATCATTTTTATATTCAGATTATTGGTTGGCATTTGTGTTATTGGAGTACAACAAAATAATTTATTGTTTTATTACTCTTTTATCATAAAACATTATTGAATCAGAAAGTTATTATAATTTTGACTTTGAGTTAAGTTATTCACTTTCAGATATTTATATTGTTAACAGATTGTCAACTTAGTGGATAAGATTTGCTCTCCTTTTAGATAGTTTAAATTACATTTAGATTTCTCTTTTTAGCTTAAATTTTCTAGTTTAAATTTAGCAGTTATTAAAGGGTCATATGTTTAGTTAGTGGTTGATATTCTTGAATAATTTATTTGTTCGGAAATTCAAACAAAACAAACTCTCATTCAGAGAGCAATACATAAATTAAACATAAATAGTTAGGTTTCACTCAGTAGTTTTCTATAGGAAATTTTTATAGTTTGCAGACAAATAGATTAGTTTAAATTTTAATTAGGATTTAGTTTAGGATCTACTTTCTCTAAGTTGAAGTGGTTGGACTCTTCCTAAAAGAGTGAAAACTTAAGTGGTAGCAGGACCACACCCTGTGAGAATCAACTAATCCAAACACACTCGAAGCTGCAGTAAGTGACTTGTGTGGGTTGATTTTCCTTTAGTTGGCCTTGGCCATAAAATCCGTCCAACAATCGCCTGTCATCAGCGCATAGTGCTTTATTTCCAAGTCGCGTCGAGGTCTGTATGGGCAGAAAAAAGAGGTTTTTGAGAAGTCTCTAGAACCAATCTTATCTAAACGATATCCCCTTCCTATTTTCTAGGGTCTCACTCAAATTCCTTACCTGTTGGGATCATATCTCATCCTCAGCTGAAGCATTTGAAGGGAAACTTGATTTTGTACTTACATCGTCCTCTTTTTCAGCTTCTTGAAAAAGTTTGATTCTTCATCCTATGATTCATCAGAGCAGTCTTTTTCATGATCGTGCTTATCCTTTCCTATTGTTAGTTTTTACTTGTTTAGCATAATAACATTAAACAATATACTCATTGAAAGAAAGACGAGAACAACAAGCAAAAAGAATGCAAAATTTCTCTCGGGGAAAGCACAAGGGAGAAAACCCTGGCAAAAATTCCACAATATAGAATTCACCAAGTACAAGATAAAACTCCAAGACAAAAAAAACAGCTTCTCTCCTTCACTTGTGCGAAATTATCTCTCTCCTATGCGAACTTGAGTGAGTGAGATGAGTGATACAAATGATCAACTCAACCTCCTATTTATATTCTTCAGTTGAGATGACTTTTTCCTCAACAGGGCCGACTGGGCCGACTTGTCAATTACATAATATAATATTCTTTTATGGGTTCTTCTAGGCCGACACAAGTCATAGGGTTTACATTAACTCTTTCAATGACCCTTACATTGTCAATGACATCAATGACATCTCCCTAAGGAGGAATACAATAATACAATAAACAAGTACATTTAGAATATCTTCCACAGTTACAATTCTTTAACACTCCCTCTTAACTAGGAATGTATTATGCGGGCAACATCAACAACTGTCCAACTAACTAGTGAATCTCTATATGTCATAGGAAGTTTTTTGAACATCATCATATGTGTGGGGCATCATCAACACCATCTGATGGAACTTCATCATTAGCATCATCATCATCAGCAACAAGAATGTGTTGGAACATCAACATCATCTACTAGAATATCACCATCATCATCATCATCTGCTGGAATATCACCATCAGCATCAACAAAAATTGCTGGATCATCAACATCATCATCAATATATGAATACTAGAACAACATCAGCAATCATTAGTAAGTGAATATTGGAACAACAACATCAATCATCAATAATTAAATACTGGAACAATCATCAACCATTAGTAAACAAATACTGGAACAACAGCAATCATCAGTAAGTATTGGAACAACATCAATCATCAGTAAACAAATACTGGAATAATATTAATCATCAGTAAGAAAATACTGGAACAACATCAACCATCAGCATGTGAATGTTGGAACAACCATCAGTGTGTGAATGCTGGAACAACAACCATCAACATGTGAATGCTAGAACAACAACCATTAGAATGTGAATGTTGGAACATCAAACATCAGCATATGAATTCAGGAACAACAACCATCATCATGTGAATGCTGGAACATCAACCATCAACATATGAATGCTAGAACAACAACCATCAGCATGTGAATGCTGGAACATAAACCATCAACATATGAATGCTGGAACACCAACCATCAGCATGTGAATACTGGAACATCAACCATCAGTATATGAATGTTGGAACATCAACCATTAGCATATGAATGCTGGAACAACATCAATTGGGACAGTACCATCATCTGGAATATGCACTGTGGTGGGCACTTTGGTAGACGTTGCTAACTTACTAATCCTTTCGGACCAAACAAGCCTAGTCAGACATCCTTATCTACCCAGGGATCAAATAGGCCTTGTCTGGCTTACTAATCCTTCCGGACCAAACAAGCCTAGACATACATACAAATCCCCCTAGGATGTAGCCATAGTTGACATACCAATCCTTTTAGATCAACCAGGCCTTGTCAGGCTGACATACCAATCCTAGACTGAGATGCCGTACTAAGGCTCCAAAAAACTACTCCCTCTTTCAAGGGTGATCCTTTCGAACCCCACTCCTTCTTTCAAAGGAGATCCTGTCAAACTAGTCATCATCATCACTCCCTCTTTCGAGGGAGGTCCTTTCGTAACACACCAATATTGTCTTGAAAGTATTCAAACTTTATGTGAGACAGAGGCTTAGTCAACACATCAACAACTTGTTCCTCTATAGGAACATACTTGAGCTTACAACTCCTTTCTGTACCATATCTCGGATATAGTGAAACTTGATCTTGATATGCTTTGATCTATCATGGAATAATGGATTCTCTGTCATCTTGATACAACTCTGATTGTCATAGAGAATATCAGTCACATCTATATCTGCATCAAACAATCCTGCCAACATCTTGCGAAGCTAAACTACTTCACCACAAGCTGAACATGCTACGACGTATTCAACTTTTGTTGTATTGAGAGCAACACATGGTTTCTTTCTACTAAGCCATGAGATCATACTTGATCCCAAACCAAAACAACATCCTGAAGTGATTTTTCTATCTTTGGAATTTTCATCCCAATATGAGTCTATATATATGTACAATTTGAACTCACTATATGATGCATATCTGAGTCCATAGTTTAATGTACCTTTTAGGTACCTCATCACATGTTTTGCTGCAATCAGGTGAAGATGTATAGGATCTACCATATATTGGCTTAAGGTGTTCACAACAAAACATATATCTAGTCTAGTATTGGTCAAATACATCATTGAGCCAATAATCTGTCTATACATTGTAATATATACTATCTCTAACGAAGCATCATTCAAGAGCTTCAAGTTTGTCACCATCAGAGTAGTCATGGCTTTACAATCCAACATCCCAAATATTTTTAGGATCTCAGCAGTATATTTTCCTTGACTTAGGAAAATTTCATCTGGGAACTGCCATACTTCAAGACCTAAAAAATAGTGCATCATCCCAAAGTCTTTCATTTCAAATTCTGCAACAATCTTCTTCTTACATTTAGTGATGGGATTTCCTTCTCCTAATAGAAACAAATCATCCACATACAATAGCAATATCATAGGTTCATCATCTATGACCTTCAAGGTTAGAATCTGCTTTACTCTTGGTAAAGCCTAAGCTCATCAGGAAACCATCAATTCTTCCATACCATGCTCTGGGTGCTTGATTCAATCCATATAATGATTTCTTTAGTTTGCATACATGTGTTTTTCTGTTATCAGTTTCAAATCCTTCTGGTTTCTCGATGTATACCTCTTGTTCTATTATTCCATTCAGTAAAGCTGTCTTTACATCCATCTGATGGAACTTCCATTTCATCTTAGCTTCCAAGTCAAGGATGGATCTAATTGAGGTATATCTAGCCACAGGAGCAAAGGTCTCCTCATAATCAATTCATTCTTTTTGAGAGAACCCCCGAGCTACGAACCTTTCCTTGTACTTTTCAATGCTTCCATCGCTCGAATGTTTTGTTTTGAAAATCCACTTTGACGAAACTATTGACCTGTCCTTCGGTCTTGGTACCACATCCCAAACATCAATATTTATGATGGATTGGTATTCTTCATTCATAGCATCCAACCATTCCTTCTTCTTTTCCGCATCTTCGAAACATGTGGGTTCTTCTTCAACAAGGTTACACATCAAGGCTACATAACTAGAATATGGCCTTGGTCTCTTGCCTTTTCTACTGGTTACTTCTGGGGCACCATATATTCCTGCATCTTGTATTATTTCTCGTTCCCAAGCTTGTCTTCTCTTCTGTTGATTTACCTCATGAGATGTCTCCTCACGTATCTGAGGTTCTGTCATGTCATGAACTTCTAGAATAAGTTCTTCTTTAATATTTATGTCTGGTGCATTATTAGTTTCCATAACTCTAGGAGCTTCATGATCCTCTTCATTCTCATCAGTTTTCTTAGACTTGTTGAAAGTTGCGTCTTCATCAAATGTAACATCCATGCTAAGTTCAATCTGGAGGTATCCTGGGATGTAGATATGGTAAGCCTTTGATTGCTCACTGTAACCCACAAATATCCCCTTTCTTCCTGAAGGTTCCAACTTTGATCTTTTCTCTTTTGGAATGTGAATAAATAATAGACACCCAAATATCTTTAGATGGCTGACTTCAGGCTTCATACCGGTAAACATCTCTTCTAGGGTCTTATTTCCAAGAGCACTGTGAGAGATTCTATAGAGTACATAGACTGCATGGGTAGGTCTTGATCATGGATGCATGGGTAGGTCTTGATCATGGATCATGGCCTTCACTGCTTCCATGATAGATCTGTTCTTCCTTTCAGCTACACCATTTTGTTGTGGATTATAGGGAATGGTAAGATCCCTCTTAATCCCTTCTTGTTTACAAAATTCTTTGAAATCACCTGAAGTGTATTCCC
Source organism: Larix kaempferi (assembly GCA_027924585.1). Taxonomy (NCBI): domain Eukaryota; kingdom Viridiplantae; phylum Streptophyta; class Pinopsida; order Pinales; family Pinaceae; genus Larix; species Larix kaempferi. The sequence goes on along the minus strand of BSBM01001946.1, from coordinate 726,033 downwards.
CTCCATTATATGTCCTTAGTATTCTTCTTTTCAGAGAGTTTTTCTACAAGAGACTTCAACTCTTTAAATGTTTCAAAACATTCACTTTTATTCTTTAGAAAATAAATCCATGTTTTCCGGGAATAGTCATCAATAAAAGAAGCATAGTTAACATACCCGCTTAATGAAGTGGTAGAAATAGGTCCACAAATGTCGGAGTGAATAATGTCCAATATTCCTTTTTCTTTGCTATCACTGCTTGGAAATGGATTCTTCATACTTTTTCCTTGTGCACATCCTTTGCACACCCCCTCATGATCAACCTGGATTTATGGTAATCTAGTCACCACCTTACTCATTATGGGTAAATCTTTGTAGTGTACATGAGCTAGTATTCTATGCCATAATTCACAGGGGCTCATGGTCCTAGTCATTAGTGTTGAATCTGCATGACCCTTGAGTTTATAGAGTCCTCCTTCTTCAACTTCAATAACAATTGCATCAATGGCATCTTGTGGAGAATCTGCGGTAAGTAAATTCATGTTGTCAACGTTTCGAGCCATTCTTGGCTCATCATCAGGACATTAGCTCATCATCAGGACATTAGCGATTCCTGAGAAGATCTTCTCCCTCCCCCATCAATTATTTATATGGAATAGTCAAAAGGTTTAGGAGCCGACTCTAGGTTTCTTATGTAGATCGGATTTGTTTGATTTTAATAATAGTTATAATTTGTATTGATTTTAATGTCTAGTTTTAATAATAGCCGTTGTTTGATATGTAGATCAATTTTCCTAAACGGCTTATTTATTGTTTAGTTTGTGGATCAAGTTTTTAGGTTTTAAAAAGTTTTCTAAAGTTTTTTGTTTATTATTAATAACATAAATAAATAATTTAAGTTTTTAATATATTAATTTATTTTATAAATTGTAAGATAGAATTTAATTATATTAAAAATATTAAGTAATAATTAATATTAATTAGTTTTATTGAAATTAGTTAGAAAATTTTAATCATATTTATTAATTGATATTAATTTAATTAATATTAATTAATTTTTAGTTAGTAATAAATACTTTAAATAGTTTTTTTTAGAAGAAATAATTTAAATAGTTATTTAATTTTGTTAGTATTGTTAAATTATTATTATTAATTAATTTTTAGTTAGTAATAAATAATTTTAATAATTATTTAGTTTGGTTAGCATTGTTACATTAAATTTAAAAGGTTCTAATAATCAAATTCAAATTAATTGATACATACTAACTTTAATTAATAATTGATTAGGGTTAGGGTTTATTTAACAAGTAATAAAGCTTTTTAAGTTAAAATTTCAATGGTAGAGTTTCTGAGTTATAAGGAATTTTTAGGTTTATTCTATTTTAGTTAAGTAGGTTAAAAATTAAATTAATTATATTTTATTAATACAAAGTTTTTATCTAAAAGGCTTAGAGTTTTATTAATTAATAAGGAGACATTTAAAGTTTTTAAATTAATTAAAAAAAAATTTAATTTAAGAATTTGATTTATTTATTTTAATATCATATAAAATTATTAAAATCTTAATTTTAAATTCAAGGTTAAACTGTTTATTAGAGTTAGTTATGCACTTAGTTTATTTTGTGAGGTTAGGAAGCCAAGTTTTGCTAATGGTCAAGCCATCATCGCTATTCAAGCAATTAGGATTCTTAACTATCTCGATTGCCTCCCTAATTCTTCTTTTGGACCAATTATCAACCTGAGCTCATATCTTCATGTCCTCAATCCTAATTTGGTGCTTTGTGTCATGGGAGTGTTTAGCTAGGGCAGATTTGTGGGTTCGATCTAAACGAATATCTGCGCAGTGTTCCTTAACCCTTGTTTTAATGGATCTGCCAGTTTCACCAATGTAGGCTTGCTCACAATCACAAGGAATCTCATAAACCCCCTTTTTTAGTTGTAGGTCTATGGGGTCTTTAACTGACTTCAGGAGATTTTTAATGTTATTAGGTGGTGAGAACACTGAGTCAATGTTTTTCTTTTTCAGGTGTTTAGCTATCTTGTCTGTGACTCCTTGTATGTATGGAAGGAATGCCTTCTGATCCCCCACCCTGCTGTCTTTGGGCGAAACCTTAGGTCTATTCTGGCGGTTTTCAATTTTTGCAAAGGCTTTGTTAATTTGAGCTAGGTTGTATTCGTTACTTAGGAAGACTATGCGTAAGTGCTCCTTCTCAGCATCTATGTGGTCTTTATCAGAAATCCTTAGGGCCTTGGTGATCAATGTGTTTAGGACCCCCATTTTCTGGCTTGGGTGATGATGGGAGAGGGAGTGAAGGTATTGCTCAGTGTGGGTTTTCTTCCTATAGACCTTGTGGGCTATGCTACCATCATCCTTTTTTATGACCAAAGTGTCAAGAAAAGAAATGGCATTATTCTCTTCAATCTCAGTTGTAAGCTTAATGGAGTTGGATTGTTTGTTGAGGCGATCAACAAATTTATCCAGCTCTTCTCGCCCATGTGCCCATATTAGAAATGTATCATCTACATACCTTGACCACCATTTTGGTTTTGGATGAGCCGAGTTAAGAGCTTTTTGTTCAAAGTTCTCCACAAATAGGTTGGCAATGATAGGTGAAAGGGGAGAACCCATCGCCACTCCACAAGTCTGCTCGTAGAGATCACCCTGGAAACTAAAGAATGTGGATTTGAGACATAAGCCAACTAGTCTAGCTGTTTCAGGATCAGTTAGGTCTTTAATGATGTCAATATCCTCATCAATGGGGATCATTGTGAAGAGGGAAACAACATCCAAGCTCAAGAATAATTCATTATCTTCCATGTGTCTGTCTTTGATTTTCTTAATAAAGAATGAAGAATCTTTAATAAAGGAGCTTGTGTTGCCTACCAGAGGTTTTAGTTTGTTTGCTAAGAATTTGGCTAATCTATAGGTTGGTGAGCCTATGGTATCTACTATGGGTTGGAGGGGAACCCCAGTTTTTTGAATCTTGGGGAGACCATATATCCTTGGAATCAATGGTTCAGAGATGATAAGTTTTTTCTTAAGTTCATTGTCAATGGAAGATGTCTTAATGGCCTCTGTGACTTCTTTGTTAATGCGATTGACTGCCATAATAAACCTAAGGTTTCACGCAAAGAAAGCAGGGTGGGGGATCACAAGGCATTCCTTCCATACATACAAGGAGTCACAGACAAGATAGATAAACACCTGAAAAAGAAAAAACATTGACTCAGTGTTCTCACCACCTAATAGCATTAAAAATCTCTCGAAGTCAGTTAAAGACCCCATAGACCCACAACTAAAAAAAGGGGTTTATGAGATTCCTTGTGATTGTGAGCAAGCCTACATTGGTGAAACTGGTAGACCCATTAAAACAAGGGTTAAGGAACATTGCGCAGATGTTCGTCTAGATCGAACCCACAAATCTGCCCTAGCTAAACACTCCCATGACACAAAGCACCAAATTAGGAGTGGGGACATGAAGATATTTGCTCAGGTTGATAATTGGTCCAAAAGAAGAATCAGGGAGGCAATCGAGAAAGTTAAGAACCCTAACTGCTTGAATAGGAATGACGGCTGGACCATTAGCAGAACTTGGCTTCCTAACCTCACAAAATAAACTAAGTCCATAACTAACTATAATAAACATTTTAACCTTGAATTTAAAATTAAGATTTTAATAATTTTATATGATATTAAAATAAATAAATCAAAGTCTTAAATTAAATATTTTTTTTAATTAATTTAAAAACTTTAAATGTCTACTTATTAATTAATAAAACTCTAAGCCCTCTAGATAAAAACTTTGTATTAATAAAATATAATTAATTTAATTTTTAACCTAATTAACTAAAATAGAATAAACCTAAAAATTCCTTATAACTTAGAAACTCTACCATCAAAATTTTAACTTAAAAAACTTAAAAAACTTAAAAAACTTTATTACTTGTTAAATAAACCCTAACCCTAATCAATTATTAATTATTAATTAAAGTTAGTATGTATCAATTAATTTGAATTTGATTATTAGAAGCTTTTAAATTTAATGTTACAAACTAAATAATTATTAAAATTATTTATTACTAACTAAACATTAATGAACAATAATAATTTAACAATACTAACAAAACTAAATAACTATTTAAATTATTTATTACTAACTAAAAATTAATTAATAATAATTAAATTAATATCAATTAATAAATATGATTAAAATTTTCTAACTAATTTCAATAAAATTAATTTAATTTAATTATTACTTAATATTTTTAATATAATTAAATTCTATCTTACAATTTATAAAATAAATTAATATTAATTAAAAACTTAAATTAATTATTTATGTTTTTTTTTAACAGAAACAGGGAAGAAGAGTGTATTTATAAAAGCTGTGCACATCTATTCATTACATGCATATGATAGAGTTTTTTAACAGAAGAAGAAATTTCTGAAAAGACTGTAACTGTGGTTTCTATCAACATATCTTTAAAAGCTCTAAGCCTTTTCTTTCTAAAACTGTTCAAAATGGTGCTGGGATAAACCCTGATAAACTGTTTGTTGAGTAGAATGCAGAAATACATTGGCAAAATATATACAAAATTTTGAAACCTGAGCTAAACTGGAAATTAGCCATAATTCTTGAGCTAAGCAGAAGCTGCATCCACCATTTCCTGATTGATCTCTTGATTGACCGTGGGGGTTTCCTGCACATAACTTCCCTGTGTTTTCCCTGTCAGAACTGCCATATCTTCCTGCAGCATGTCAACCTTTCCCATAAGCTCAATTTTTTTTTTCTCTAAATCATCTATCCTTGAATCCTGGCATGAAAGATGAGAGATGATATGATTAAGGTCCACGACCATCTCCTCATTTTGCTTCACGCTGGTGCAGACGGCATCGTAAGTGCTGTGAACCGAGAGTTTAATATCCACCACAGTGCGGCTCAGGGCAGCTATGGCCACCATAACACTTTGCATTGTTCCAATGTTAAATGCAGGCAGCAGAAGAGGACAGGATGGAGGGGAGTCCAGTTCGCAAAGGGAGAGCCGACTCAGAGCGTAGGAGGAATGGGGAGGACGAGCCATCGCGGGGGAAGAAGGGAAAGGAGCGGAGGGAGGAGTTATTAATGGCTCGTGGGAGCTGATAGCACAGCAGAGAGCCATGTGACAGATGCGAGGAAGGCCGGGGTGGCGTGTGGCAAAAGAAACGGGGGTCAGAGGGGAGAGCGGATAACCAAACTTAAAGCGAGGGATGAGGAGAGCCCTCGAGAATCCAAAGGACCCAACCTTTAATCTTGTGATAAAAAATTTAACCCTTGACATTATCTTAGGGGATGAAGTGAAATCCCATGGCACCATTGTGATCCTGCACATGCCCAAGTTCTAACAAGGTTCCTTTATTAGCCTTTAAGTCAGCAAGCCGATTGTTCTCTCGGCGGATGTGGAAAAAAGAGACATTTGGGAGGAGAGCGTTGGTTTTTATTCGTTGCATATATCTGCAGGCTTTTGAACCTTGAGGAGCAGAACCACTTCTCGTGATTTGTATAACATGTCTAGAGTCTAAATAAATTCTGAGATTGTCAACATTGAAGGAGGAGGCCAAATCTAAGGAGAGAATAAGGGCTAGCCATTCTGCCTCATTATTTGTCTTGCTACCTAGGCCCCAAGAGAAGGTTGTGACTTTATTTCCTCCGGGATCAAAGAGTATCCCACCCGCACCTGCCGCCCCAGGATTCCCTTTGGAAGCCCCATCGAAGAAAATACTGTGACTGTTTTGGTCCTTCCACCACTTGGAGAAAGAGTTTGGATCTTTCCTGATTTCCCAATCAGAGTAGGGATGAATCTTTTTGGACTGAAGGGAGCTAGCCTTCACGAAGACACTACTCCATTGGAATTCAGAGAGAAAGAGAGGTTCCTGAGCTGGGATGGTGACTCTTTTTGAAGATAGAGACTCGGATATCATTGCAATGGCTTTGATGGCAGCTCTATAGCTGTTTGCACTCCTACCCTCGAAGATACTTTTATTTCGATTCAACTAGATCTGCCAGCAAATGTTCATTGGGATGAGGTTCCAAATTCTTGACATTGTTCTCTTGGATCTGCTAGGAAAGGAGAGACCCCAGTGATCTGTGAGTTCTTCAAGAGTTCTAGGAAGAATGGATGGTCTCCATTGATTCCCCAAGACTTGGACCCACACTTGCTTAGCAAAGGAACATTCCAAGAAAATGTGGTGGGAGTTTTCCTCGACAAGTTTACACAAAGTGCACCTTGAGGGACCTGCTATTCCCCTGGCTCTGAGATTGTCTGCTGTTAACAATTTGTTGTGAGCTAGAAGCCAGAATAATATATTTATTTTGGGAATACCATCCGAGTTCCAAACTTTCCCCCATCTTTTGTGTACCGAGGTGTTAGAGAAGGTGAGTTTTTCATAGCCGGCCTTGACTGTATATGTACCAGCTTTCCCCCATCCCCGAAGATCTTTTTCTTTTATGTTTACCAGGGATTTCCCATGTAGAAGATTGATAAAGATTTTATAATCACTTTTGAGATTAGCTGGGGGACTCATCTGCTTCCAGCTCTCCCATTCTCCAGTATCCTTCCATATCACTAAGTCTTTTAGCTTTGTGATGCCCACATTTTGTAGCCAGGCTCGAATAGAATCTAGACATCGCAATGTTCCAAGTGGATTATCTCCATTTATACTATTGATCCAGAGATTTATTCTTTTCCCATTACCAGGGATCCAATAGAGGCTTTCATTTATTAAAGCCGCTGAGGAGGAGATGAGTCCCCATATTGCTGTTCCTTTTTTGTTGTTTGGTTTGTTGAGGCATCTTAGTCTTGAACTTCTTGAATATTTTCTCCTTATTACTTCCTTCCACCATTCTTTCTTTCCAGAAACAATCCTCCATGCTAGCTTGGTGCCCAAAGCTTTGCTTACTAAGACAGGCTCACGAATTCCAAGCCCTCCTCTCTTTTGCTTTTCTTTAACCGTCTTCCAGTTTATCAAGTGGAATTTTTTATTTTGTGTCTTTCCCCCTTACCACAGGAACTTTCTTATCTCTGTGCTAAAAGCATTCTGAACAGAGATGGGGGCCAACATAATTTCTGCTGTGAAGATACGCAGCGAGGAGAGGACAGATTTTATCAAAGTGACTTTCCCAGCTAAATTCAACGAGCGAGTTCCCCACGAATTTATTCTATTTTTGAATTTCTCAAGGATAGGAGTCCAAACGGAGGAGGTAAGGTTTTTGAGAGAGATAGGAGTGCCAATATATTTAAAGGAAGACCAGTCAAGGCAGGGTTTAAAATCCAGTATGGCTGAAATGAGTCTAACAATGGCAGGCCGACAATTCCAAGTGTATATATTGCACTTGTTTTCATTGGTTTTGCCCCCAGAGGTCTTAAGTTAAAGGTCAAGGGTCGATTTAAATCTTGCAGCAATTTGGGGAGAAGCACTGCCAAGGAGAATGGTATCATCAGCGAATTGAGCATGATTTATAGCTGGGACATTTCGGGTGTAGGCAATACCCGGGAGAGAGGCTGAAGCTAACAAGGAGTTGAGTTTTCTGCTTAGGGAGTCAGCCATAATGACAAAAAGGAAGGGAGAAAGGGGACAACCTTGCCTCAGTCCCCGGGAGAGGCGAAAAAAAGAGGAGGGTCTGCCATTAAGGAGGGGGGAGATCCATGGAGCTCCTATACAAGCTTTCACCCAGCTAACAAACTTTCCATCAAAGCCAAATTTTCTCAAAACTGCATAAATAAAGGCATGCCTAACTCTATCAAAGGCATTGGCCATGTCTAGTTTAATTGCCATACCTACGTCCTTGTTTTGCTTGCTTGAATGTATAGCCTCTTGCACTAATAAAATGTTATCATATATTTGCCTGCCTGGGATGAAGCCACCCTGATTAGGGGAAATTATATTAGGGAGCAGTTTCTTGATTCTGTTTGCTATGACTTTTGTAAGAATTTTATAGGAAGAATTGCAGAGCGAAATAGGTCTGTATCTTCCTATAGAAGTGGCCTTTTTCTCCTTCAGGATTAGAGCTATGAAGGAGGTGTTGGTGCCTCCTCCTATCTTCTCTCTATTCCTGGTCCAATTTATCATTTTGAAAAGGTCTCTTTTCAGCAGATGCCAACACTTTCTGTAGAAGTGGACGGTGAATCCGTCTGGGCCTGGAGATTTTTCCGGGTGTAGAGACCAAATAGCTTTCCTGAGTTCTTCTTCAGTTACCTGTTTCAAAAGCATAATGTTATCTTCGGCTGAGATGAGGTTGGGAATATCTTGACACATTAGATCCAAGTTTGCAGCTTGCGGTTCCTCTTCCTCTTTATAGAGAGACTCGAAGTGGTTTTTGACTTCATCCTTGATGATTGTGGGGTCTTCTATCTTCCTTCCATCTTCTTTGGTTAGGCAAAGAATGTTGTTTTTCCTGTACCTTTCCTTGCATTGAGCATGAAAAAACTTAGTATTCCTGTCTCCAGATTTGAGCCATAGGCATCTAGAGCAAAGTCTCCACTCCTCTTCCTCTCTTCTAGTCGCCTGCCGAATTTGAGCTTCCAAGTCATTTTCTTTTCTCAGCGTAGCTTCTGTTATCAGATCTGTTTCCATTTTATCTTGCAGAATTTTCAGCTCCCCTTGCAGAGTGATGACTTCTTCTCCAGGACTCTTCATGTTTTGTTTTTCCCATCTTTTTAACATTGTCTTGATGTTCTTAAGTTTGGTTTCCCAAATATACCCTAGGGAGCCTGGAATGAACTGTTTCCAAAGTGCTTTGACTTCTTCAAAACAATCTTCATGTTCCAGCCATGCTGGATTATATCTGAAGGGAAGGGGACCGAGGTTTCCGGGGAGAGAGAAAAAAAGGGCAATAGGGCGGTGGTCAGAGGCAGCAGAAGCCAAGATTTTGGAGATGGGCAGAAGGGGTTTGCTTAGAAAGGATGTGCTGAGAAGAAATCTTTCGAGCGTGGAAGCAATATGTCCTGGGCCAGTTCTTTTGTTATTCCAAGTGTAAGTTCCATGCAGGGGTTTTATATCCACTAGATTCCAGGATGCCTGAAGATCTTCCAGTCTCTCCCCAAATTGGTCTTTGACCTTAGAACCTCCTCTGCGTTCATTTGCATTGATTGTGGCATTGAAGTCTCCATCAACTATGTAGGGAGAGGGGTTTCTACCAATTTGTAGATCTATCAGATCTTTCCAAAAGTTTTCTTTGAGCCCATGAAGCGTAGGCCCATACACATTTCCTATCCAATATTTATCATTATTTGACAGATCTTCTAATTCCGTAAAAAGCAGTTTCTGTTATTAATTGAAGAGTTACACTTGTACTTACCTTTGTCCCACCAAGTGATGAGCCCTCCCAAGGCTCCTATGGAGTTGACTGCTATTCCTTCTCCTTTGGGCCATATTTGAGTTAAGGTTTTGAGATAGTCTGCCTCTTGCATTTTAGTCTCCTGGAGCATGAGTATTGAGGGGTTTTCCAACTTTTTGATTCTTTTGATTGCTTCCGCCTTTTGCTTGCCTCCTAAACCTCTGCAATTCCAGGAGACTATCTTCATTATTTTTTAGAGTGGTTGGACACTACTCTTTCCTTCTTTTCCTCTGCTATTCCTTGATTTTGCTTTGTGTTGGATAAAATTCTTACACGCTGGTCAAGACTGGTTTGCTTACCCATCGCTTTGTCTCGAGCCGTTTCTTGTTCTCTTACGACCTTGTTAAGCTTCCTGCCTTTTTTTGTCTGAGGTTCCATTTCTTCTTCCTTACTTTTTGAGGTTTCTTCTTGAAATAATTTGGCTTTTTCTCTTGTGACTAAGCCACCTAAAGCTTTGGATACTTCACTTTCAGGCTCCTCTTGTTGTGGTAAGGGTATTACCTATATTTCCCCATCCTCTGATTGCTGTTGAGAGGCCTCCTGCCTTTTTTCTTCTCTTGCTTTTTCTGTCGCTACCTCTTGTACATGGTCAAGCACTTGAACCTTCTCTTCCTCAACCACTTCAGATGATAGAAGCTGAAATTTGTTGGCTTCTCTGGTTGGATTCTGCTGCTTGCTGACTGTTTCCTTCCTTTTTGGTGTTGCTTGATGAGAAAGGGTGTTAGAAAGCTTCCCTCCCTTTTTTCTAGTAACCTCATTCCAGTCTCCTTCTTCGGTTTCTTCCACTTCCGGTGACTTTCTTTTAGGGCAGAGTTTAGCAAAATGCCCATATTCATGACATACTTTGCACTTGAAAGGGATCTGTTCGTAGTCCACAATTTGTAGATGATTCGAACCGTCCATTGATAGACTTATAGCTTCTGGGAATCCTTTCTCAAGATCCACTTCTACACATATTCGGGCACAGGAAAACATAGGGGGTTTTGGTTCAGATATGTCTATATATTTCCCCAAAGAGTTGCCAATAGCTTTTAAATCCTCGTCGTTCCAACAGTGCAATGGGAGATGCGGCAACTTGACCCATACTGGAACTGCTGAGGGGATATCCTTTTCTGGGTCAAATGAAAGATCCCACTTGTTAATGTACATTCCTCTTGGCCCCATGAAATAAGGTCCATTTCTGAATATAAGATCTCTATCCTCTTTTTTTTTCAAAATAGAAGACGAAGAAACCCTTTCCACAAAAGATCTGCTGAACTTCTCCTTGTATGAGAGGGCACCAATTTTTGTTGAGCCAAATCTCAATAGATCTCGGAGAGGGCCACAAACCAGTGAAGTGCCCAACCAACCCTTTTTCTAAGAGAGCGAGGGCTTTGCATTTCGAGGCCGTGGAACCTATTTTGACCTCAGGGATAGCAGATTTTTTAACAAACCTTGAGTCAACAGGCCCGACCTGCTTTGAGGACGAAGGTTGAGCCGCTACCAGCGAACGGAAGAGAGCATCGAGAGGTGCTCGGCCCGGATCGGGGGGCGGATCCATGAGGGATGGCCGGCCCAAACCCTTAACCGGAACACAAAACCCTCCAAACCAGACGCCCGAGCTCCTGTTTTTTTCACTCAACAAAATAGGAGATGTTAGACTAACTCCTCTAAAGAATAGTCTCTAAATTAATTATTTATGTTATTAATAATAAACAAAACACTTTAGAAAACTTTTTAAAACTTAAAAACTTGATCTACAAAATAAACAATAAATAAGTCGTTTAGGAAAATTGATCTACATATCAAACAACAACTATTATTAAAACTAGATATTAAAATCAATACAAATTAAAACTATTATTAAAATCAAACAAATCCGATCTACATAAAAGACCTAGTGTTGGCTCCTAAACCTTTTGACTATTCCATATAAATAATTGATGAGGGAGGGAGAAGATCTTCTCAAGCATCGCTAATGTTCTGATGATGAGCCAAGAATGGCTCGAAACATTGACAACATGAATTTACCTACCGCAGATTCTCCACAAGATGCCATTAATTCCCACTACGGATTCTCAGCCATTTCAACAATTGCATCATTGGTTGTGTTCCCCTTTGGCCACATAAGAACTTCACCATCTACAAATGCAACTCTAAGACCTTTCTTATCTAATGTTGAGATAGAAAGAAGGTTCTTTTTCAAATCTGGAACATATAGGACTTCCTTCATGTTCATGGAATTTCCAGAATCCAATTTGTAAGTAGCCTCTCACATTCCTTTGATAGGATATTGGTAATCATATCCAAGATTTCGTTTGTGTGGAGAATCTTTCTGCATGATATGTGAAAGAGAGTCTTTGTATCCCGTCATGTGTTTGGAGGCTCCACTGTCCACTAGCCAAGATTCACTTCCATGAGATACTGAACCATTGAGGGCTGAGATTAGAACATATTCTTCACTGGAATCTTCATCTTCTCTGGTTTTGATTTCATCATCATGTTCACTATCTTCAGCTGCATGAGCATGACATCTTTTCTTCTGCTTCTTGAAATGTCCAAATTTGAGAGGACAATTTCTTGCAATATGTCCCATCTTGTGACAAGAGAAACATTCAAAGGAAGATAAGTCTTTATTGATCCTCTTTTTCTTTTGAGATATTCAAGGTCTTCTGGGAGAGTGTTCATAAGTACATACATCATTTTTTCTTTTCCTTCCTCCTTTGGTATGAGTTTCCAAAGCTTGATCCTCATTATCATTTAGTTTCTCTTCTCTAACAGTTATTCTTTCTTCTTCTTGTACACACTCTTCCCATAGTTCTCTTAACGTGATTAATATTTTCCTAGCACATATGCCACGAAAAAAAGGTTCCCAATCTCTAGGAAGACCATTCAGAGTGGTCATCACAACTTCAGCTTCTTCTACCATGTCTCCAATAACTTCTAATTGTTCTTTGATCTGATATACTCTGGAGAAGTATGAGTGCATAGTCTCGGAATTTAGGAGCTCCACACCCTTGAGTTGATTTCTCAAGGTCATCTTCCTATTAATGTTCTTTCCTTCAAACAAGCTAGTCAAGGAATCAAAAATTTCTTTTGGAGTCTTCTTTGAGGATACATGAGGAAGCAAGTGATCTTTGATAGAGTCATCTATGATCCTGTTAGCCTTGATCATATTCTTCTTGTGTCTTGCTTTGTCCTCATCTCCTTCTAGTTCTGCAACTCCCTCTTTTCCAAAACCTTCTAGGTCATGCTCTTCAAGAATGAGCATGACTCTATATTTCCATGCCCCGAAGTTCTCAATTCCTTCAAGCTTCTCATCAATCTTGGTAGTGTTTGTCATTTTGATAATATGAGAACCTCAAATGGAAATAGAATGGATATAGTACTTACCAGTAAAGTTGTCCTTCTAAAAACTGCTTCTACATTGACTTAGGGTTTGACAGAGAAACCCTAATTTTCCAACTTCGGAATCTTGGAGAACTGACTGGATGAAAAGATGCCTCCTAAAGGCGAGTTGAGAAAAGTACTCTTTCTCCCAAATCTGTGAGAAAATCTTCCAAAATATTTATGCCCTAGTTCTTTGGGTTGTAGTGGTGGACCCAAAAATGAAAATTCTCCAATTGAATTATGCTTCAACAAAAAGTTGTGCCATAGTGAGGTAACTTATATGCACCCTGTTTTTCAATTTATCTATGGATAGAGATCTCGGAATAATAAGCCATAGTTTCTGCAGTTGCAGAGGCTGTACAATGTTTTCTTTCAGGCCTGCTCTGATACCATGTTAGTTTTTACTCGTTTAGCATAATAACATTAAACAATATACTCACTGAAAGAAAGATAAGCACAACAAACACAAAGAACACAAAATTTATCTTGTGAAAACCACAAGGGAGAAAACCCTGGCAAAAATTCCTCAATATAGAATTCCCCAAGTACAAGATAACACCCCAAGGCAAAAAAAACAGCTTCTCTCCTTCACTTCTGCGAGCTTCTCTCTCTCCTATGCGAACTTGAGTGAGTGAGATGAGTGATACAAATGAGCAACTCAACCTCCTATTTATATTCTTCAGTTGAGATGAGTTTTTCCTCAACAAGGCCGACTTGACCTAATTGATTGGGACGACTTGTCAATTACATAATATAATATTCTTTTATGGGTTCTTCTAGGCTGACACAAGTTCTAGGGTTTACATTGACTCTTTCAATGGCTCTTACATTGTCAATTACATCAATGACATCTCCCAAAGGAGGAATACAATAATACAATATACAAGTACATTTAGAATATCATCTGCAGTTACAATTTTGTAACATCTATGGCTTTAAAAGTGGATTCCTTTTCGAGGGGAGGCTCTTTCTCAGTTCTCATCTCATATGCAGTGAGAATCCCTTGAAGCTCATCCTTCGTCAGGTATTTAAGATCGATCTTCTAACACAAACACCTTCACGTTGAATATTTGAGGAAAAGTCCTCAATATCTCTTGCACCACTGATTCTTCGTCTAGTGTGACCCCGAGACTCTTGATAGCATTAACCATCTCATCTACTCTTAAGAAGTAGGATGTAATGTTCTCTTCATCTTTCATCCTTAGTGATTCAAATTTCCCAGTGTAGTTTTGAAATTTTTCTTTCTTTACCTTATCGTCACCTTCGTAGATACCTCCAAGTTTCCCCCAAACTTCCTTGGTTGATGCGCAATGCATAACCTTGACGAATTCATCCCCTGTCAAGCCACATAGCAGAGCATTTCTGGATTTTGCATTGCTCTTGTAGATTCTCCTTTTTGCTGGATTAACTGGCATAACTTCTAGAACATCATAGCCATCAAAAATAGATTACCAAACATCTGCTCCAAATGATTGCAAATAAACTTCCATACAAACCTTTCAAAAAAATAATTGGTGTCATCAAACCTTGGTGCCCTTTTGGTGGAAAGGCCTTCCTGCTTATCCATTTCCATGCAATGATCTGTCTTCCATATGTTAATCTGTTACTGAAGACACCCTCTCTGATACCAATTGTGGGAATCGATTTAATACTGAGAGGGGGGGTGAATCGGTATTACCACAGTTATCAACAATTTTTACCTTCTTAAACAGACTAGCCTTTACTTAATTGTTATATTATGTTATGTATCAATAAATAAAAAATTCATCCATTCATGCACCAACACAAAGAACAAAAAACATACGAATTTTGACATGGAAACCCAATAGGGAGAAAACCACATAATGCTTCATTATAATGAGAAAGAATACATTCAAGGAAGCACCAACTTCCTGTTTTTACTAGAACCAACCGGAAGGAGGCACCGACCCCCTAGTTTTACAGGATTCTACCTTAAGGAAGCTACAACTCCCTATATTTCTCTAGCACCAACTAGAAGGAGGCATCGACCCCCTGTTTTATAGGATCCAACCTGAAGGAATCTCCGACTCTCTATCTCCTTGTTTTTTTACAGGAACCAACCTGAAAGAAGCTCCAAATCCCTGTCTCCTTGCCTCATCCAGCTGCCTTGATGTCCAAAGTATAATTATGTCTTACTGAACTTCAATTCCGCACACTCGTCTGATCTTCTGAAAACTGTTATGTTGTGCACTACCTTAGTATGTAGTAGATTCTCTATCACTGAGCTACATACATCAATTGACTTCTCATTCCTCTCTAATCACACTTCTGCTGATGTCTTACTTCATGTACTGTGTTCTCGCTGATACTACAGTCTATGATGAGGTATGCTCTGTCATTTTGCTACAACGCTACTGCTTTCACCAATTGATACTGTGCTTTCAAATGATAGTTTGTTTTTCTAAAATAATGCACTAGTAACAGATGGAACTGCAGACTTATGGATGGGTCCGTTCTATATAAGCTCTACGATCTTTTAGACAATATATAACATGTAGTGCATCAATAGATTCGTCCTTTATGTTTAACGCACTTGTCCCAAATCATTTGTGTAACATACCCAAAAATATGAGGTTAGAAATAGTGAGTTTTCTTAACACATAAATACTCCTCAAGGATATTATCTGTGATAAGGGTATTATAAACTTGTACTTATCTTATCAAAATATTAAAGTGTTAGTCGCACCAACCAAGAGAAACATTAAACCATAAATGGAAAAGCATATAAACCACTTGAGAATTACTACCTTTAATCAAAACATAAACTCATCCAAGTTTAGTAAAAGGCTATTTAACTCATCGCTATTATTCATTAAAAACTCATTGTGTTCCTCCTCTAATAACATTTACATTCATTCAATTTATATTGAGTCCTTACTCTTTCAATCCATAAATTTATTTCCATGACATTAAGGAATTTCCATAACAAATACATATCAACAACAATAACACACATACACACAAGAAGAGAACAATTTCACGTGGTTCACCCCTACTGGGCTACGTCCACCAAACTTATTGCATTATATATTTATTTATCAATTAGAGATTTACATCTACAACCCCAATGATTGTATTTATCAGTTCCCATCTTCCATAACTTCTTGAGCAAAGAACATGGAATACCATACAAGGCAACCCTTTGAAGGATAACTGAAAGGTCTATTCTGATTAACCGAGTTCTTCATCGAGCATTCTAGCATCAACATATCTCATTAGACATATACACGGTTCTAAATCTAGCTTTCTCATATGCCTAGATATATGTACAAAGGTTCTGATTTAACAAACTATCACGTCTAAATCTCTTTCAACAATCTAGAATATAGAGATATTTTAGAATAGTAACTAACTACTAGTTCCCTAAAGACAATGAAATAATTAAGCAGTGCTTTCCAGGCTTCGTGATCAAGCAACATATATATAAAAAGGGAGATCATAGGGATCAACCCCCTTGTTAGCAGCATAACAACCAGAGGTCGCAGGGTTCGACAAATATAAACATGTAGAGATAGGATCTAACTTGCAACGTTTTACAAAAATAGATAATAAAACAGTCATGATACCTAACCTACCGTGACCTATTGAGATCGTCTAAGATACAGTGGTATACTCCATCAACAAGTAATATTGCAAGAAGTAAAAGGTATGTCAACAAGGAGGTTTAATAATTTTAAAACCTGTTAAAGTGCGGTTAAGACATGTCCCACATGAGTTACTTTCCAGCATTTCGTTTACCATTCAAAAGTCCTCCGTGTAGTGTACATTGGTGACAAGGAGATATATATATATCTATATAATATAAAGATCAAGACCCGATCTAGCATTTTCACTATCCTCCTAGGATCTCGGCGCATTACACATGATGTAGGATAATTTCATAACAATAATATAATAAGAACAAAGATGGGTTTAAGCGCTACACTATCCCATTCTTCGATAGTCAAATACAAAGTGTAATTTAACCTGAAGATAAGACTCTACAGGGTTCCAGCCTGCCATCGATGCTATGGTGCAAGGATGTAATAAAACTTAGAAATCTTCCATCAGAATTCTCGCTTAGATTGATATTCAGGCCTCAATTCTGAAGATCAACAAAACGTTGTGCTAATGAAAATAAAGATCAAGGTTTTGATCTGAAGTTGTAAACACATTGTAAGGACTAACATTCCAGAACCAAACTAATTTTTGGCAGAGGATTCAACAATGCATTGGCATTTAATCCACAGATTTAACTGGTTCTATTTCGTTCATACCTCGATCGATTTATTATTTTATAATATAAAAACGCCTTCTTAAAAGCCAAGTATAAATCGGTATCTAATAGCACAGAGGGTCGGGGCAGCGATTCTCTTAATCAGAGGTCAATGATTATCAAAAAGTATAAACCCTATTTCTGTTAACACCAATGAAAGATTACCACCGTAAGTGAAGAAATATAAACTTACATACCGAGATTGCCAAGAACCTCGTCAAGCATGCCGGGTGCAAGGAGGAAGACAAATAGATTTTTGTCCAGCAACCAAGAACTCGCCATTCTACATCAATCTATACTTTTAACATCGGTCTTTATCTGCCTAGAGACGACCCAAATGAACTTCCCTCTATCAATGGGTTCGACCAAGCCAACCGTAACTATTCCAGGAATTTTCCTGTCGCACCGATCCAAAATATATGCCAGGTCGGTCTCCATTGCAGAGAGCAAGTCCTCCCTACTTTCACGCATAAGTCAATTCTTAGCGCAGAGCCCCATACTCTTCCTACAGGTTCATATCTCCTCCCACTTGATGATCCGCAAAGCCCCCTATTTAACTAAGGTTTCTTTTTAGTTGTTGGCTTTGGAAAGTCCACCCTACCCACTTGAAGATTGGAGCTTCGTGAACTAGGAGTAGTCTGCCAAGTGGTAGTTTGGTATGCTAGGATCAGTCCTCCAAGTGGTAGGTTAGATTCTGCAAATAAGGATGTTCCAACTCCAAAACCATTATGTAAGGGAGTTATAACCCCCCTAAAAGTCATTTATGTACGTGGGTTAGGTGTGTCACATGGGTTCAACAATGCATATCATCAAAACATTGGAGCTAAGCGCACACAAGATATTGTAGTGTTAGGAAGGGTGTGCATCATCATTCAATACCATATTCCATTAGAGCTCTACAATTGAGGCAGTCATGCTAGGTTTTTCACATCAAAGATGGTTCTCACACTCCAACTTTCCATGATCCATTGTCAAAATACAATCTCGTGTGCCATAAATGTTTAACATTCTTTAGTATAACATAATTACACTTCACAAAATTTCAAATAGTAAATGTTTAACATTTATCATTCATCCTCATTCTTGAGGAAATTTTTGCTTACCCAACATTCATAACATTCACACAAAAAGACATCCAATAGTCTAGTTACAAGACAAATCATTAATATTTGTTATATCATAAAACAAATCTTTCAACAACACTTTGTTGATTATCAAACTCTCCCATGAGTTTGGAATTTCGGCAGTTCCTTTGTTGCACACAGAACTCTTCCTCGAGTTATGTTCTTTTGAAACTCAACAATTCAAACTTGGTAAACAAAATACTCTTTGTAAACTCAACAGAATAATCAGACAGTCTCGCTCTGCAACTCATTAGTTAGCATTCCCCTCATCGAATCTTCTTGTGTGTAAATCACAAGGAAAATCCAGTGAGCCTCCTGCCCATTTCGATGGATTAAATTTTCCTAGGTCTTTGGGTCAGTATAACATTCAACAAGCCACCTGCTCTCTTCCACTTCCGTGGGGAACATGACCACATTTTTAGGGAAGTTGGCTCCTGCAACTGCTAGTGAGTGAGTGCAACATGCAACCATTCTGCTCAAGTCCAGGGAATATTCTTTTCCACTCAAACCTTCTCGTTTGAGTCTAGGAAGTATTTAATTTTCCCCTCAAACCTTCTTGTTTAAGTCTCGGAAATATTTACTTTTCCCCTCAAGCCTTCTTGTTTGAGTCCAAGAAATATTTACTTTTCCCCTCAAACCTTCTCGTTTGAGTCCAGGAAATATTCTTAGTAACGATCATTTATTATTTCTTGCATGCACATATAACATAATAGTAATAGAATATTAACATAAATTCACCTATCATACTCTTTTCATTTTCATGATTACACCTTATCAATCATGAGTCTTACCACCAAAAATGTCAAGTAAATCATTACTTACTCTTGAGTGATTTAGCTCAACTTATCTCTATAAGTGCTTTTATAATCTACGTTCCTCCTTGATCATGACATTACTCTCTGTTTAGTATCACTTCCTGAAATATTAGTATAAATAAAAATTTCTTTGCTTCAATTGCTTAACAATTGAACACATTAGTTCCATAGCATTATACACATGCTCATTCAATTAACTTGTGCATCCTCTTCTCTTCATCCCGATGTAAACTCTTCAATATCCTTAATGTGAGTCAGAGGTTGGATATGTTGAAAACATGTTAGTATCATAGTTCAAACATTTTAGTTTCCTATAGATTCATTTCAAATTGAGACTTATCATCTAAAGATAAGATCCCATGCTCAATCAATCATAACAAGATCATAATTCTTCTAAAATCAAACTATTAACAAGATCTTGATACTTATTAACCTCTGTTAGAAAATATAACTTACTCTATCTAGGGTCTATCATAATGTATTTCCAAAATAAGATTAGTTTAATCCCTGAGGGATATTTCTTGCAAATTCATACAATAATACACCTTTATCCTTAAAAATTCTAGTAACAATAAGAAACTCTGAAATGAAATACAATTGATGTTAAGTAATGAATTCTTTAACTTTTGTAGCAATTTGACGATTTTTTTCATAAGAGTAATATTCAAACACATCATCATTTTTATCACAAGAATTTGTTCCCATCCTTAACTTATAACCTAGTATGTCAAATTAAGCTTAATATACTTGGTCATCATAAATATATTTAAGCTTATGTCTCATCAAGGGATGAGGGAACTACCAAAATTAAACCTTAACTCTTTTTCTAAATACTATACAACCCAAGTTACATGATTATATGATTTAATTCTTTACACAATACTTAGCTCCCTTTCTTCACCATGCATGGTTCACATGATGAGTATTTAGCTTCATATACTTTCCTAAACATTAGACTCCATAATGATCATTTTTACTTTCTAGTCTACACACTTTTATCATTAGATTCGACTAAATCATTACATATATCTTTTAATGAAACCTCTTTAAGATTCTAAGTGGGCATTGGAAGGATATAAGAGATTTTTCTTTTCCCTTATTACGCCAGACACCAAAAAGACAAACTAGAAGAAGATGCTCCATATTAAGTTATAACTCCTACATATATAGTCTAACAAGGGAACATATAATGCTTCTATTCTTTTAAACAAGATTACTAACAAAACAAACCATTGCTAATTTCCCATGTAATTCACTTGGAAATTAGTTACCTTATCTTATAAAGTAACACACTGTATCTTTCATAATCAACATGATTATCTTGTCCTACTCCATGCAAAACTTACTATAACATAAGAACTTTACAGAATAAGACAAACGTAAGTATAACCAACTATCTATCATCGATTTTATGGTTCAATCTTGTACACATAACCTATCATCATGATTACATTTATGTATAATAAGAGAACTATCATAATGTCATCATGTTTATCTCCTACAATTATATTAGAATATCCGGAAAGTCAGTAGTGGCAACAATTTAACATGTGCATGAATAAAATCCGACGTGACCTTTAACTAATATTTATATACTTCATAAATTTAATTACAACATCCAGAAACCATAGAGTTTTTATCGCTATATCTTACACTTGTGATGAAGGGATCTACAACCTTATAACATAGCTCCACATATATTTACATAAGCTTTACTTAAATGACATAAACTAACTTTTTCATCTTCGAAGAAAAAATGCATCTAGTTTAAACAACAATCCCAACAATTACACATAAATGAAAGACGAGATGCACTTATCTTTACTCATTTGGAGAGCTTGGAGTTTAACTTCGTTAATAGTTCTCCCTTGTCCGGTCCAATCCATGCGTCAAAACAAAACAAGAACAACTTAATTAGTCTTCATAATAATTTATCTCATGTTGAGCCCAATAGGCCCAAGTATTGTAACCTAATGCTCTGATACCATATGTAACATACCCAAAAATATGAGGTTAGAAATAGTGAGTTTTCTTAACACATAAAGACTCGTCAAGGATATTATCGGCGATAAGGGTATTATAAACTTGTACTTATCTTATCAAAATATTAAAGTGGTAGTCGCACTAACCAAGAGAAACATTAAACCATAAATGGAAAAGCATATAGACCACTTGAGAATTACTACCTTTAATCAAAACATAAACTCAAGCATCCAAGTTTAGTAAAAGGCTATTTAACTCATCGCTATTATTCATTAAAAACTCATTGTGTTCCTCCTCTAATAACATTTGCATTCCATCAATTTATATTGAGTCCTTACTCTTTCAATCCAGACATGTATTTCCATGACATTAAGGAATTTCCATAACAAATACATATCAACAACAATAACACACATACACATAAGAAGAGAACAATTTCACGTGGTTCACCCCTACCGGGCTACGTCCACCAAAATTATTGCATTATATATTTATTTATCAAGTAGAGATTTACATCTACAACCCAAATGATTGTATTTATCACTTCCCGTATTCCAGAACTTCTTGAGCAAAGAACATGGAATACCATACAAGGCATTTTTTTGAAGGATGACTAAAAGGTCTATTATGATTAACCGAGTTCTTCATCGAGCATTCTAGCATCAACATATCTCATTAGACATATACACGGTTCTAAATCTAGTTTTCTCATATGCCTAGATATATGTACAGAGGTTCTGATTTAACAAACTATCATGTCTAAATCTCTTTCAACAATCTAGAATATAGAGATATTTTAGAATAGTAACTAACTACTAGTTCCCTAAAGACAACGAAACAATTAAGCAACGCTTTCCAGGCTTCGTGATCAAGCAGCATATATATAAAAAGGGAGATCGCAAGGATCAACCCCCTTGTTAGTAGCATAACAACCAGAGGTCGCGGGGTTCGACAAATATAAACATGTAGAGATAGGATCTAACTTGCAACGTTTTACAAAAATAGATAATAAAACAATCATGATACCTAACCTACCGCGACCTATTGAGATTGTCTAAGATACAGTGGTATACTCATCAACAAGTAATATTGCAAGAAGTAAAAGGTATGTCAACAGGGAGGTATTAATAATTTTAAAACCTATTAAAGTGCGGTTAATACATGTCCTACATGAGTTACTTTCCAACATTTCGTTTACCATTCAAAATTCCTCTGCGTAGTGTACAATCTCGACAAGGATAAATATATATATATATATATATATATATATATATATATATATATATATATATATATATATATATATATATATATATATATATATATATATATATATATGAAGATCAAGACCCGATCTAGCATTTTCACTATCCTCCTAGGATCTCGGCACATTACACACAACGCAGGATAATTTCATAACAATAATCTAATATGAACAAAGATGGGTTTAAGCGCTACGCTGTCCCATTCTCCGATACTCAAATACAAAGTGTAATTTAACCTGAAGATAAGACTTTATAGGGTTCCAGCCTTCCATCGATGCTATGGTGCAAGGATGTAATAAAACTCAGAATTCTTCCATCAAAATTCTCACTTAGATTGATATTCAAGCCTCAATTCTAAAGATCAACAAAACGTTGTGCTAATGAAAATAAAGATCAAGGTTTTGATTTGAAGTTGTAAACACATTGTAAGGACTAACATTCTAGAACCAAACTAATTTTTGGCAGAGGATTCAACAATGCATTGGAATTTACTCCACAGATTTAACTAGTTCTATTTCCTTCATACCTCGATCAGTTTAGTATTTTATAATATAAAAACGCCTCCTTAAAATCCAAGTATAAATCGGTATCTAATAGCACAGAGGGTCGGGGTAGCAATTCTCTTAATCAGAGGTCAATGATTATCAAAAAGTATAAACCCTATTTTTGTTAACACCAATGAAAGATTACCACCATAAGTGAAGAAATATAAACTTACATACCGATATCGCCAAGAACCTCATCAAGCATGCCGAGTGCAAGGAGGAAGACAAATAGATTTTTGTCCAGCAACCAAGAACTCGCCATTGTACGTCAATCTATACTTTTAACATTGGTCTTTATCTGCCTGGAGATAGCCCAAATGAACTTCCCTCTATCAGTGGGTTCGCCCAAGCCAACCGTAACTATTCCAGGAATTTTCCCGTCACACCGATCCAAAATCTATGTCCGGTCAGTCTCCATTGCAGAGAGCGAGTCCTCCCTACTTTCACGCGTAAGTCAATTCTTAGCGCAGAGCCCCATACTCTTCCTGCAGGTTCATATCTTCCCCCACTTGATGATCCACAAATCCCCCTATTTAACTAAGGTTTCTTTTTAGTTGTTGGCTTTGGAAAGTCCGCCCTACCCACTTGAAGATTGGAGCTTCGTGAACTAGGAGTAGTCTGCCAAGTGGTAGTTTGGTATGCTAGGATCAGTCCGCCAAGTGGTAGGTTAGATTCTGCAAACGAGGATGTTCCAACTCCAAAACCATTATGTAAGGGAGTTATAATTCGATGGTGTCTAAATAAATTCCTTAAAGAGGAATTCGTCCTCCTAGGCATAGGAGAAAAATCTTACTAGTTCATGCTAAATATAAATATCTATTGGCATTCCTTTTCCTTATAAAATTATATAAGAATAATTATGAGTTTTATCTCATATCCTTAATATATTATATATATATATATATATATAGCACAAACTTCTCCAAATTATAAGCTTCTTTCCCTTTTTTTTTAATAAATGATTATCGCTCTTTGGGTGACTATAAAACATATCCCCTTTCAATGAAAACCTGAATCATTCGTAGACTATTTATCGATAACCCTTTTTCCATTTATGCCATAGCTAATATAGTTATAGTTAAGCTTATTTACCTATGTTATAATAACCCCCTTTTATCTACATACCCCTTTTATCTTATTGGGGTCATGGAAATTCATTATACTTTTATCTCGCAATTTGGAAAAATATTTTTCTTATTACTCTTGAATTCTATCTTCATACTAAAGGGTAAGTCCTATATCTTGCTAGAATATTTTTGCGGTGAATGCTAACCCCTATTCTGACGGAGTTCCAAATAGGACCTAGATGTCTTAAAACTATTGTTAAGGTTTTAAGTTGAGGACAAGTAGACCATTATTTTCCTTCATGTGCCTACGGGCACCAAGATGACATCAACGTCATAACACGTCATGGCTAGCCAGTCGGTCTCTTCCTCTCCTCTAGCGGATTTGTTTTTCCCTGTCGTTTAGTCACGTCAACACCCTCAGTAACCTAGGTCTAAGGTCAACATTTACAACTTGGGAAAATAAATAATGAAAGTTTCAAGGTCCACTGGTGGGGCCTTGGCCTTGAGCTCCTCACTAGGGCCATTTACATAAATATTTACATTTATACAACATCTAAAAGGGAGGGGTGTTACAATCTGCATCATGACATGCTTGCTGGATCTTGCTTTTGTTCTGTCGTCTCACATCAGATGGTCTTCTCAACTTCCCACACTTTCACTTCTGCTCATATGCATCAGCCTAGACATCTATGCATCATCTGAAATACTTCGGTTCTATTTCTTCGCTTACGTCTTTCAACACCTATGGCTATTGGCGTGCCATATGTAATTCTACCCTTCAAAACATCACGCACCTGCGCATACTTCAATATTTATTCCTTTTAGTACTTGTGCATCAGTCACAGATCTACAACATCATATTGCGCACCATCAAAACTGCATTTTGGTGCATGTGTGCTTCTTGGCTCCTCCCTAGATTATTATGTTATGTCCTCAAGCCCTTTGATACCCCCAATATCAAACTTCAACAAACCCTTGAAGCTCTTATGCTCTCACCATCAAGCTTACTTCAAATCTCCAACTTACATCTCTATTTAAATACAAGTCCTGCACAGATTGTATGTCCACAAGTTGGTCATGGCATCCCTTCTTCCAAACTTCACAAATTGTGCATTTTCCACATGTCATCTTTTGTGCTATTGATTTATCATCCTTTGTGTGTCTTGCGTCTTCATGGTCCACAACTTATTGGGACTTTACACCTTGGTGGTCTACTCTAATGCTCTTGATGTTCCATCGTTTGAGATATGTGCACATCCTTTCTTTTCAACTTGGTGTATCTTCAACCTTTGTTGTACCATCCCTTATGGGTGATGCGCCCTTGATGTGTTGCTGCTTTGTGGAATTTGTGGATACTCCAACTTCTACTTGGTGGGACTTTGACCCTTACCGCTTCATCACTTGTGGGATAATGTGCACTTGATGCATTGACACTTTGTGAATTTTGCGCCTACTCCATCTTCTACTTGGTGGAGCTTTCACCTTTTTCTTGTCATCAATTGTGGGACTTGTGCACCTACTGTACTACTATTTGTGGAATTTTCTCATAGAATTACTTCAACTGCTATACCCTTCTAGGATCTTGTGTGTGTTCCACTAATTGAAAGCATCCTCTGATTGGCTAAATTTGCGCACTTTCAAGTATGTCCAACCATTTGTTGTTTCTTACTGTTTGTGTAGTTTCGAGCTTTAACTAAGCAATGCTTGCGCATACCAGAGACTTCTTTCAACATGCTTGCACACTTGGTGATATTTTCTCAACCAACTCCTTGGATGCTTGTGCACAAGTACCTTTCTCCAACTAGTCTTTTGACTATTATCATGAAGGTGTATGACATGGTGGACTTGTCTTCTGCGCAGGTACAATATGTAGTAGGATACATTACTTGTGTTCTTCTTTGAATTGAATCTGCATGACGTATATTCCTTATGTATTTCTTCAAACTCATCATACATGATCTATACTTGGACACACTTCTTTAGACTGAATGCACCTTCTAGATATACTTCTTCACAGTGGCATCCATGTCCTTCACCATCTTGCGCAAATACTTATTCAAAGTGGTTTCCATATACTTCTTCACACTGCTGTAAGAATCTTGTATCCACTTTGACATTAGTTGATATCAATGGATCACACTGAATCAGTCGACATCCTCTTTGACATTAGTTGACATCAATGACAACTAAATTTCAACAGGATATACACAGAGAGTACTACTTAAACCAGAGAAGCTTCACAAGATATCCAGAGAACATGCTTGATGTAACCCAATTCACTGCATTCACAAGGGTTTGAAAGGCCCTTTTGAAGCCTAGGGTTCGTTCTAGAATCTTCTAGTGAAGCTTTGCATTTTGAGAATGGAATGGATCCACATGAAATATACAAAATGAATTCCCAATGTCTTTGTGGTTCATATTTTAGAATGGTATCAATGGCATGTGATAGACTCATACCTGATAATTTATTATCTTATGTTCTTTCAAACCTCTTGTTAAAGTATACAACCCATTGTTATTTCGTATTCCACATATTAAGTTGTGGCTCGATTAAGTTTAATTATCAATTATCTTGGTTGTATTTATATCACATTCACGTATCGTTTTTCTCTCCCTTTTTTTGAGCTTATCTATTAAACTAGAAATTATCTCAAGTTTGAAGTGAACTACGAATTACAACTACAATAATCATCTCTTTTGCAACATGTTAGCAATAATATAAATCAATGTTAACATAAATTTATTACACCGATAGGTGTTTATACATTAGAATTTGGGGTGGATTACCATCTATGTTTTTCCTAGATTGAAGGAGGATGGGACAATTGTACTGTCCATATTGATTTTCTGGTCGTTGTTCAATATTCGAAATAAACAATTATATCTATCTATCTATCTATCTATCTATCTATATATAATAACTGGTAGTTGATGCATGGACAAGTCTTAGCTCATGCATGGATAATAGGTACTGATAGACAACCCATTTAACTGAAGAAGGTAGATCAAGAATAGACAACATGTGATTACAACTAAGCATGGAGAACAAGTAATAGATAAGTTTTTTATGGAACTTAACTTGTGACCTATTGGTGCTCACCGACCACATGTTTAGTGGTTGTGCTAGTTTAGTATCCTATCATATAAATAGTTTCATATACTCTATTCTTTTGGCACATCTGTGAATAATAATAAACATTTATGAATCCTAATTCAATGTTATCAATTTGACTTTGATATACTTACAGGGAATCACATTATACCGGTCTTAGTTTTTTAAGGCTTAAGCTTGTACTAAATATTTTCATAAATAAATATAATCGGTCATCTTTATCTTCTTAAATAATCTCAAAATAAATATATTAAAACAAAGGATGTAAGTGTACAATTGGTGTCAAGCTCCACTAGTGTGGTTGGTCTTTGAGGTTTTTGTTTGTTAGGCGGCCCAAGGTTCAAAAATCAGTGGTGGTGGGAGGAGACACCAAAAATTCCATCCATGCTAAGGGTTGGTGTGACCCAGGCTGGGTGGGATACTCAGGTGATTTCGATGGCTTAGATACCCTTGGTTCATGGTTTCTTGGATCACATGGAACTCCGACAAGTTAAGGATATCGTGCAAACAAGAAAATGAAGAAGTGTAGAATTGGTTAAATTGGAAGATTGGCATAGCTAATTGCCATACCATTATGTTGAGAAAGATATAATATTATAAAGAGTAACTTTGCTCTTGGGATTTATAAGATCTAAATGTCATTCTCATATATATATATATATATATGACGTGCCTAGTAGTTGTGCAACGAACAATCTGATGGACAAACAAATATTATAAATTATAATATTACTTAATCTAGAGAAGTTCAAACCTCTTTTCATTCTTAGAAACAGGGTTTAAGGGTCACTTTCTACATGATTCTTGCTAGAGCGTATTTCAATTATGGGTAAACCACCAGTGTTTTTTTCCCTTAACTGTGGAAACCATAGTCACCATACGACCATTTCGCTGGGGAAACCACTATATCTGACGACTGGAATGAAAACCACGGGATGGGCCTATCCTTAGTATTGGCATAGAAGAACATTTTTCCCACCGGGAATAGAACTGTCACCATAGAGGACTCTTGGTAAACCACCAATGTTTATATGGATATAAGAAATTATAGGGTTTTCAATGCACTAGAATTATCAATATTGTAATGCAACATAACCACAAATCGTTTAAAAGAAATCCAATTGAGAAATAAATTATGAAACAATCAAAGCATGCGTGTAACACATTGTTTTGTTCTAAATGTATTACAATCAATACAAAAAACATGGGAGGATCAGGGGTTAAAATTGACTCCTATTTACTCGTTTTTGCTTGTTTTAAGTGTCAAATATAGTTGGTTATTAAATAAACACGTCATGGTTGATGTGCGATTAGTTTTCTAGATATTTAAAATTACGAGCACATTTAAAATTTACACGTAATTAAGTTTTATATATCTATAATCCATAATATATATATAACTCATTCCAGGCTACATCAACCCACAAGTTGAAGAAACGATGAGAACTCGGGTTTTCATATGAGTAAACGTTGGCATTTTTATTGAATCCAATGATTGATAAAGGCAATGGTGTTTCCAGTGAACCAAATCAACCTGCACATCTCGACCATGCTTCCAATCGATCACATACACAAGACAACATTAATGAGAAATGATGTGAGCCATTAGGCCTTAAAGCCTTACATTGTGGGGTAGGTGGGACAATTGTTGATCCATAAATGTGTTAATAGTTATTTGTTTGAACCCAAATTTCAACATCGACACTTTCAATCCAAATTAATCGGTCCCTTATCCCAACCGATCCAGGTAATCTATAACTCCTATCAAGAATTAAAAAAATCAGTTGTCGCAATGGTGTTAGAGTCACTACAAGATCTGTGATCTGTGGTAGAGTTTGTTCTAGGATTTATTTCGATGCTCATTTCCATGGGATTTTTGCATCGCAATTTCAAATGGGGATTAGAAGGTGGCCCCATTCAGCCCCCCAACAGTGCATATGTAGGCTATCTTCCACTTGTGCCATCAAAATCACCATTTTAATCTTATTTTCCATCCATCGCCTTGAAGCTATGTTTCTACATCCACTGCTTCCAATTTCTACCCTTGTTCATGCATCACCCTGATTCATAGGTTTAGATAAAAAAATTGGTGTCTTTCATAAACGTCTAGGTTTGTCGGAAAAAATTCAATCCCAATTCCAAAGGTTGATAAAAAACAAAAATGGAAGGACACAGATTATCTAGTCGTAGGTCCTTCACTATGCGGACTACCATTGATATGGCTCCCTCATTTTCACTCTTAGTACAATGGCATTGATGTTGCAGCAACGGTTAGAGTGGGAGAGGGAGGTCATCACAATGTGTTGTGTGATGGATATTGAAGTGTCCAAGTACAATATGTTAGGTGGCTTAATTCCTCTCAGCTAGGTCCTCTGGAAAAACACCACCGATACTACACAGATTGACGGCCTCTCTATGTGGATTACATGGAAGGACTTTATTGTTACTATAAAGAAGAGTTGCACAGATTTATTCAAGGCTTGATTGGGTATGCTGAAACTAGCTACTCTTCTTGACACTTTGGCAGGTGGGTCATTTCTCATACCTTGCCTGTTGTTATTTATACATGGTATTTTGTTTAAGATTTAATTACTTTCGAATGTAGTTTTTTTTTAATTTTTAATTTGTTTAGGTCAGAGGGCATTTGGTTGCTTAAATTGCCATGTAATGTAACTAAGTTTGATTCTTCTAATATGTAGTTGAAGAATTTTAGGGATAATTGGAATTTAGGGTAATGGTATAAAAAAACCTGCTTTGAGAGGGAAAAGAAGAACAGAGGATGGCAAAGTTCCTTGGGGATTTTTTGTTTTCTTTTTCGTGTTCAAATTCTCAGTATTGTTTATGATTTTTGCTTTGGAAAGGATTGCATCGTTGTGGAAATAACTCTACCTCCCAATACATTTTGATATCTCTCACTAAAATCCATTGAAGTATTTTGGTGCAATTGTTATTGCATTCAAATATTAAATGAATAGAAATATATTATTTCATAATAGTCTTACAATGAGGGATGGTCAGAGTAAAAATTGAGATAAAATTTGTAATACCATGATCTTTAATAGAGATTCCCTTCTCAAAAAATGCATACAACATTGGGAATAAATTTTAAAAGAAGGGTAAAGGGTATTTTCATAACAAGACTGTCAATTTTTTTTATTGATGGGTAAGGGTGCCCGTCAAATTTAACACCTAGGGAGGATGTACAATGTGTAGACCTAGTCGATGTAGGCTCGTCGATGGAACTATCAACACAACATTCTATGTCAATGTCATTTCTAATACACCAATAAAATGTTAGATAATTACTTTAAAAAAAATAAAAATTCAAAACAAAGTAAAACTTTAACCTTACAAAAAAAATTAATCCATATATGAACTAAATAATACCAAAACACGATTATTATGTCTCGATGACGTAATAAAGAAAATAGCACCTTCAAATGAATGTAGATCTCTAATATTGTAGTTGTAGACAGAGCAGTATAAGGGCTAACTAAAACGACCCCGACTCGCTGAAATCCGGCATAGCAAGAATCCTTGAAATGACAATTTGGAGTGCTCAAATCGCAATTTTGACGATTTGGGTAGTTTAAAATAGGACATTTATGCTAGAAGAGACAATTATAATTGTTGAAATTGTAGTATTGTGGAAATAACAATTTCTAGGAAGAAATTTGACCGGTTTCTATGAAAATTTCGCCAAAAAAAAGGCGGGGGGGGGGGGGAGCTTACTTGTCTTTAATCCTACACAGTTGTAGACAGCGTCTCTATTTCTATACTCTCATAATCGTCATACCCCCTTAGTTCCATGTATGGAGCATAAGAGACTTGAATTGAGTGGGGGCAGTGGGGTCAATGCCATTAGACACACTAAATTCACCCCCTCTTCATTCCATGTGCAGAGTTTAAGAGACTTGACTTGAGGTTGACAGTAGGGCACTGTCCTTATTTAGAGTTTAACATCCCCCAAGCTGTCGATTGACTTGACTGTATTGTTTAGATCTCCAATATTGTTGGTGTAGTGTTGCTATCACTATAATCTCGTGGCAATGAGACACAATTACTTCATGAATCATGCCCCCTTCATTCCATGTGGGGTTGATGGAATTTGACGGGAAAAATGCTTATCATGGGGCATTTTGACTGTCAAATATGGTTAAAATTTTTCATTAACCGTCTTTTCTGAAGGGTAGATTTATCATTTAAATGTATAATTGAAGGGCAACAATATTTCTAAAATGTCATTATATTACTACTAATATTATTAATACCTTGATCTTGTAACTATATTTTTCAAATGAGACACAATTACTTCATGAATCATGCCCCCTTCATTCCATGTGGGGTTGATGGAATTTGACGGGAAAAATGCTTATCATGGGGCATTTTGACTGTCAAATATGGTTAAAATTTTTCATTAACCGTCTTTTCTGAAGGGTAGATTTATCATTTAAATGTATTTTTGAAGGGCAACAATATTTCTAAAATGTCATTATATTACTGCTAATATTATTAATACCTTGATCTTGTAACTATATTTTTCAAATTCGAATTTCCTACCACACTTTCATTAAATAAATAGAAAAATCTATTAAATTAATATTATTTCCAATTTCCATATCTTTCCATTTTGCAAGTTGCATTGATTTTTCCTAAAAACAAAAAAAAAAAAATTTAATTTAATGATCGTCCCATTAATTTTTGAAGTTTTATTATGCAATGGGTTTCCACAATATATATACTCACAGTAGTGGCTAATGTACCTATAGTTCTTGTATAAGCTTTGAAGTGCAAATGGGTTTCCACAATATATATACTCACAGTAGTGGCTAATGTACCTACGGTTCTTGTATAAGCTTTGAAGTGCAAATGCAGAACCCCTCCTCTCAAGACATTAATCAATTCAAATACAATGCTAAGAGTATAAATACTAGAAACTATTAAAGTGGTAGTTACCTTCATAATCACCAATGAGTTGGATATATGTGCTACCTCCACCATCGCTAGTAATCTCTTGCTCAAGAGACTCAATGTTAAATATGTGATGGAATTTGAAGAAAGAAATGTAAGTGTTGGTCCTAACGAAGTACACAATTATTATACTTTAATTTATAAGTAGTACTTGGTGGTGTGCTTCAATATTTAAATAGTGTGAGAAAAACTAATTTTAAGTTTATACATTATTGTACACTTTAGCTAGTGGATAACAACACTAAATTATGTGGATAATGGTGCTAAATGCTTATAGATTAATTTAGCATGTTATAGTAATTAAATGACTTGGAAGTTGGAATGTTAAAGGGTTGGAAAATTAATGTGGAAATTTAAATTTATTTTGGCATTATATTTAGTGATTTGTTTAGATTTAGGGATTTGTTTGAAATCTATGATTTCTAATAAATGTTATAAAACAAACATGTATATTTTTGATAAATTATGAAAAAAATTAACTAAATTTAATTATTTAAGGATAAATTTTTATATAAAAACTCAAAACGTCAAAAAAAATTATTTGACTAGTAAAATGAAAACCGAATTCCAACACTGTGTGGGGTGGCTTAAGAGACTTGACTTGAGTGGGGCACGATGAGGCAATAATTTTTAATGATCAATAACCACTTCACGTTAGAGCATTTAATGCTGTTGCTGCTTGATCCTAAACTATTGGATTGATCCCACAATCAGATTCAACAATTTAAACTCCCTTTGCAATAGCATTAAATACTCTACTGCTAAGTTGTTATTGATCACCATAACTTCTAGTTCTTTTGCTCTATGTGGACCTGTGGAACTTAGGCAACTTGAGTGGGACAGTGGGGACGTTATCGGTATCCAGAGTTTAACATCCTCCCCAGCTGTTGGTATGGTATGGTATTGACTTGGCTTGACAAAACAAATAAAACAATTTCCAACTGTCGGTATTGACTTGACCTGTCGGTATTGACTTGACCTCAGAAAACAACTGTTATATAAAAAGTAGGGTAAAACGAAAATTTTCCAGCTGTCGGTATCTGAGATAAAGCTACGAGTGAATTGATACCATGTAAATTTCAATAACTTGAATGAACAATTTCTTCGCGCTTTCCGGTCATGAGTTGAGAGAAATAAACGTCTGCCATATAAAAAGTCTCTAAACTAAGGACGGAGAAATCGATTTCCAAAATGAGACGGCAACCACAGAGGTATTGGCTTGACTTGACTACTGTAGGTAGACCGTAAAGTTTTTTCTGTATGACTGTGCGCTGTCGCCTGTCATTATTAAGTCCCTTCGCTCCATGTGGGACTGTGGAACTTAGGCAACTTGAGTGGGACAGTGGGGCCGCTGTCCGTATCCAGAGTTTAACATCCTCCCCAGCTGTTGGTATGGTATGGTATTGACTTGGCTTAACAAAACAAATATAAAAATTTCCAGCTGTCGGTATTGACTTGACTTCATAAAAAGTTTTAGACAACTCAAAAAAACATTTGCCTAGCAGTAGCGTGTGAGAAAGCCACCCCACACGGCATAAGATAACGCTACACGAATGAATTGCTACCACACGAGTATGTCTCAATAGAGTTTTAAAGCAATTTCCCCACTTTTCAAGTCATGAGATGTCCGTATTGATTTGACTTTTCTATGACGATAAAAGAGGACGCTGTCCGTATTCACAAAGTCTATATCTGCAATTCTATCAAGAAGACCATGACCCACTGCGATAACACTCTTCGAGTGAAATGATACCATAGGAGTATGTTTCATTAAACTTATTCAACAATTTCCTTGTCATCTCTGGGCTGTTAATTGGACAAAGAAAACGAGGTGTAACATGCTTCCAAGCTTTTCATCTGTTCGTATTGACTTGACTTCATTGGGGCAAGCCAACCAAACAAACAATGCTTTATCTTTTCCAGCTTAAGAGAAGCCACACCCCACACAGCATAGGATAACGCTGAAGGAATGAATTGCTACCACATGCGTAAGTTTCAATAAAACAATTCAACAGCTTCCCCATTTTTTCCCAAACAAAGAAAGACTTATCACTCCCACCCACGGATGGTGCTGAATGGGCGGAATTTGTGGAAGCAAAGGAAAAAAAAAGGCCTTACCTTTTACCTTTTATGGTTAATTTTAAAATTACATTTACACATTTGCTTGATACAAGTTTAAAAAATCATATTTTAATATTATTTAATTTAAATATTTATTAAAGTTTTATTAGAAAATAAGATTAAAGTAAGTAAATCTGTTAAAATGGAAAGAATTATATACCAATGGCAATAATTGATTTTAGATTAAAAGAAAATAACAACCATTCCTCTTAACTACCAAGCTAATACTAATTCACATTTTGTATATATATATATTAACAAAATATTTAATTAAAACATATCAATAAAATATAAATGAAGATTAAAAAATTTAATATAATTAATGTAATAGATTAATAAAATGTTTAATAAATTAAAGATTTTTAAGGTTATTTTTATTTTAATTTATATAATTTATTAAAATTTATATTAACTTTACAGTTTTTATTATCTTAAAATTTTATTAATTTTGATTTTTTCAAATTTAATTTGTTACCAAATTTAACAATTTACTAATTATTAACCTACTTTTATATAAATATTTAAATAAATAATATATTATAAACACTTTTAAATATTATAAAGTATTTCTTTATTTCTTTTATTTTAAAATTTTAAATAAAATAAAAAAATATTACCTTTATTTATTTAATTATTATTATATACCATTATTGTTAATAGATTTTATACATAGCTCATATTTAATGAAAAAGTTTCAATAGGAAACCGTTTTCACATAGTGTTATATATATTAATTAGGATAATAATAATAAAAATCATTTTAACTGCGATAAGCTTTCGCTTAAATATTATTACTCACACTTGGTATATTTGGTACATGTTAAATTCGAAAAAAAACGTTTTATTATTCAAATACTTGTTTTTGCCGTTCGAAGACAACAACTTCCCGTGGGTAAAGTGTATGAGTGTATTGATACCACACCAGTCTCAATTCAACAATTTCCCGACGCTTTCATCTCATCAATGTCCGACTCACTCAATCGGCGACTTATTTATATGTGAACCACAGCGCATAGCCAAGAACACACAAGTCACAGGCTCTCAAGGATTTTTGTAGTGGGAGAGGGAGAAATGGATGTTGTTGTGATATTATTGCTCAATCTCTGCTGCATGGCTGCCTCTCTGCCTGCAGCAACGTCTATGTGGAAGCCGTATTCCCATTCTCATCATAATCAATCTCTGTATTCCCATACTCATCATCAGCGAGATGGTTTATCTGATCACATGCCCCGTCGATTAAATTCGCTTCCACGTCGTTCTGATTCTGAACGCATGGTGGAAGAAGAAGGTGAATTCAGATTGTCATCAATGGACGCCAACGAGAAGAGGGACCTCCATGCTGTCTTGTGCTTCAGAAAGGCCATCACAGCGGATCCATACGGCATTCTCTCGAACTGGACAGCGGAGAACTCGGAGAACATATGCTCGTCATGGGATGGTATTCGCTGCAGACCGCACACCAAAAGAGTGGTCGCCATACAGCTTGAAGGAGACTTTCGAGGTAACCTTTCCCCGTGCATAGGCAACCTTTCATTATTGGGCACATTGGATCTTTCGGATAATTATTTTACAGGAGGTATTCCACCCGAATTTGGCCAGCTGAAAGCCTTGGAAGTACTTGACCTGCGCTTCAATCTGATCTCGGGTTCTATTCCAGTGGAATTGGGCCTGTTGCATAAACTGCACTACCTGGATATAAGGGGGTTGGAATTGTCAGGCAGTATACCACTTCAGTTGGGCAATCTGACACAACTTACATACCTAGCGATTGCTAGCGATAATATGTCAGGTTCTATTCCTTCTGAAATATTCCAGCTTCCTGTGAAAACTCTCTCTCTTAGTCTTCGCTTAAGAAGCATACCTAAAGCCATTGGTAATATGACTAAGTTAACCTCGTTAAAACTGCCGGACAACGAGCTTACAGGTAATATTCCTGTAGCAGTTACCAATCTGACTCAACTGGTCTAGTCTGGAAACAACTTCACTGGCAATATAGGTGAAGTTACTAATTTAAGGAAGATGGGAACTCTTTATCTCTCGTACAACAATTTTATAGGCACAATTCCAAGAAGTATAGGAAAGCTTCATTCATTGTTTGAGTTATATTTGGACTCAAACAAATTAAGTGGGCCTATCCCATATAACATAGGTCAACTAAAACAACTTGTTGTATTAGATATATCTAATAATAGTTTTTGTGGGAGTATTCCTCATGATATTAATGGTTTGGTTTTACTTCAAGTATTAGATCTATCACAAAATTATTTGGAAGGACCAATTCCTAATGGGATTGGAAATTTTACTTTGATGTGGGGTTTTTGGGCTTATTCTAATAACTTCTCTGGGACACTGTCCACGGCCTTTTCCAATTGTACCCGGCTTCAGATACTGGATCTAAGAAAAAATGGATTTACAGGGGAGATTCCTCAATACTTCACAATTTTTCATGACTTGCACGTTCTAAGCCTTAGTTATAATAATTTCTCTGGGACACTGTCCACATCTTTTGCCAATTGTACCCAGCTTCAAGTACTGGATCTAAGAGAAAATGGATTTACAGGGGAGATTCCTCAATACTTCACATTTTTTCATGACTTGATATTTTTAAGCCTTAGTTATAATAATTTACATGGTTGTATTCCTCAGCTCATCACAAATCTTACATGGTTGCGAGTGTTGGATTTATCCAACAACAAATTCAGTGGAAGAATCCCAATGCATCTGGAGAGACTCTATAGTTTTTCAAATGTCTCAGATGGTGGAGAAACCATAGAAATGGGTTTTGAAATTGAAATGAAAGGAAGAGAGTATACTCTACCATATTTGCTGCCTGCAAACACTATATTTGATTTGTCTTGCAATAATCTTACAGGAGAAATCCCCACAAGCATAGGCAATATGAGTCACTTGCGACTCTTGAATTTATCTCATAATCAATTGGAAGGGAAAATACCGGCATCTCTGAGCAGGGTATCTACTTTGGAGCAGTTGGACTTGTCCAACAATAATTTGAATGGATCGATTCCTCAAGAGCTTTCTAAATTATATGATTTGGCCGTTTTGAATGTTTCATCAAACATCCTTTGTGGGAAAATCCCAACAGGAACACAATTTTCTACTTTTAGTGCATCCTCATTTGAAAACAACCATTGTTTATGGGGTTGTCCTTTAGATTCATGTAATGAAAATGAAAGACAAGAGAGAAAAGATGATAATGCTAGTAAAACTAGTAATGCAAAAGTGGGATGGCTAAGTCATGTGGATGAAAATATGTCATTAGTAGCTTTGGGGATGGGAATAATTATTGGATTTGGAGGAGTGGTCACTGTGCTTATGTTATGGGAGAGATCAAGAAATTGGGTGGTGCCCCCAAACATGCCACGACCTTTTTTGGGGGTATATCGATTCCCTACTTAGTAAGGATCTACTATACCCAAAGATAATAATGTATTCCTTTTTATATAATATTGATATAATAAATAAAGATGTTGTCTAAATATTCAACGAAATATATTCAATCAAATATGTTTTTTCACCAGAATCCAATGTTTCTTATTTTCCAAAATAATTTAACTATGTTTTAATGGTGATTTTAATGGTAGAAACATACTCAACGCCATAAAAAATTATTGTTCGAAATCATTGAACTTTTAAAATATGATATAAATAGATAAATAAATAACCTAATATTATATAATTACATCATAATTATAAATATAAAAATATTTGAAATTAATATTTAATTATATATCATAAATTAAAATGTATAATACTATTTTTAACATTATATCGAGAAAATACATTTCACTTAAACAAGTTCGGTTCAATATTTAATTAAATATTTAAAAAATTTGAAATACATTTAAACATTCTTTTAAGACTTTATAAAACTCATTTTCTCATAGTATTGAAATTGTATTTACATTTTTATTAAACGATCATGAAGTAATAACTAAGTAATGAGTGAATGAGGAGGTAGAAAATGGTTGGTTTATATATTTATAAATGATGTATTTTGTCTAAATAATAAATGATGTATTTTGTGTAAAAGATAAATTGATTAAATGATAAGTGCATAAAAGTGGGAAAATATTTAAGGATTTTTTTTTAATGTGTAAAGAGTTTTACAAATTTTATTATTTAATTTAAATATTTTTAAAAGATAAATTTAAAGGATTTTTTTTTAATGTGTAAAGAGTTTTTCATTTTACTCGTCAAATAATATTTTTAAAAAAATTATTTGACGAGTAAAATGAAAACAGAATTCCAACACTGTGTGGGGTGGCTTAAGAGACTTGACTTGAGTGGGGCACGATGAGGCAATAATTTCTAATGATCAATAACCACTTCACGTTAGAGCATTTAATGTTGTTGCTGCTTGATCCTAAACTATTGGATTGATCCCACAATCAGATTCAACGGTGTAAACTCCCTTTGCAATAGCATTAAATACTCTACTGCTAAGTTGTTATTGATCACCATAACTTCTAGTTATTTTGCTCCATGTGGACCTGTGGAACTTAGGCAACTTGAGTGGGACAGTGGGGACGTTATCGGTATCCAGAAGTTTAACATGGTATGGTATTGACTTGACTTGACAAAACAAATAAAACAATTTCCAACTGTCGGTATTGACTTGACCTGTCGGTATTGACTTGACATCAGAAAACAACTGTTATATAAAAAGTAGGGTAAAACGAAAATTTTCCAGCTGTCGGTATCTGAGATATAGCTACGAGTGAATTGATACCATGTAAATTTCAATAACATGAATGAACAATTTCTTCGCGCTTTCCGGTCATGAGTTGGAGAGAAATCAACGTCTGCCATATAAAAAGTCTCTAAACTAAGGACCGAGAAATCGATTTCCAAAATGAGATGGCAACCACAGAGGTATTGGCTTGACTTGACTACTGTAGGTAGACCGTAGAGCGGCGAACAAACCGGGGAAAGTTTTTTCTGTATGACTGTGCGCTGTCGCCTGTCAGAATGGGCGGAACTTGTGGAAGCAAACAAAGAAATTATCTTACCTTTACGAGCAAGGCTACACTAATTTACACATCATTTTATTGACTCACTGTAACGGTTGTAGAACGGATAGATAGGTAGAGATTTTTTCATGATTTTATGGAAATTTGGGTTTAATTAATTTACATCGAGATTTTTTCATAATTTTATGGAAAATTCATCTACTTTAATAAATAGTGAGAGCTATAAAAATATAACTTTTATTTTAAATATAAATATTTTTTTATTTAAAATATTTCAATCAGTTAATATTTTAATTTTTTATTATAAATATAATATTTTATTTTTTTATTATAAATATAAATATACATTTCATTTATATCAAATTATTATTTTTTGTTTTTTTTATTTTTTAAAATTTGAGTAAATTTATTTAACAATATAATAATATATATTTTAAATATTAAATATATATTAAATAGTAAAAAGCAAAAAATATTTGATAAATATCTTATTCCAATTGTAATATATTTTTGGCCAATTTTACGTAGAATATTATCAAGTTAAAACCATTTAATTTAAAGTAGTTTTAATGTTAAGAGAATATTAAATTTTAATAGATTTTATTTTTTAAATAAAAAAATCTATTTTCAATTAAGTATTTAAACATATATATTATATATATTTCAGTTCAATCTTTTATAAAATTGATAAAACAAAGTATAAAATTATAGCTATGTTAACAAATATTAACATTTGCTTTATACAATTTAATAAAACATATTTTTTATTATTTAATTTAAATATTTTTAAAAGATAAAATTAAAGTGGGTAAATAAAGAAAGTGATTGTTGTTAGGTTAAAACCCCATATAATAATATACTCATTTCATCAATGTCCGACTCACTCAATCGGCGACTTCTACACCGCAGTTCTTCTTTATATGTGAACCGCAACGCTGCCAAGAACACACAACTCGCAGGCTCAAGGATTTCTGTAGTGGGAGAGGGAGAAATGGATGCTGTTGTGATATTACTGCTGAATCTGTGCTGCATGGCTGTTATGGCTGCCTCTCTTGCTGCAGCACCTGCACCTATCAATCACTCAACGTGGAAGCCGTATTCCCATTCTCATCATAATCAATCTCTGTATTCCCATACTCATCATCAGCGAGATGGTTTATCTGATCACATGCCCCGTCGATTAAATTCGCTTCCACGTCGTTCTGATTCTGAACGCATGGTGGAAGAAGAAGGTGAATTCAGATTGTCATCAATGGACGCCAACGAGAAGAGGGACCTCCATGCTGTCTTGTGCTTCAGAAAGGCCATCACAGCGGATCCATACGGCTTTCTCTCGAACTGGACAGCGGAGAACTCGGAGAACATATGCTCGTCATGGTATGGTATTCGCTGCAGACCGCACACCAAAAGAGTGGTCGCCATAGACCTTTCTATGATGACATTGAGAGGTAACCTTTCCCCGTGTATAGGCAACCTGTCTTTATTGCGCACATTAGATCTTCGGGCTAATGATTTTACAGGAGGTATTCCACCCGAATTTGGCCAGCTGAAAGTGCTGGGAGTACTTGACCTGTGGGACAATCTGATATCGGGTTCTATTCCCGTGGAATTGGGCCTGCTGCAGAAACTCGAGTACCTGGATCTAAGGGACAATGAATTGTCAGGCAGTATTCCAAGGCAGTTGGGTAATTTGACCCACCTTACAAAGCTATTCATTAATGGAGATAATATGTCGGATTCTATTCCTTCTGAAATATTCCACCTTCCACTGGAAACTCTCTCTCTTAATCTTCGCTTAAGAAGCATACCTAAAGCCATTGGTAATTTGAATAAGTTGACCCACTTATATCTTGCCGAAAATAACCTCGATAGCATACCTAAAGCCATTGGTAATTTGAATAAGTTGACCCACTTAGATCTTGCCGCAAATAACCTCGATAGCATACCTAAAGCCTTTGGTAATTTGAATAAGTTGACCTACTTAGATCTTAGCGTAAATAACCTCGATAGCAATATATTTAAAGTCATTGCTCAGTTGGCTTCTTTAGATCTCTCTGACAACATGCTTAGAGGTAATATTCCTGTATCACTAACCAATTTGACTCAATTAAACACATTAGATCTTTTTTCAAACAAGTTTATAGGTGGCATGTCTGAAACTATTAATGGTTTAAAGAAGCTTACAAATCTTTATCTCTCTGATAACAATTTTATAGGTAATATTCCTGTAGGACTTACCAATTTGACTCAATTGACAGACTTAGATCTTTCTGGTAATAAGTTTACTGGTAATATTCCTGTAGCACTTACAAATTTGACTCAATTGACCCAATTACGTCTTTCCCAAAATAAGTTGAGTGGTAGAATATGTGAATCTATTACTAATTTAACTAACCTTGAAACTCTTTCTCTCTCATATAACAATTTTATAGGTACAATTCCTAGAAGTATAGGAAATCTTCATTCATTGAATTATTTATATTTGGCCTCAAACAATTTAAGTGGGCCTATTCCATCTAGCATAGGTCAACTAAAAGCTCTCATTGAAATAGACTTATATAATAATAGCCTTTGTGGGAGTATTCCTCATAGTATTAATGGTTTGGTTTCACTTCAACTATTACAACTATCAAATAACTATTTGGAGGGACCAATCATAAATGGGATTGGAAATTTGACTTGGATGACTGGTTTCTACGCTCATTCTAACAACTTCTCCGGGATACTGCCCACATCTCTGGCCAATTGTACCCGGCTTCAAGCAGTGGATTTAAGGAAAAATGGATTGATTGGGGAGCTTCCTCAATACTTCACCTTTTTTCATGACTTGGAAATTTTAAGCTTTGCTAATAATAATTTACATGGTTGTATTCCTGAGAACATCACAAATCTTGCAAGGTTGCGAGTGTTGGATTTATCCAACAACAAATTCAGTGGAAGAATACCAGTGCATCTTGAGAGATTCTCCAATGTTCCAGATGTTTCAAATCTTGATATTGGAACACAGGGTGAAATTGAAATTCAAATCAAAAGAAGTGAGTATAATCTATCATATGTGTTTCCAACAGACGTTATATTTGATTTGTCTTGCAATAATCTTACAGGAGAAATCCCCACAAGCATAGGTAGTATCAGCTACCTGCGATTGCTGAATTTATCTCATAATCAATTGGAAGGGGAAATTCCTGCATCTCTTGGTGGGGTATCTACTTTGGAGCAGTTGGACTTGTCCAACAATAATTTGACTGGATCGATTCCTGCAGAGCTATCTAAATTACATGGGTTGTCCATTCTTGATGTTTCATCAAACATTCTTTGTGGACGAATCCCAGCAGGAACACAATTTTCCACTTTTAATGTATCTTCATTTCAAAACAATAAGTGTTTATGGGGTTGTCCTTTAGATTCATGTAATGAAAATGAAAGACAAGAGAGAAAAGGTGATGATGCTACTATCACTAGTAATGTAAAAGTGGGATGGTTAAGCCATGTGGATGAAAACATGTCATTAGAGGCATTGTGGATGGGAATTGTAATTGGATTTGGAGGAGTGGTTGGTGTATTTATGTTATGTGATAGAGCTAGAAATTGGGTGGTACCCCCAAACATGGCACGGCCTTTTTTTGGGGTATACCGATTCCCTACTTAGTAAGGATATGTTAAATCCAAAAATACTCTCATAATCTTTAGGGGGTCCACTGTTGTTATTTAGCCTTCTCTATGTAAAGTTACTTGAAACTTTATTCTATTTCAATATCGATCTTCTTTCATAGCTAAATGAATTAAGCTGGTCCTTTACTGTTATATAAACTATTTGCTGTATACATACTTTTATATGCAAGATGGTCGTATGTCTTCAGAGTTTTCGTTGTATGCTTATAATTCTTACTTTTGTGATTTCTGGTGGATGATTTAATTCATTGGATTTTGTCTTGGTGATGAGGAATAGATTATTTTTTTGCTTTCATTGATCTCAAGCTTAATTAAGTTAACAGAATATTTAGCTTGATTTCTGGTCTAGTTCATTCAATGAGTTTTCATTTCAAAAATCTAGACCTACAGGTCTTTTTCTTTTGGTGTGTAGATTCTATTCCCTTCAACGGGCTCACGGTGTCTATTCTTTCCCTTGTTTTGTTATGAGACAACTAGGCTATCAAGTTCACATTCCTATCATGTTGTCCCATAATGCTGTATACATATTCTCTAAATACTTATTTCCTTTTTTCACTCAATCCGTTTGTACCAAGCTTGCAAATATTATGTATTAATCTACAACTCCAAGAGTAAATACCTGATCGATCTTTCTTAGTCGTAAGTATGTAGTATTTATACATAAACAAATGCATAATAATTTTAGCATTAACACATGCATAATAATTTATAATTTTAGCATTAATTTTGTAGGTAAGCTCGTAAGAATTCTTTGTTATCTGTTAAAATTTATGGACTTACTAAATTATAATCTGTGCATATATATACTTATTCTACTTTCAAAGTACATTTTAACTTATTCTCCCTATAGAATACTTAATACTTATTCTATATAATCTGTACAGATTAAGAACCAAGTTAAATAGCATATATGCATAGAACCAAGTTAAACAGTTATTTATATATTGAGAAAGAAGTTATTACAGGGCCTTGGCTGAAACCCTAAACCGAAATATATTTTCTTTCCTTTATTTAATTGAGCGGTCTAATGATAATCCATAGGACGTAGCCTTGTCTTGGTAGATTCCTTGTTTAGGGTATTTTTAAATAGATAAAATTACTTTGGAAAGGTCAATAAGGGAACGAACCAGCGTAAGATGCAATCCTAGGCCTGTTATAAGAATCTTGAATTCTACATTATTTATAAGTGTGAATTAAGCCAGTGAGGGCGTAGCCCTAGGCTAAATACTCAATATTGTTCATAAATTCTGTCATTATATATGCATCAAAAAGAGCAACAAGGGCGCAACCCTTGGTTGGCTTTCAATGTCATATTATTCTTAAGTAACTTAGAACTAAGTATAGAGTAAGCCTAGAAGGGTGGTATCCTCGGCTTACATTTTTTTATCTGTATTTTAAACAAAAATCTAAATTCGGTGTACATAATATATGAAGGGTGTATCCCACACATTTGTTGTACAACATGAGATGAAAGGGGTATAGTCTAAGCAGGATGAATGATTTTGGTTTATTAATAAAGATAGTGGGAGAAATTTAGGTAAAGAAGTACTAGATTTTAGTGGATTCTTTATCCAGCTCGAGGTGATTTCACGGTAGGAAAACATACATCGGACAGAGGTCAATGGTTGAGTAGAACATTCCAGTTATGCCATCAATCACAAAGATCTCCCACAATCAGATAAATGATCTACATTTATTGTGTTATTAATATTCACCAAGTTTTGTTAAAAATTATTATATAAAAGAACGCAGTCTTTGTGTAAGATTGTAATTGTTATGTATTCTTCACTACTAAAGTTGTGGTTGATTAAAAGGAGTTTATCTTGTGATAGATATGGATTTAATGCGGAGAGTCGATTGTCTTACGTTTACTAATCTCTTTATTATAATTTGTTATGTTAAATAAGCATATGTAAATTAAAAATAACCAAAAGGTGTATGATTATGATCGGTGTTCAACCCTTCAATTAAGGGCATTGATCAAGAATAAGGGTTTTATAAATGTTGTATGGATAACCCCTTATAATGAGTAATTATTAAGGTATTGTATGTGGAATCGTTATTCAAGAAAATATAGTAGACATTGATTTTATGTGCTAAGATTATAGCCAATAATTGAACAAAAAAGTTATTTGTTAATTTTGGATACAACAATTGGAATATACAAGATATTCCTGAGTCTAGTATGAGGGAGATCTTGTAACATGTGTCAAGTGTTTG
Source organism: Larix kaempferi (assembly GCA_027924585.1). NCBI lineage: Eukaryota > Viridiplantae > Streptophyta > Pinopsida > Pinales > Pinaceae > Larix > Larix kaempferi. Next base: position 681,149 of record BSBM01001946.1, on the reverse strand, counting down.
TCGAGTAACAAAAAGGAATAATACAAAGTAAAAAGTAATAAATATTATGTCGGCTATAAACACAAAAGAATAATACAAAGTAAAAAGTAAATATGAGACTTAAACTAGAGAATTAGAGCTTAGGATTAGGTGATAAATATTATGTCGACTATAAACAAAAAACAATAATACAAAGTAAAATGTAAATATGAGAGTTAAACTAGAGACTTTACTTTTTACTTTTAATACAAAGTAAAAAGTAAATATGAGACTTTAGAGTGTTTGTCGAGTTTGTCTATTCAGTGTTTGTCGAGTAACAAAATAATACAAAGTAAACAAAAAAGAATAATACAAAGTAAAAAGTAATAAATATTATGTCGGCCATAAACAAAAAAGATTAATACAAAGTAAAAAGTAAATATGAGACTTGAACTAGAGACTTTAGAGCTTAGGATTAGGTGGCTCAGGTATTGCACTCAAGGAGTTATTCAAAAAGAGGTTTGCACCTTGGGAGATTTGATCCCTCTCGCCGCTTGATAAAGCCTAGGATTTTAATAGCTTAGATTAACTGTAAAAGACTAAACATTCTTGGATATGTGTTTCCATACAGTTTGACTAAATTAACTTGTTTACAAGGGGTTGTATAATAATAGACTACTGAATGGATTATCATTTCAGATTTTGTAAATAAATAAGTAAAATGGACGGCAATATATCTGAATATGTTGATTTGTAATCTGGTTTGTTTGTTAATTAGTGTTAAAGGAAAAAACTTCATACTTCATTTTTCTAAAAAATATCTTAGTAGAGATCGAGTACATTACAACTACTTCCAATAACCCTTAGATTGACCAAATAATAGTAAAGTAAATACCATTCCAATTCATTAATAATAATTATTAAAGTTACAATATTACCTATTTGAAATAAACATAAAATTGACAGGCCACTCCGATACATATTAATACATAATATGGAACGGAATGAGTCTCATAAATTCTTTCATATGCACATTTTCCCCGATATTATGTATCCTATATTTTTCCCCGATATTATGTATCCTATATTTTAGGGATAAAATTGTGTCTTTATCCTATAAATGTACTAGTGAACATGTGCATAGCTATTTATTTGATTATGAATTTATATCTTCTTTTTACTCGTGACTATTTAAATAAATATTATATTAACAGTAGTTTCTATCAATGCTCTTAAATTTAAGCGTAAGATAGTCATAATCAAGGACAAATCTACAATAACTGTCCATTTCATGATAATTTTAGGATTAGATGTCTATTCATTATTTACAAACAAATATCTCTCAAAATAAGCACTCAAATAATTAGTTTAAATATTATTATTTTCAATATAAAATATTTTTTCCTTAAAATATTCATCATATAATCATTATCATTTTAATAACACTAAATTTGTAAGTTCTATTTTAAAAATCAGTATAAATAAATATTGAGATAGGTCTATTAGATAACCAAAACAGAAAAATAGATACAGAATTGTCTACTTAAAAGTAAATTTATTTAGCAATTTCCCCGTGCTTTCCTATCATCTGTGATGTTAGTTGGAGAGAGAAAAGAGGTGTCATAGAAAATTCTGCCGGTAAAACGAAAGGAGGAGCGATGGATTTGGGAAATCGGAAGGCCATTATAGAGGTATTGACTTGACTTGAGAGCGGCATAGTTAATACAAACATCTATCCGGCCTATGAACATGCTGTAATTTTCTCTATATCAAAGAGATGGGCAGATGAGTTGTGGGAATTATTTTCGTGATTGTGAGGAAATTTGATTCGGTTGATGGGTATCCTCCATTCACGTTTACAATTTCATAGTTGTCGTTTTTTGTTTTTGGTTCGTAGTATTTTTATTAGAAAATGAAAACACAAGGCCTTACAATCTTTAATTATAACATCAAAATTATAATTACGGTGAAACATGTCGCATATTTTCATTCGTCGGAGGGACAACTAAAAGATACAGTGCTTTTCAAAACCAACTTTGGGAAAAAAATGCCTATCGGCTTAAATATTTAATTTAAATGAAAAAATGTGAACTATAAATCTTAGAAATTTTCGTAAGCTTATTTTTTCATAATGGTTTGAAAAGTATTCTTTATAACCATGATACCTTCCTATGTGTAATTTTCTCAATTGTCTTAATGGACATTTATATTGACAACACCACAACTAGACTATTTTGTTATAGACTGGTCGAACCCAAGCATAGGTGGAAACAAAAAAGTGGACACCCCCTCCTAATAACAACATACCCCGATTCGGATGGTACTTTAACAACATACTCTGTTCAGATGGTACTTTAGTCAGAATTCATATCTTGATAATAGAAGGAAGCATGTACGACAACAAGGCTTGCTTTTGGTGAAATATTTAGAAACTGCCTAGGTCACCCAAACATGGCTTCCTCTAAATTTACCCAAACTTCCTACAGCTAAGGGTACTAGGAGACAAGACCCCCTTGACACCATTGAGAGGACTTTGCCATGGAATTCTACAATTTCATGGGAAATAACATCTTGGTTCGTCTCTTTGTGCATAGTTCTTTAATAAGTGGCACCCTTCATTGGTTTCATTGTTTCCTTGAATAGATTATCTATGATCTTTTCTTATTAGTATACTAGTTCATCCATCACCTTAACATAATTAGACTAGATAAATTAATTATGTTGACCCTCATGGGTCTTATCATGTTCACCCTCATGAGCCTCATGAAAGAATAACCTAAGGAAGCTTACTCAATCTGCATATGTCCATGATGAAAGGTTCCATGGAAAATTTTAAGGATCCATTATTTTATTAAAGTTTAGAAATGTTGGTGAGTCTTACTAATCATCAAATTTCCAGCCATAAAATGTTTGGTGATATTTTAAAAAAAATATTCAAAATTCCAAGGGTTTCATATAGTTTTTGGACAACTTTGGTGATTTTTATAGTAAAAACATTGTCCTATGGAATTTGGGTGAATCATATTGGAAAAAACTACAAAATGGTGAACGTATTTTTGGAAAAAAATCTAAAAAATTATCCCATGGGATAAATTTTTCCCATAGAATTTTCCCTACAAGACTCCACATAATTGTGTATTATAGATCCTTGAAGACACTCATTGTGACATTTTCACATGGGTCTTACATCATGAAATTAGACTCAAGTATTTCTCAAAGACCCTATATCAACAGAACATGCCCTCGAATTCCTCCTTCTTATCAATAATGCATTTATTAGAGACATATTAAAGCCAATATTGGAGAAATCAAACCTAATAAACCCCAAGGGCAAGTCACCAACCAAAATGCCATATGTGATGAAATTATAGTAGCACCCCCACATGAAATTGAGATTCAAACCATCCTACACACTAAAGGAAATGAGTAACCAAACGCCTAGACACCTAAACCAATGGAATGTGGTGTATATATATCATAAAAGACACACATAATTATGAATATTGCCAAAAACTCAATTAGTTAAATGCAAAAAGTACCAAACTACCAAATCACTTAATTATCAAGTTATCATCACGGTAGAAAATGCAAAAATTGGTACATATAAGGATCCCCTCTCAAACCATGACTCTTATTATTGACCTTTCATTCTTCATAATAATTTTATCTTAGCCTATTGGCAATGAGTTGCTTGGTCAATGGTGGAGAGTTGTGAATTTCACTCTCTCCACCTAGATTCAAATCTCTAATGAGACATGGGCCCATGGTGATAAGGATAGAAGCATAGGAGTCCTATTGTAATTTGGTATCTAGAATATTTATGTGGTCTCTAGATGTCTCATCCCTTGCTAAATAAAGAGTTTCCTGCTGGTTGGGGTTTGTAGGCTACTTGCAACTAGCCTAGGGGTTATAGTTTCAACCAATTGGATTTGAACCTAGGTCTTCCCAAGTAATGCCAACCAGCTATCAATTCTTCTATATCTATTATTTTTAATATTAACTCACTCTATATTGATAGAATAATTGATTGAATTTTTTAAATGTCTAAACTTTTTCTTTATGTCATACAATACTAAATTTGAAGTAATGACAAATATTGCTCTTGATAATCATTATTAATAATCAATTTCTTTTTAAAAGTTGAAATATTATAAATATTTTATCAACTTTGATTTGATTTATTTTTTATCCATGTAAGCTTAAAAGTAAGATTGTTAATCTTATTGTCACACAAAATTAAATAGATCAATTTGTAGAAAAATAATTGATATAGATGAAATTGAAGATGAAGACTCGTTTCATTTTAAGTGTATATGATTCACCTTATTTATTTGATATATTTGATTGATGATAAGAAAAAGTAATATTAATATTAATTATTGAAAATTATAGTTAATATTCCCCACGATCAGTGTGGTAGGTCTCTGGCCACATGGAGCAATCATGATTAGAACTCCAGGAGGGTGGTGGGGAAGACTATGAATGCTTGCATGTGTCCTTCCAAAATTACTTATAAACTGGTGCTCTCCTCTTGTCATTATGGTTTATTAATTCGACTGATACATGTGTTTGAGGGTTCTATTGTTCGACATTCAGTTCTTAGACACTACCTTCATCCAAGATTTCATGGATAATTATGATTGTCCTAATTAACTCCTTGTGGGTGATGGAATTATGATGTGGTTTCTCATGTGGGAGAAACAGAATAGGTACCTTCACAAGCATCATTTGAACAGCCTATTTAGGATGATATTTTCATTGTCTCTTCGTTTCTCGACCTCTATTCTATTTTCCCATCTCCTTCAAGGCACATTGGAGACTCTTGTTTTGCGATGGTTCATCATAAGGTAAGGTAGAAGAAGACTGTCGATGGTCCCAGGAAGACCCATATGCCTCAAGATACAAAGGATATGGAGAATGCTAATGGGTTTTTCAGGAAGTAGGTGAAACAAAGGGTGAGAGAGCACACCTCTAGGTTGTAGCATCGTCTATGAAGCAAAGGAATTTGACTTGATCCAGAGCAATGTATTGATGAATTAGGGGAATGGTGGAAAATTGTGTCCTCACCAGGACTCGAGAAACCCATTACAACCACACTCTGTGCATGTTGTCAAACATGAAGGCTCTGCTCAGTATGGGAATGGATGATTTTGTTGAGGATAATCTTCAATATAATAGAAATAGGGATGATGCAAGCTAATGGGGGTCTCTTTTGATGCATTAGATGCAATAAAAAACTAAAAAAATAGGCATCCCTCAACTTACATGGATATTTTGAGATACGTACACAATGAATCTTGGTTTGAGTAAAAAATATGAAATGCAAGAAATTGAATCACGTTTCCAATATATAAATTTTATCTATTGAAAATGTTCATAACTATTTCAAGTTTGATATTTTATAACAGGTACTTTTTTATTTTTTGGGAAAATGATAAGTTACATGTCTTTGTGGGTGTGTCCTTTGAGTGCCTAAATGATGGAATCAACCTACAAAAGCTAGTAGACATATGGAGAACAAATAGTACTAGTGCAACATTATTTTTCCAATATATATATATATATATATAAGTGGTTGAACCTCGACAAAAATACACCAAGTGTGGGTGTAATTTTTGAAGGTCTTAATACAATGATTATGAAATTATTCTTTTATAGCATGTAAAGGTCGGTGTCTAGTATTGCAACATACAATGTTTTATAAAATACTTGAGAAATGAAAAGGTTATGGAAGAAACACTAACAATGTGGAGGAGTAGGGAGGAGAGAGAGTGATAGAAGGGTTTAGTAAGGGTTAGAGATAGAGAGTAGGGGGTTAGAGGTAAGGTGATGAGTAAGGGAGAGAGTGAGAGATGGGGTGAGGTTTAGAGAGAGAGAAGGGGGGGTGAATGGGTGGAGGGTCTAGTTGATTAAGGGTAGAGGGAGGAGGGGGGTTGGTAGAGAGAAAGAGGTAGAAATTGGGTTGGGGTGAAGGGATATTGGCTTAGGGATGATTAGGGAAGTTAAAGAGAAGGGGCATATAGGGTGGGGTGAGAGAGAGAGAGATAGAGATGGGAATATGATTAGTGGTAGGGGGAGGGGGATTAAGAGAGATGGAGTGATAGGGGTTTATGGGTAGGGGGATTTGGAGAGAGAAAGGGAGGACCAGGGGGTTTTTATGTGTAGGGAAAGTATGTGTGATTAGGAAGAGAGAGGGGGTATTAGGGTTAGTGAGAGTGTGTGTGAGAGAGAGAGGAGGAGGTATTAGGGGGTGGGGGAGAGAGAGAGGAGTGGGGGTTAGGTGTAGGAAGAGTAGCATAGAAAGAGAACGAGATAAAGAGTTAGAAAAGGTTAGGGGGGGATGGGAGGGAGAGAGAGAGAGAGAGGAGGAGGGGTGTGTTAGAGGTTGGGGGAGCAATATGGGTTTGAGAGAGTGAGAGAGGGGTTTAGTAAGGGTTAGGGAGAGGAGGGGAGAGAGACTAAGAGGGGGTTGGTGGTAGGTGGATGAGTAGGGATGTGTGTGTGTGTGTGTGTGAGAGAGAGAGAGAGAGAGAGATAGAGAGAGAGAGAGGGGGGGGTGAAGGTTAGGGGTAGGTGGAGGAGTAGAGGGATTTGTGTATGAGAGAGAGAGAGGGGGGGGAGAAGAGGGGAGGGTGTGGGTGATTAGGTTTAGGGGGGTGGTGGGGGATGGGTTTGAGGAGGATTATGGAAGTTAGAGATAAGGGGGGTATAGGATGCAGAGAGAGAGGTAGAGGACGGGGGTTAGTGGCAGGGGGGATCAATACGGGTGTGTGTGTGTGTGTGTGTACGCGAGAGAGAGAGAAAGAGAGAGAGATGAGGAGCGAGAATTAAAGGTAGGGATAGGAGTAGGGGGTGAGGGAGTGAGAGAGGGGTTTAGTAAAGGTTGGAGAGAGAGAGAGAAGGGGGGTTAGTGGTAGGGGGAGGAGTAGGGGTGTCTCTGTGTGTGTGTGTGTGTCTAAGAGAGAGAGAGAGAGAGAGAGAGAGAGAGAGAGAGAGAGAGGTGGGGGTTAGGAGTAGTTGGAGGAGTAGAGAGAGATATATTTGGGGGGTGAGGGGGAGGATGGGGTTTGGGGGATAGTAAATAGATAGATATTAAGTTGGGGGTTTAGAGGTTTAAGGAACATTACGGTAGTTAGAGAGAAGGGGGTTATATGGTGGGGTAAGATGGAAAGAGAGGGACATAGATATGGGGTGTTGGAAAGTGGTAGCGGGAGGGGTATTAGGTGAGAGAGAGAGAGGGAGGGGAGCCTAGAGGTAAGGGGGGGTAGGGGAGAGAGAGAGAGAGAGGGCTAGTTTTGGGTATGAAGAGTATTAGGGGGGTTAGGGAGAGAGAGGGTGGGTTAGGGGTAGTGAGAGTGTGTGTGAGCGAGAGGTGGGGGGTGTTAGGGGGTTGGGGGAGATAGAGAGGGATGTGAGTTAGGTGTAGGTTGAGGGGTAGGGGATAAAGAGAGAAAGAGTGGGATAGTGATGGTTAAGGAAGGAGGGACAAGGATAAATTTATTTAGGGATAGAGAGAGGGAGAGAGGTAAGGAGAGAGGGAGAGGGGAGGAGAGAGTTGGGGAGATACAAAGAGGGATGAGGATGTAGGGAGGGAGGGATGGAAATGGTGAGGCATATAACATGTCTTATAAAACACATGTGCAATTTTCATTTACAAAATACATGCGCATTTTGGAGTTACAAAATGTGTGTGCGTTTTGTAACGACAGAACACATGTGCATTTTTGCACCGAGAGAAGTGAGGTGATCTATAGCCCAATATGGGGGAGATGTTGTAACATTTGTTCCTAACAAAATAATTTAAAAAATTCATGTTGACTCATAAAATAAAAAATTATGGAAAGTATATGAAAAAAATTCATGTCGGCTCATAAAATAAAAAATTATGGAAAGTATTTTAAAAAAATCCATGTTGGCTCATAAAATAAAATATTATGAAAAGTAATTAAAAAATCGATGTTCGTTTATAAAATAAAAACTTATAAATTAAACCCGGATCTATCAATCAAGAGAGATCAAATTTATTGAGTTTAAATTTAAAAAAAGAAATACACCTCAAGAAATTGGATCCCTCTCGGTGCTTGATAGATACGGGTTTAAGATGGATCTATGCTGGTATAACTATAAAATGCACGCGCATTTTTTAAATGCAACACGAACATATATCTGTCTTCCTAGTCTGTGTGTCAATTAACCTGTCATGATCAGGATCAGGCTCCTCTGATGCTAGCATCCTCCTCTGATGCTAGCATCAAGGAGCATGCACGTGCCTTTTTTTTCAAAGGGGAAGCGTGTTTCACAAATATTCAATTGGATCTAAAAGGTCCCTCATCTTCATGCAAGGGCCCAACGGTGATTCCTTGGTGGCTCAGTCTACTGGTCTAGAAGGGTATATGAGGCAGTTGGCTCACAATCAGGTGGTGGTAGACAAACACATCATTTCCAAATTGAATGCCATTTCCAAATAAATAATGGGGAAGAGCTTTAACAAAGAATCCCCCACTAGCTCCTCAGCCTTGTAGATGGTTTTTCGTTGATTTCTGAGTGTCTGTCATATCGATGCTCAACCTCCTTTCAAAGCCAAGGTTCTAGGTGCTGGACACCTACTCCCTCCCCTCATTTTTATCTCTTATGATGAATATTTTTAGAATTGTTTTACCTAGTATTAGGATTAACTTGTTTCTACCTTAGACATTATAATTTTTGCTAGCTCGAACATAACCACTGGAATATGGGGGGCCTTTTTTATAAACCTATTCAAACTATCAATTCTAGGGCTCATATATTTCTTTCCTAGACATTTTCAAAGATAAATGGTCCAAACAATTCCATACGGACACACATTGCTTCTCTTTTGTTTCTTCTTAGATATGTACAATATTTTTAGTTTAATATAATTTTGAACCATACAAATTTTTTATAGTAATTATATTTTTTTATTTTAAGTTAAGATTTGTATTGAATTGAGGCAAATTACATTATAAATAGTTTGTATTCTCCATGGAAAAAGAGATAATAGATAAAAACAACTTAGCTTATTAGTTGCTTCAAAAAGAGTATAACAAGTTTTAAAAGTACTATTAGTAAGAGCAAGAAATTCCTTATAAGTAAACCTTTGGCATTTATTAACTAAAATAGGGCCCTTAAATAGGAAGAAACTAAATATCCATGTTGTCATTGGAAATAGAAATATGAGGCACCTCTAACCTTGGATCTAGAGTAGCAACTTCATAATCCTTTCCCGTGGTAACTTTGATAAGGTATCTCATTTTTGTGTTTGTCGCTCATCTATAACAACTCGTTTCTCTCCTCCTTTGTATCCAGTAAGACCTTTACCAATAATGATTTGGAAATCTAATGAAGTGACAATGTCCTATAAAATTTGGTGTCGGTGGTTTTCATGTTCCCAAAGTCTTGAACCCAGGGATTCATCTACTTTGCTATGTCCTTAGGACTAGAGTAATTCTATTCTTCCTTCACCCATTATTATTGGTTTTTGAAAACCAGTATGTGCCAAAAGGGACCTACCATGGTTTATGGAAACCTTAGTAGCAGTTTGTGAAAGGAAAAATTAACAATTAATAAACATAAATAAAAAGCTAATCTAAGCATGCAAATAGATGAAATTAAGAGAAATTAAGAAAATATAAACTAATATTGAACACATTCTACTACATACATTGAAAAAATCAAAGAATGGATTTTATTTTATTAAAAGAATGGGATATACATGAACCAATGTTACCTCAAAGTAGCAGTGGTGAGGGCCCCTACAACTTTCTGAAGAAGGATGTTGTTGGTCTCCTAACAACCCTATGTTCTCTAGCCAATTGTTAGAAGGTACGAAACTCCAGTAGAGGTAAACTATGAAACTCAAGGGAGTTTCAAACATTGACGGGATATTTTGGCAGAGTAATAATGTAGGAAATGATTCAAGATGTTCTATGTGAATGGGGTACATTCATGGTCATTATATAGGAACTGTAGGTAGGATGGAGAGATACGGATCAATTTTAGAGTTTCCATTTTTTATTTCTTGTTTTTGGAGATTCTTTTCTTTCCTTGCTTTTTGAGATCCGTATCCATATTTTGGGCAAGTGCTAAGTTTCTACTTTTTGTGAAATGGAAAAAATCCAAAATACCATTTTGGGAAATATGTCATAATTTTTTTTATTTAGTGAATCAATTTAATATTTGAAATACCAATTTATTCTTGAATTAGGTTTTATGGGTAAATGAAGGTCCATGCAACATAAATGAAAAGTGGTTAATGACATATAGGTTTGATGAGGCAAGGTCACGTACAAGGTGAACAAAATTTGTTGTTGATAGATTTCCCCCTTATGTGTGAGGTCAAGATATCATCGTATGGACGATATACATCATAAGATCGTTCTTTTCCAGGTGACAAACATAATGGTGGCATAGAGAACAAGACTGTGTCGGAGGAATTAAGCACTTCGTCAAGATTATAGGGGCCCTTACCTGCATATACAACACTCAACATGGATCAGGTACGTAGAATCTCAAATATATGGACAAGTCGGGCATTACCATGCTCATATCAATGTCTCGAAATATAAAGTGGACCTAGGCCCAAAGGGAGTCTGATCAAATACATAGATGATTGTTGTGTAATTTCAAATGATATACTAAAGAAACTAGACTGTAATCATGGTCTAACCATGGCTAATATGAAGAGATGAGATAGGAACAATGGAATTCCCCAAGAATGCAAGATCACAATATCTAATGACTTGTTGGGTCTGAAGGAGACCAACAATTGTAAGTACTGAAATGCTTGGAATATAAATATCATAGGTACAATAAACTGCATCTGAAATTGGATACACTGAGAATCATATGAATTAAGGGATTACCAACACTATTGCCAATGCATCCCGGATGTCGCATGCACCATAATGTTGTAATAGTTCCCAATAGACTCACAAGGAATCCGGGGTCTTAGACAAAATGATGAAAGAACCAATACCCTATATGACTATGATCGGTACAATGATGTAGGTAATGTCGAGCACATGAGAAAAATCATTCTAAGGGGCATTGAGGTATTCCCTCAGGAGGTTCAAGGGGCCCATAAATGGGGTTTATGAGGCCAAGGAACATGGACCTTTGAGTCTATCCTTTGGAATAAATGTGTTGATTTCGAGAGAGGGAGACCTGCAACTGACAAGGCAATGATGGTTCCTTGACAGGAGAATGAGGGATACAACCAAAGAGTAATATAATTGGACATGGAACTGATACACTGCAGGGGGATACGAGGGGAAAATGTGTAATAGGGAGTCAAACTTTCTTTGGTCATAGTATGATGACATGGATGACTAGGGAGCATGTGTGAAAGTAATCTCAGACATAATTGGAATTCTAGGAACTGTGACTGAAATGGGGGACACTCAAAGGGGAGGGTATTGATGACATCAGGGTGACTCCAAGGGTGAATCATCGCAGAATACTCTGAACAAAGGTGACCATGGATGCTATTGTAAATAAGGGACTATATGTGATTTATACAGGTATTGAGGAGCACCATTTGTAAATGGTTTCTATAGTGCAAAATGCACCAAAGAGAGGCTATGGAGTTATACTTCACAATCCTAGCTTCCTAGATGTGTGGACATATGGAAAAAGGGGGTGCATAAAAGAACCATTGTATAATGGTTGCAATGGTGGAATACCACCTCTACGAGGTAAAAATATAGGAAAGGAGGTAAGTGTCCAATCAATCGATCAAATGGTTCAAATGGAAAAGTGATAACTTTGATGGTGGGTGGGACACTGATGGTAACCTCCATGCGGGGTAATGAATGGAAACATAATAAAATTAGTTTTTGCAATATGAATGAAGAACAATTTATACAACTTGACAAAAAGTTTATACTCAAAACGAGAACTCTAGCCATGAAAACCAATATTTTTGCATAAAAAACACCAAAAAGCAACCCCAAATCAAAAGGTGGTGCTACCGGTAGCACCACTTTTTGATTCGGGGTCAAACATATAGAAATGAACCAAAACATTTGTTATTGTTGTTTGCAAAAACCTTAAAATCAAGCTCTAAATTGAAAACTAATGCTACAGGTAGCACACTTTTTCAAAAAAATGGCATTTTTATATGATTTCATCATAATTGAAAATTGTGCTTATTTAATCTCTTAGTAACACTATATAAAAATTGCACTCATTTAAACACAAATTATTCAAGAAATAATTTGACCACTCTTTTCATATAAAATAAAAAATTATGATATTCATCATAAAATCATATATTAAACCACAAGACGTAGAAGTAATTCATATCAAAATTCAAGCACTCCTTTAGAGTTGCCATTCAAACAATGACATATTAATAAAAAAGACAAACTGTTTCATGTGCAAATATTCAAATCAACACATGGATTCCGACACACCATCAAAAGCTACATTTTCTTCAGATGAATGACTAGATGGAGATGTATATGACCCGTATTCTTCTCTACTATCAATGAGCGCACCATTTGAGTCTTCATGTACACCCAAGATTTGATATGTGACATTCCTTCTAGATCTATGCCTTGGTTTAACAGACTCCCATGTTGCAACTATTTCTGGTGCCAACAATCTTTTGATAATCTCTATAGTCTTGGAACAAAGAGTGCCCTTCCTTTTCAACTGGAAGTCATAAACTAGTATGTCAACATCTTCTAATTTCAAAATGTCTATGTGACGATGATTTACATTTTGACCCTTTATTTTTCTCTTTTTGCAAACCTTTTTCTCAATCACCATCTTTGGATTGTACACACCATCAAATGGGTGTGTGTCTGTTGCATACCAATGTACTTCAATAGATATAAATTTTCATTTTCTTTATTGACCTTCATAACTTTTGCAATCCAAAATGGATAACCACATGGATCTTCTGTGGCCAAAATTGCAATCATGCAACCCTCCTTAATATCTTGTATTGATCCTCTGTAAAGGTCTTCCATCGCCTCACGCCATGCAGATGATCTTCTAGACCCAATGTACATTTCCCTTTCTTCTGGTTGAGAAGACTCAACACCTACAGGCTCAACATTTCTATCCTCATTTTCAGTTGACATACTTTGTGGCCAGCTAAATGGAGTCTTCAAAGATTTGTAGAGTTTGAAATTATGTCATTTTTCTCCGTGAAAAATGACTCCCACCAACAGAATCAACAACATCAAAATAGTCATATGTATATTTGATAGACTTTTTGATTTCCTCCAAGCATTGAGAAGAATTAAAATCTCTATTGTGTCGACATGCATTTTGAATCTCAACAACTGATTGCAACAACAATAACTTTGAAGCATACATTTGACATCTTGGGATGAATTTAAAAAATGCTAAACCTGATAGAGGCCCCCATTCTGCACTTGTTGAGTACTTCTTAACCCATAGTAGTGTTTTCCCATCAATATTTTTTATATGAAATTGATGTTGAAAGCTAATGTGATTAATTTTCTCAATGCACCTGTCTTCACCATGCGATCCCAAAATAAATCTTTGCATTTCAATAGTTTCCTTCAATGTTAGTACAACAAGGTCTGGACTATATGTTTTTCCAATAATTCTAGTTAATGATGGCAGGATCCCAACATTCTTCCTCCCCAATGTCACTGCAAAATGGATAAACATTTGATCAATATGGTCATGTTATGCCCAACAAGAAGGAAACCAACTTTATCCTTCTAAGAAATTCCCAATTCAACAAGCATGTTCAGATAACCAAACATGATCTAATTTTTGTTTTCTCGGCTGGTGTTGTCCAATTGCAGATATAGAACTAAAGGAATATTACTAGGCCAATCAGTCGACACATGGTGAATTATGGTAATGGTCATATTTTCATCATTATGAATATTGGGATCTATAAAGTAAACCCTTGGATACATTTGACCATTAAAAACCATACAACCAACCAAGTGAAATTTGAATAAAATTTTCCTCCTTTAAATTCTTTGGTACACGAAAAAAATGTGGAAAACGTGTTTTTTTTCTGAGCCATCAATTATCAAACCCATATGCTTATGTGGTTCATCATAACACTTCTTACGATGTTTGTATAACTTTTGTCATTCAACTGATTGTTCATTGCGATGTGCTTGAAGTTATTTAACAACAGAATCTACAAATAAAATAAAAACAAAACATTGATGAGATTTCGTAATAGATATTTATTGCAAACAAATAAAGTTGTTAGAGACATACCTCTCTCTATCCCTTCTGATTTATCCCTTCTTTGTATAAGAGAAGCAAATATATTGCAAACCCCCATCCTTGACCTCTTAGGAATATAGACACTGTTGAACTTTGTTTTCCATAGTCTTGTAAAATATGCATATCTAATGAAATTGTTATTTCCTTTAGCATCTTGAACAAATTCCTTCTACAAGTTGTAGATTTATTTCCTTGATAAATTATCTGGAATGTGTATGGTTTCTCTATATGGCATACTCTCTCCATGCTTACAAAATAATTCATGCAATGTTTGTTATCGGCCCACTAACTCGTGCATGATATTCTTTAGAATAAAATGTAGGATCCTTTTCTAGCCTTGTCTGGATTCTTGATAGTCTAAGATTACCAATTGAGTGGATTCTTTTGAATGCCCTTCTGCAAAGAAAAATACTTCCAATGCGATAATCCTAACCTGCCTTTGTAGAAATCATGCACCCTACCACATATGAATTTTGCATATTTTTGTTCATTGACAGATATGCTTGCCTTTTCACCAAGGCATAATTGTAGTGTATTTGTTTCAGACAATTTTTTTGGAAACACTCACTTGAAATCAAATCAGTAATAGAACTGGGACTTGTGAGCAAATCTTTCCTAGACCTTGTATAACTAGAATGCTTTGGATTGATATAAAATGGACTAGTCCTACACTCAATCTTGCTCATTGGTACAATTTTCCTTTTCGTTTTATGAACCATTAAATCATCCTGATTAGAATGTATATCCCCATTACTATGAGGAATATCATCCCTCTCATTATGATTATCATCACCAAAATTAGTAGGAGAATGATTATCCTCATTAGTATCGAGTTTATCACTTGATGTTAAATCAATATCATTGGCGAGTTCATCATCACCAAAATCATTATATGTCCCATTAAAATCCTCACTTGGAGGAAAATCATCATCAATGCCATCAAAATCCTTGCTTGGAGGAAAATCACCTTCACCATTATTGGTGCCTTCATCTTCACCAGAATCATCATATGTCCCTTTAAAATATTCGCTTGGAGGAAATTCATCATCAGTGACATCAAAATCCTCGCTTGGAGGAAAATCATCATCGATTCCATCAAAATCCTCGCTTGGAGGAAATTCATATTCACCATTATTGGTTCCCTCATCCTCACCAAAATCATCATTTGTCCCATTAAAATCCTCACTTGGAGGAATATCATGATTGATTCCACTAAAATCCTCATTTGGAGGAAAATCGGCATCGCTACCATCATAATACTTGCTTGGAGGAAAATCATCTTCACCATTATTAGTGCCTTCATCCTCACTAAAACCATCATTTTTCCCATTAAAATCCTCACTTGGAGGAAAATCATCATTAGAGCCATGTCAAAATCCTGGCTGGGAGGAAAACCATATTCAACATTGTTGTTTCCTTTATCCTCTACCAAAATCATCATCTGTCTAGCTAACGAGCTAGATTCTGGCTGCTTTTGTTACAATCATTATGCGATTTTGCTATTTTTGGAGATAGATCTAGCTGGAGTCTTACCTCAAATTCCTCAACAACTTTATGGGAAGCATCAAAAAACTCCTTTATGGTTGAAGTGATAGGCTCTATGGTTACCACATCGGAAGTGTTTATTCTCTCCTTTATCATATCTCCATATAGTTGAACAAAAAGCCCCACCAAAAATGATGAAAACAAATGTTGTTGAGAACAATGTAATATTTGACTAATTCCCCAAATTGACACATTACCATTTTAGAATTATCATATTCCCAATTTTTTTACAAATTGGAAGCTATTTTATCAAGAAAAGATTTGATGAATTCATATCTGCTAAAGGCACCAAATTTATTATACCTGCAACTCATTGACATATGCAAGATAATAAAAGGGAAGAATGTGGTCGTCAGCTAGGCGTAGGGAAAGTAGTCCCCAGATAGAATAAACTACAGTGATAGGAAATCCATTTAAAGAATCAGCACAACATTATGTAGTTTAAATATTGAATTATTATAAAAAGTGAAGTATACTACCAACCTGCAACATGCCTACGAAAGTATGGATCACTAAACTTATTCATCTAGCTGTAGTAGTCATAACGAGTATGGTAAACAAGGTAATCTGTACATGTCCAGACATGCCATTAAATCCTGTTAATATATAAGAACGTGTAAATTAACAAAAGCCAGTTACCAAACTCAAGTAATGAAGGGTTGTACTGGGTTATCCTTAACTGAACTATAAAGTAAAGCCCTGAAAGATTTACCTGAGCTCAGGAAAAAGGCCTAAAAGGTAAATCCAGTAAGGTCTAGGTCATATCTGGCCCCCTAGACTTCTCTAAGGAAAACATAGGCCTCCCTAACGAAATGATACCTCAACAAATTTTTATCTACACTATAAGGTGGACATAAAAACTCAACATTTCAATTGTAATTACATACCTTTCCCATAATAGACATCAAATGAAGGCACTCCATCATGTTGCAAAAATGTTGCAAAATCAGACCCGCCTCCGCCTAGTTTGTCAATCTGCAAGAGACCAGAGATAGTAAGTAGTCATCAAGTTACAATTGATAAATACAAAGCAATCCCTTACAATGCACACTTCCAAGTTACAACTGTGATTTTGATTTTTTTATGGCTATCATGCCTACACTCAAAATCCAAGCATATTAATCAAACTTGCCTTTATTCCAGTGCTTGTTGCAGCCCAAGACTCATGAATAGTTTTTTAGTTTGAATCTAGGTCAAATGCCTGAGCAGACAACAGGGCAATAATATTCATAGGATATTCAGTTCACTTGCTTTATTTAGGTGGCTAAAAAGCAGATAAATGTACAATAGTCATTTGTAGCAATCATGATCACGCTAGAAAATATTTTTAGAAACATGCCACCATAATTATTCATGAAATTTTCATAATTTTCATAATGCCAACATGGTTTCATGTTCTTCTTTAATTTTCCAAGGTACAAAGCTAGACATTAACACGGTTTCATGTAGATTTTTCTTCTTGTTCTTCTCAATCCAGAAACTGAGGTATGGGTTCGTTTGAGATTCAATGTTACAAATGTCACAATATTGGACATATAGCACATGATTGCAGAAGCATCATAATGTGGGATCCTAAGCAAATCAAGGAAGAAAAATTATCGACCAAAAATAAAGGAAATCACTTCAACCCTAACATGATATTCCATGAGCATATCTTCAGTTATGGCTAATTACTAAATCAAGCCTCGACAATTTATCGAATCTCAGAAAGCAGTAGAACCTATTAAGAAATGGAATCCAAAGCGAACAAATTAAAATGCAGTACCTAGTCCTATAATAATTGACACATTCACATATTAGCAACAATACATTTGAAGTTAGCAGGTTAGCTTCTCCAACTGCAAAATCAACTTCTGAAGACTCATCATCCAAATTGTAGAAAATATGAAAGAGTTGAAAGTTAGGGATGAGCAACAAGTATCATACCAAATCATTTTCAAAGTTTTGAGGAAGAACATACAGGTCTTTGTTTTACAAGCTTTGATGCTAGTTACAGTGCAACATATGACAATGATAATGGCAGTGACAAGAGTTCCACTCCACTGCCCGAAGAGTTTCAAGCAGCCATAAATAAACCATGCAAAGAAACATTGGCACTTGTAACAATCCATGGTATTTGAAGTTGTTCAGGAATGTTTTGAAACCATAAGTATACTTATTTCAGAAAGTTGGATTGATGTGAAGGAGTTAAAATGGTTAATATCTTATACATATAATATTGGGGTGACAATGTTCAATATGAGACAATATGAGACAATATTATTGGTCTTCTAAAGCTAGCTTACAAAGATGCATGGACCTAGGTGTCCCTAATAAAATATATCTCCTCAGATGAGAGTATGGCATTTGGATTTGACTGTACCATGACTAAGAACATATCCAAGTCAGTTTTGATGCTTTTGAAAAAGTGTTGTTTTAGATGGTGCACTGAAGTAGGAGAAAAGAAGCAAGATAAAGTATCCTAGATTGTCTCTTTCATTGGACCAAAGTTGATACACAGTTATCCAGTTCAAATAATATCCATTCCCTTGTGAAGCATTGGATCAAGATAGTTTGTGAAGATTACAAGGAGATTGATATAGATGAAGAATTCGTGCAAATTCTCACACTTTACAATTTTTTGGCCAGCACTGGTTGTTCTTTGCTAATGGGGACATTAGGCATACGCTTAGAAGAGGAGATCTTGGCTTATTCTAAAATAGAAACTGAACTTTCAAGGTTTATGCATAAAGGAATTGTGGAATGATGTGTATCTTACCAAGGAATTTGCATTAGATAGATCAAGAGTTCTCTTGGAGAAGACAAAGATGTATAGGCTGAAGGTATTAAATTGTACCTCAATCTAGTTTCTCAAGGTCAAAAATTTGGGGTGGAAGGAAGGTAAAACAAGGGTGTTTCACAACTCCCAACAACATCCCAATATTCTCAAAGACATGCTTCATCCTTTGGAAGTCGCCTTGCCCATGCGAGCTGGCCATCTCAAGCAGTTGGTGCCAAATGCAATTCCTGGGTGACTTTTGTGGAATAGATACCCCAACCCGTGGTTTCTTATCCAAATAGATCCTTCTAGTGTTCTAATCCAACTATAATGCATTGTATAGTCCCTGATTAAAGGTCAGATTTGCCACACAATGATATTAGGAAACATCTTGTCAAAATAAATGTTCCCTTCCATAATATAAATGCACTTTGCTTCAAAAATAAATAAATCAAGTCTTCAACATGTTTTGTTTCTTTACCTGCAAATCACAATAGGAAGAGTGAATGATAGGCAAGGATATTGAAATTGTGCCTCTGGAGAAAACTCTCTTACATGGACAAACTTTAAAAGGTTTTTTCGCATCACTTGCAACAAAAGCAGGAGTTCAGTTTCTAACAGCTGTATTGCATACCTGAAAGCCTGTCAAACTTTTCAGCACTTATTTCTACAGATAGAATAACCTTCTTACTCATTTGCATCCATGTTAACATAACTGTACATGAGCATTGAAATTTTAATTATAACAATCAAATTCAGACCCTAAGTTGTGCTTAAAGGATTTAGAAAACAATTAATGAACAAAATGACTATTGGAAGAAACTTTTCACAGTAATGATAGTAGGTAAATAATGTCTACATTATGAAAAGGAAAGCATATTAGGATGCTCGCAAACTTGCAATTTCAACTTGTACTTTCAAACTGTAACAAAAATGTGAAAATAAATAGTCGTACCTAAGTTGCAGGAAACGCCCACAATGGTGGCGTACCCATCCCAGAAACACGAGGAAACACATAAATGGGTAGAAAATGCCTTAGAAACATCCTTGGCCATACCGTATAGCATTTCCAAATCTGGAAACGCCATATAGTACGGTCAAGGATGTTTCCAAGGCATTTTGTCCAGTTTCAGTGATGTTTCCGACATGTTTTTGGATGTTTCTAGGGCGAAAGTTTCCAGGGCCACCCAAGTGCCCATGATGGATGTGGAACTCACAGGAAAATATCGCCTTGTCCATACCAATGACCCTTTAAGAAAAAACAAAGATCGAGGATTGAGCTCGAAGGAGTTTGTCACCTTGTAATTAATGATAATATTAAATTCTTGAAGTAAAAGAATAGAAAAGGTATATTTTACTTTTTCTATCCTTTTACTTAAATTTTTAACTTTACCAATAATTGTTCAGGATGTTTGAGAGTGGTTCCAACCTCATCAGACTTCATATGAATAAATTAAAATTTCATATCCCATTTAGAATTCAGATTTAACAGTTTTCAGGATTTCAAGGTTCGCAAGATTGTAGCATTTCCACTGCATTCTATCATGTATGAGGGTATGGGATTGGCATTAGTCAAGCCCACCAAGCTATAGGATTTTTCATCATGCAATCATATGAGAGATAAAACTTAATATAAACATGGGTTTCCTTCTAAAATGGCATTTGTGTGTATCATTCTTATTTTCTTGCAAGATAATGTGTTATTTCATATATATATATATATAACTGAACTGCAATATATATACTTACAAGTAAAATTGAACTGCAAACTTTAATCAATGTACGTACAAAGGATTCAAACCCCTCTCTCTTCATTAAATTCTATTGATCCTAAAAACAAATAACTCCATATCTTTCTATTGAATGAGCTAATTTAAATCCATCATGTAAAATGGGAACAAATGATCAATTGGCTCTCAGAAAAATGTGGATTTTCCCATAACAAAATAATCATATATGAACTTGTTTCAACTTTTTCAATCATCTTAGAAACAATTCTGAAATATTGAATCTAAACTCTAATTATATGTTAGCAAATTGTAATTAAACAAAAAAACTACAATTAAACCCTAACTATATTTAAATATACCTTAATTAACCCAAACAAACCTTAAATAAACCAAAATAATATGTTTATAGACCCTAATTATATGTCAATAGGCCCTAATTAATCTTAATTGAATCCAAAATAATTTATAATTATATACCAATAAACTCCAAGAAAGCAACTTAAATGTTTATAGACTCAACCGAGGTGTAGATCGATTGGAAATAGGGTGCATTATTAAGACACTCGAGACGTCGTTGGTTCAAAACTCGACTAGCCTTGTGTGTCATGTGTGGGGAAACATGGGTATGCCTAGAGGAATAGTGGCAACGGACCAAAATCAACCATGTATCACGCTTGAAGCCTGAAGTTACCAATTATGTTAGATACAAAAAATGCTTATAAACTCTATTAAAATATTATTAGGTAATATTCCTTGCTAGACTGGGCTAAAATGTCTTTCAAATGCTTATAATCTGACTGGGAGGTTCTGTCAAACACTTGTACTTTCTTACTATAGTTGGCACCGATTGATGACTTTGGTAAATGCTTTGGTTAGGAGGTCCCTTAACTACCCTTTGTTGGTGTAGGATGGGATCGTGTTTGAGGGATGTTATTTGTTAAGAGTTTCATGGGTACAAATCAAAATATGCAACCATAAAATGTCCCAATAATATATGCACTCGGGAATGAGTTTTATTTTATTTTCAATGCCAACAGCCTTCCAAAATCACTACATTACATTGGATTTTTCCATCAAACAATCAACAATATTAAATAGATAATAATATCAAATTTGACCTAAAATTTCAGAGTTATGATTGGCCTTCTGTTGAGTCTGGAAATGACGAATCAGCTTGATGGAAAGGTACAAGACTTTGATATTGCTCCAGGATGATGATAAAAGATAACTCTTGCTGTAGCAGCTTGTTTCCTGGGTGTACTATGGGGCAGATATGGAAGTGACAGCCTTCTATTACAATAAATGTGACCACCCTTGAGTGTTGTAGTGGACTTCTCGGAGTGTTGGGATTGATATATAGTGTTTGTTTTCGATGACTACTTTGTACAACACACTAAAGCTTCATGTAGTAGTTTGTGTATTTTCACAATGGTCTTCAATTCAGGGTTGGCTTGTGAAGTTATGCTTAGTCCCCAAACTCAGTCAAATGGAGCTTCGCTGCCCCTCCTTAACAGTCATGATCTCAATCATCCAAGCAACATGGGAGAGAGGGTATTAGTGTGCCCTTGTCCTTAATATGACAACCCCTTTAATAAAAAACGCAGAAATGGAAAAATAAGTACCACTCCTGTAGGAATTCGACCCCAATATCCAACCATAGGGTCTTAGTAATTAGTGATGATTCCACAGGAAATATAATGCTCAGAACAGTAGTTACTCGGCATCTTTCCTAGAAGATAATAGAAGATTCAAGTGGATAGATGTCTTCCCTTTCAACAATTGCTCCCTCTTCATATTCCAGTCACCCTTCACAGCAGTATATTTATTGTAACTTTTCAATTGACTCAAACTATTAACATTAGAAAGAATACTCTATGGTTGGAAGGTTTTAGTTGTTTCTTCCAATGCTGGCATTTACTATGTTTTAGATAAACTATTTCATTAATTCTCGCAAAAGACAAAAGTTTATTATTTCAATTGGGTCCAGCTTGAGTGGTTGTGGATAAATTATTATCCTCCTCACCCAAGTTCTATTCCCGTAAAAGTGACATGTTGATCTCATAATGGGTATATGTTTTGCATTGGTGTCGAGAATGACTTGGCCTTCTGCCCTAAAAAATCTAGGGTTTTCGGCTTAGTACGATCGGGTTTCCTTAGGATAATTACCTGGGATAAAAAATATCAAACAAGTTTATCTTGATGTTACTGAGCCTGTGAGACAATATGTCTTTCCGTGTGCATTGCATGAAATTCAAATAATACAAGAGTTGTTTTCCAGAAATTGACAAAACTCTCATAGAGGCATTAAGCTTTAGAATTATTTTGAAACTAACCCATAAAAACCTTAATTCTTTCAAAATTTGCTCTCAATATTTGTACACATAATTCACAGTAAACATGCTAGTTGCAGAAAGTTAGAACTTCAACAATTCACTTTAAGATTCATGTTAGAAATAGTAATTACTTCAGATAGCTTTAGCTTTTACTTGAGTTCCTAGTTAGAAAGTTCAGTTAATAAATGCAACAGGATGCTTTGCATGCATGCAAAAGCTAGGTTAGAGTTTTTAGGGTTTCCATAAGTGTTTAAATACACATTAAATTTTGGTTTGTATTACATTAGTTGATATTTTGTTTATGAATAAAGATTGAAGAGCCGTAGCTCATTCTGCATATCTTTTGTTTATTTCTACCTCCAACCTTCAGTTTGGTATCAGAGCTTAGGAGAAGATCGATCGTGAGATTTCTGGAGAAGCCAAAGCCGTAGCTTTGAATAATTTTTTGCAAAGAAAAAAAATTGCAAAAATTATCGCGCCCCTCCCTTGCATAGAGGCGCGACAATTTACAGAGAACAAGTAAAAAAAATTGGGAATTATAGCGACCGCTCTATAGGCCAAGGCACGATAATTAGTGAAGACCCACGAAAATTAGGGCAAGAAGATTTTTTCATTATTCCATGAGAGTGATTGTTTTTTACTTTCACGAAGTTATTTTCTTTTACAAAAATATTTAAGTAAGATTTTTTTTACAAAAGTCTTTTACAAGAGTAGAAGAGATTTTTTTTTTACAAAAGTCCTTTTAATTTTTAAGGAAGAGAAGAGGAGTATTTAAAAAAAAAGGAAGGAGATTGTTTTAAAAAGGCCAGCGAAAGACTCTGCAGTGTCTATGGATTCTAGCAGCAACAATCAATCTCAGATTTCTCCTCTTACAGGGAAAAAGGACTATGATGTCTGGGCCATGAGGATGGTGTTTTATCTCAGGTCGGAAGATGTGTGGGAATATGTTGTGAATGGCTATTCCGAACCATCTAATGACGCATCTTTTCAAGCCCTTTCAAACGCAGAAAAGGATGTCCTGTGAGCGCACATGAAGAAGGATGCAAAGGCACTGCATCTCATAATGAACGCTTTGGATAACAGCGTATTTCCAAAGATATCAGCTTCATTACATGCCAATTCAGCATGGGATACCTTAAAGACTAGTTATCAGGGTGTTGGTAAGGTACAAACAGCTACACTCCAAAACCTAAGAAGAGATTTTGAAGATCTGAAGATGAAAGAATTAGACTCAATAGATTCTTTCATCACCCAAGTCATGGGGATTGTTAATCAGCTGATTACCTATGGTGAAAAGATCAAAGATCAATGGGTGGTTGAAAGGGTTCTGAGATCCCTACCCCACAAATTTAATCCGAAAGTTGCAGCGATTGAAGAAGCAAAGGATCTAAGTACTCTCTCTATAGATGAGTTGACCGGATCTCTACTTTCATACGAATCCAGAATCAACAGGAATGAAGAGTCCTCTCTGGAGAATGATTTCAAAGCACATGTCTCATTCTCAAAAGGTAGAGGAAGAGGCAGAGGCAAAGGAGGATCAAGAGGAAGAGGCAGAAGTGGCCGAAGTAATGGCAGTGAAGATCAAGATCACCATCATAACCATGAAGGCGGGAACTACGACAAAAAAAGGTCAGATAAATCTAATATTAAGTGTTATTATTGCAATAAATTTGGGCATTATTCTCATGAATGTAGAAAGAAAAAGTCTGATTAAGAAAATCATAATGCTAATGTGACTAATACCTCTGAGGATAAAGAAGATATGTTATTTCTTACATGTCATGTTGAACACGAAAGCCCAAAGGGAATTTGGCTTTTAGATAGTGGTTGCAATAACCATATGATAGGTGATAGAGGTCTAATTGTAGACCTAGATGGATCAGTGAGGACAGAGGTCAAATTCAGCACGGATGAGGTAGTTCCAGTTCTTCGCAAAGGAGTGGTCAACATTCTGACCAAACAAGGCCAACAAAAGACAATCACAGATGTATATTATGCTCCAGGATTGAAGCATAATCTGCTTAGCATTGGACAACTTACTGAAAAGAAATACAAACTTGTCGTTGGTGGATCAGACTGCGAAATTTATGACAAACCCCCAAATAGATAGGTGATCATCAAAATACAAGTGACTAGGAACAGGATGTATCCACTAGTCATGAATTGCAGCAACAAAGTAACCTCTTTTGCTCAAAAAGCCACTTGCATGGATGATTATTGGTTATGGCATTTTAGATATGGACATATTCACTTTGGTGGTCTCAAGTTTTTGCAGCAGAAAGAGATGGTAAAAGGATTACCCCCTATGAAGGAGCCAGAAAGTAGTTTTGAGTGTTGCATCATTGCAAAGCAACACAGGGATAGCTTTCCTAAAGGTATGTCTCAAAGGGCACATGCATCTCTAGAACTTATTCATACTGATTTGTGTGGTCCAATGCAGAAACAGCCAATTGGTGGAAGCTATTATTTTCTTACATTTATTGATGATTTCAGTAGAAAAACATGGGTGTATTTCCTTCATCAAAAGTTTGAAACTTTTGGCAAGTTCAAGGAATTTAGGGCTCTGGTTGAAAAACAGAGTGGTTATAAACTCAAAGTATTGAGATCAGATGGAGGGGGAGAGTATGACTCAAAGAAATTTCATGATTACTGCAAACATCATGGAATCAAGAGGCAATTCACTACAAGATATACATCTTAGCATAACAGTTTTGCAGAACGCAAGAATAGAACCATCATGAATATGGCAAGGAGCATGCTGAAAGGAAGAAATTTGTCCCATGAATTTTGGGGAGACGCGGTGGCTTGTGTTGTTCATGTGATGAATAGATATCCCACCAAAATTGTGAAGAATAGAGTACCAGAGGAAGCATGGACAAGTATGAGTTGTAATGTTTCTCATTTCAGAATATTTGGTTGTGTTGCTTATGCTCATGTTCCTAAATAGCTAAGAAAAAGGCTAGACGACAAGAGTGAGAAATGTATATTTCTTGGATACGGTGAAGAAACTAAAGCCTACAAGCTGTATAGCCCTATTACCAAAAAGGTTATCCTCAGCAGAGATGTTTTTTTCAAGGAGGAAGAGTCATGGAATGGAACCATAGACAAGGGTGTGGGAGCTGCAATAACCCAACCAGAAGATGGAGAAGAAGAGGAGCTAATTGGACAACAGGGTCCAGTAGCATCTTCACCAGTTGCAAATACTCCAGAAAGAACACCTACAAACTCATATCGAGGTGAAGCATCAAGTCCGCAATCAGGTAATGAATCTAATCACAATAATAGAAAGACTAGAAGATTGGAAGATATTAATGATGAATTGGATGCAAATACCAATTATGTTTTTATTGCTAGTGAACCTGTGTTTTATGAAGAGGATGTAAAACAAGAGCATTGGGTAAAAGCTATGGACGAAGAGATAGATTCCATTGAGAGAAATGATACATGGGATCTAGTTGACCTACCAAAGAATAAGAAACCCATTGGTGTGAAGTGGGTCTATAAGACCAAACTCAATGAAAAAGGTGAGATTGATAGGTACAAGGAAAGGTTAGTAGCAAAAGGTTTCTCGCAACAACCATGAATTTCTTTTGGAGAAACTTTTGCACCAGTGGCAAGATTGGACACAGTAAGAGCAGTCCTAGCAATTGTAACCTAGAAAAAATGGAAAGTGTATCAAATGGATGTCAAGTCGGCATTCTTGAATGGAATTCTTGAAGAAGAAATTTATGTGGAGCAACCACATGGGTATGAAATAAAAGAACATGAAGAGAAAGTTTACAAGTTGAAGAAATATCCATATGGGCTCAAGCAAGCTCCAAGAGCTTGGTACAACAGAATTGATTCTTATCTGATAAAAAATGGTTTTAGCAGAAGCAATAGCGAACCAACACTTTACACAAAGGTAAATCAACAAGGACAGATTTTGATATTTTGTTTATATGTTGATGATATGATTTTTACAGGTGACCTGTCAGTAGATGAGTTCAAGGCATCTATGAAGAAAGAGTTCGAGATGACAGACCTTGGATTGATGAGGTTCTTTCTTGGCTTAGAAGTAGAACAGTCAGAAAAACGTATATTTATCTCTCAAAATAAATATGCTAATGAAGTTCTTAAGCGATTTAGAATGCTTAATTGCAAAACGACACCTACACCAGTGGCAACAGGTACAAAGTTGAGCAAAGAAGATGACAGTACCAATGTAGATCCAACATTGTTTAAGAGACTTGCAGGAAGTCTCATGTATCTCACAGTTACGAGACCGGATATTATGTTTGTTGTAAGCTTGATTTCGAGGTTCATGGAGTCTCCTAAAGACTCGCATTGGCAAGTTGGAAAAAGGATCTTACGATATGTTGCAGGGACTTCAAGCTATGGAATTTTATACTCAAGCACTGAGTATGATGTTTTGACAGGTTTCACTGATAGTTATTTTGCAGGAAGTTTGGATGACAGGAAGAGCACTTCCGGTCATGATTTTCATCTTGGATCAGGGGTGATTTCATGGGCATCCAAGAAGCATCCCATTGTGACACTTTCATCAGCAGAAGCATAGTATGTAGCAGCAACATCAGCAGCATGTCAAGCAGTCTGGTTACGCAGAGTTTTAGAAGGTCTTCAACAGAAACAAGAAGGAACAACCACAATCTACCGTGACAACAATTTAGCAATCGTTCTATCCAAGACCCATGTTTTTCACCAGAAATCCAAGAACATTGATACCAGATATCACTTCATAAGAGAACTTATGAACAATTGTGAAGTTCGTGTTGAGCATTGTAAAATGATTGACCAATTGGCTGACATCTTCACAAAGCCATTGGCAAAAGAAATTTTTGAAACCCATAGAAATAATTTAGGCATTGTAAAATATGCAGTAGTCAGCAGTAGTAATTAAGAGGGATTGTTAGAAATAGTAATTACTTAAGTTAGCTTTAGCTTTTACTTGAGTTCCTAGTTAGAAAGTTCAGTTAATAAATGCAACAGCATGCTTTGCATGCATGCAAACGCTAGGTTAGAACTTATAGGGTTTTCATAAGTGTTTAAATATACATTACATTTTAGTTTGTATTACATTAGTTGATCTTCTGTTTATGAATAAAGATTGAAGAGACATAGCTCATTTTGCATTATCTTTTGTTTATTTCTTCCTCCAACCTTCAATTCACACAAAGTATAAGTTGGATCGCATTCTTCCAAATAATAACTAAATGAAATCAAATGGTGTTATGGTAAAGATCAATACCAAAACATCATGTTGAACGCGTTGATCAAGATCAAGAACAACACAAACATGCTTAATGAATTCCAAGGCACCATCACCCATTGGTAAGTGAGAACCAACCAATTTGGGGAACTCGTGGGAAACGACCTCTACAGAAGAATCATCTTTTCTTCCTTTAGCAGTAATATGATGGAGTATATCATGGACAATCCTCAGAAGCTTTTCTGTAAAGTATGAAGGAATCTACAAGATAAATTCAGAAAAAGGTCATGATGATTCAACACAACCTTAGCACCCTCCATTTATTATTTATAGTTAAATGAAACAAATGCCAGCAAGGAAGACATTTTTTTCAGCCAGTTAGCACCCTCCATTTATTATTTATAGTTAAATGAAATAAATGCCAGCAAGAAAGACATTTTTTTCAGCCAGTTACCTGTTCCTTGAGGAATGAGACTTCCTCCGATTCAAGATCTGCTGCTGCTGCAACTGTAACTGAAGGTGTGCAAAGACTGCCCTCCCTTGCAGCAACACGCAATGCATCTTTCTCTTCTGAATGCTTCCAAGGGCTATATATAAATTTAGACACTATGACAACAAAGTGATCCTGTACCCAAATGGCAAGATGTCCTTAGATCTTGTTCTATATAATGTGAAATCACAACAAATTCAATGTGAATATTTACCAAAATTTTTATATTTGCATGTTGAGGAAAAACTAGGAAAATCAATTTTATAAATTAATAAATAAAATAAAAAGGATAAAGTCCTAAAAGGGAAACCAATGGAAATCTATGTATTGTTAAAAATAGTCCAGAAAAAGACTAGTCTTTAGTGCATTCCATACACTTGTAGAGGGTGATTATTATGTCTAAAATAAAACTCCCTTTAAAAAACCAACTTGTTCAGTTCTGACTATTCTCATGGCCAAAGTTTTTGCAATGACTTTGTAGAAGGAATTTAGAAATGTGTTGGGCCTTCATCCACAAATAGGATCTCTCGTTGTGTTCTTGGGAATAAGCTTAGTTAACTCCTGATTCAAAAAATTTATGCAAAAATTTTAAAAGGATATCTTCAATCATCATAAACAAATCATCCCCTACAATATCCCATATGGCTTTGTGGAACACACAAGGGACACCATCAATCCCTGAATATTTTCTAGTTTACATTCAATTGAGGATAAAGAAGAGTTTTTTCTTTTGAGAGATCCCTGTTCAAAACTTGTCTGGTGGCCTCAGATTCTAGTTTCAGCAACACTTGACACATTCATATGGGGATGGAGTTGCAAATCCCATGGAAATTAGTACAATTGATTGCTACTGGATTTTTATGGAAGCTTCAATGTAAAATCACTTTTCAGGACCTAGCTCCCCTTTTAATCTAGAGGATTTGAGAAGCTTTAAGCAAGAGTTGGATTTTCTTGTGAGAATGAAACCAATGCGTTAAGTTGTAATGTTGAGTCCCTCCCCTTCATCTGCATGCTCATATGGTTTCTTTTTTTGGCTTTTCAAGGGCATGATTTTCCTCATCCCTTTGTTGTTTGTGTGTTGTCATTCTTTGTTCCATTTACTTATGCAACATTTTCCCCCAAAAAAATGAATAGTGTTTTACAAGGGTGAGATTGTAGATGGGCCTTTGATTAGCTCATTTATTAATAACAACAAAAGAGTGTACTTTCTCATGCATAAAAGAACTCCACTTTCCCATATCTTGGATGCAAGGTGGTGTTCTACTGATACTGAGTTTGGATGCATTACCATATTGAGCAATGTATGATCCTACAGGGTCTCAAATAAACTCAAACAATTCTCATGGTTGGTGTTGTGTTGAGGATGGCCTACAAACGAGAATTTCCAAAAATAAAGTGTTCATTGTGACAAACCAAAGACCATCAAACACTGGATTTTGTAATGCTCTTTCTCCCACTGGTGTTGAAAAACAGTGCAACAAAAACTATCTTATTTACTGCAAGGCAATATTCACTTGTAGACAGCATTGCTTGGGGCCTGCCATTCAGCACCTTCTTAGTCACTATGTTGGTCTTTGGTATTATATCCAACTTCAGTTATGTATTTTCTCATTGAACTGTAAGTATGTGTTTAAAGGAACTCCAAGTATAGCCTCTGCTTTCCAAAAGCTCTCTTTAAATGAGGTAAGCGCTCAAGTCAAAGCTAAAGTTTTTCTACTCATCATGTTGCTAAGAATATACATGCCAATACTATTGTAGGATGACTACTTTAAGGTAACTCTTCTTGTTCTGTAAATATTTATTATTCTCAGAACTAAAAGAAAAAATTTATTTTAAATTCATTTTTTTCTTAAAGAAGAAAGGTCAATCAGATATTTAATGACCTTTCATAACAATCACTGTCATTAGATATCAATGCAGTTATGCAAGCAAAATTTGATCATGATAAATCAAAATATTTATGTGACAGTCAATCAAGATTTCTGGCACGACCCCCTCTACAAGTGACTAGAATGCCGCCACACATGCCATGAGAGAGAAACAAGGAGGGTGATCAACCAAAGATGATACCCAAACGTGCTATGACGACATGTATATGCCAAGGATCAAGGGATATCCACAAGAAAATTCCTCCACAAGCATCAATACAAGGCTATCCAAATATCCATCAACATGTAACCCCCTGCTAAAAATGTGTTAAAAAGACATGTAGACACCCATGGAAAATGAGGGGTATTGGGATGCATTTTTTATTTCAATTTCTTTATATTACTTTCAGCATTACCTAGGACTTTCTTCTGCACTCCCACATTGCATTCACATTGGGTGTATCTTTCAGTCCTATTGACCTAATTTTATGGTCATAGGAAATTAATTAAATAATCTTGTCTTATCTTATCATATAATCTTGAATGTGTTGATCCAACCACCTTTGTGAAAATGGTAACATGCTTGGTTATTCTTAGGCCTTTGCTTCATATTTACTTTAGTAATTTGATTCTCTAAAGTGACTGATGAGTCCAATTTTCAGGTATTTGATAAGCCTTTTTCCGAAGTCAAGCTCAAGCAATGGCGAAGAAACACACTCATTTGTGGGGAAAATGTTTTACTTTAATTATTTAATGAAGTTGTTTTTGACGATTATTCTTGTATGTTAAAATGCGTATTCAATGAACTAATTCTGTGGAAATTGAGCGTGATTGAGTAGGTTCACAAGCGTTAAAGGACAAACACATAGAAGACTGAGGATTCATGCACCTCGGCACCCTGTTTCCTGATTTATAGAGAACGCACTCTTGTTCAAGGGGAATCAGCATTTAGACAGCTAGTTAGGTTCAACATTAAGAAATATATAAATATGGACCTCTCGGGTAGCGAGAGCTCTCTGTTGACATTTTTGGAGAAACATTGTTTTGCGTTTTTTCACTCTTGAGATACTTCTAAGTTACAAACCTTTGTGAAGACATGGATTTTATATTTTAATAGAAGATTGATGTTAATTCCCATCCAGCGTTTATAAGTTTCTTTCTCTCTTGAGTGCAGGTTGGAGAGGGCCCCTCCAACACGTAAGTCAGGGGATTTCCATTTTTTAGGTATTTTCCGATTATGTGTTTTGCAGTGATGAAAATTTATATCGCATATGGAAGCATTTGAATGATGTATTGATTCTGTAGTAATTTATAATACGTTCTGTAGTTCAACAACACGGTTTCAGTAGTCCTGTAGCTGCTTTCTTCCAATGCACATTTTAACCAACGATTATATATGTATTAGCATTGCTTTCGAGCGTCATGGTTTAGATCTAAGGTTTATGAATGTTTTCCCATCATGATTAATTGCTTTGATTTCTTCATAATGGATGTGTAGCATGAGATGATTGCGCTTCAAACTTAGTTTTGATATTTAAATGATTTAGATCAGAATTCTAGTTTTATGCACAAGCAGTTACAGACCTCGCTTTCTTTAATTTAGAATAGATATGTTATGGCATTCCACTTTCACAAGCTAGATTCACCATTCTGTGTTAGGTAAATTCATAGGATTATCTCTTCCACTTTCAGAATTTTAATTCTTTAAAATAGATTTACTGCTTTTAGTATTTTAAATCTTTAAAATAGATTTATTGTTTTCCAGTATTTAATTCCATAGTATAAACAGTTTTACATATTGAGTAGGCAACCCTTAAAACATTGATACTGATACTCAACCATGACAAAGATTATCCTATAAGAACATAGATAGTGCTTGCACCTCTAAAGTTTGTACGTCCCCCGGGTTGATAATTAAAGTAGGCTCTTAGTACAGCTGCCCTCATTAGGCATCCATATTGGGAGCTCACAAGTGACTTTCATTAATAGAATCAAAAGATAGGTATTGGACAGTGTAGAAATCCAAATTTTCAAAAACTAGTTGATCTTGTATCCTTATTTTGGGAGAACGGGAAACTTCTAAGTGCTAAAAAATGCCTTTAAAATGACCTCGACATGATTACGTGGATAGCCTTTGGAAGATACTCTGCAATATTCCATCTTGATACTATCTCTGGTTGAGTATCGGCTTCTAAAACTGAATTAGTTGACTCTGTTCCAATAACACCCTTGGCCTGAATTCCTCCATAGTTATACTGAGTGACAAAACACAAATTAATTTAGATTAAGCTTTTTGTCTCGATGAGGATTTGCATTTTAATTTCAAAAGAATTGAAATAAACTAATATTTGAAGATTAAGTCATAAATAGAACATGAAAAAGAGAAAAATATGAATCAAATGTGTTAAACAAGCAATGAAAGATGGAAACCATATATTTACTAGAGATGCATGCAATATTGCACTCAATATTAATAGATCACCATGCCCACCTGGTCCATGAATAAAAGAAAGTGCCAAAAACGTTGAGGCTCTAGCTTAATCCATTCAAAAAGTTCCTTGCAAAGAAGTCAGACATTTTCCTTTTCTTCAGAGCAACACGTGGGCATGTTGTAAGAAGCACTATTACTCTCTCAAAAACTAGGGGATCCAGTTAGAGACATTGCATATTTATATCTACAATTAATTACAACATACTAACATGCCAAGTTGGAAAAGTACTCGCTTTGAAGGGTTTTCAGAAGATATTCACAATAACCTTGAGTTGTTATTACATTTACTTTTATCATATCAATAATGATTCTGGAGAAATCC
The DNA here is from genome assembly GCA_027924585.1 of Larix kaempferi. Lineage (NCBI taxonomy): Eukaryota > Viridiplantae > Streptophyta > Pinopsida > Pinales > Pinaceae > Larix > Larix kaempferi. The sequence continues at coordinate 648,198 of BSBM01001946.1, read as the reverse complement.
GCGTAGATAATGGTTGCCCCAAGTTTGCGGAATGGTGCTATCAGTAAAGCAAATACTTTTTTCCACAAGTTTGCGGAATACTGGTTGCCCCACTACTCGAAATCGGGGGCAAATGGGATTATGGGACGCCAAAAACTGCCAATACCTGAAATTGAGGGTGAACAAGAGCTCCAGAAGCCGCCATTGTTGCAAATCAAGGGCGAATGGTGCTAAGAAAACCACCATCGCTAGAAATCGAGGGCAAACTCAGCGTTAAAGGAAAAATATCCAGAAATCAGGGGCGAACTAGGTGTTAAAGGAAAAATGTCCAGAAATCAGGGGTGAATGGGGATCCAAGGAAAAAATTAAATGGGCTAAAATAATTTTTTCGATTATTTATTTTGGGCTAATCTTATTCTGAATATTTAAAAAAAAATAAAAAGTGGACAAATGAATATCAACCCTAAAAACCTCTTCTATACAAAAAATTCGCCCATAAAAAAATTGGAACCCCTATAATTTCGCCCATGGGCTAAATTTCGCCCCTGAACATCAACTGTATGCTAAAATCAGTAAGTGTGAGTTCTTTAAGAAAGAAATACAATATAAAGGACATATCATTTCAGATGAAGGTATAGTTGTCGATCTTGCAAAGATTAAAGCCATCTTGGAATGTCCTGTACCAAAATATGTCCATGATATTAGATCTTTTATGGGAATTACGAGTTAATATAGACGGTTTATCGAAGTGTTTTCAAGAGTATATAACCCTATTACTTCCTTGCAGAAGAAGGGTGTTCACTTTATATGGAGCCAACAATGTCAAGACAACTTTGATAAGCTGAAACACTTATTGACCTCTACTCCTGTACATAGTTGATCCATATAAAGATTTTGTATTTTGTACGGATGCAAGCAAATAAGGAGTAGGAGGGGTACTGACTCAATAGGAACATGTTATCTTCTATGAATCCCACAAGATAAACTAATAACCACACCATTGTAAAACAAAAGACCCTTTATCGTATCATTGCTTATTTAAAATTATGGAGTTGCATTATTTTTTATCCTACCAGTGTCATTTTAAAAATTTTCTATAAATGAATGGGGTTGCATTATTTTTATAATAATTGAAAATGGCTGTTTTGGGGATTCAGCACATGATATCATGAATATTAAAATAAGTATATGAATATTACAAAATATTCTCCCAAATATTTGGTTAAAATAAGTATTTGAATATTACAAAAGATGCTCTCAAATATTGGTCCTTTTCTTTTTTAAACCAAAAAAATGATCTTTTGCCATTAAAGACCAGCAGGTAGTCGCCGTCCATGGAATTCCGTCCATTCTCTCGCATTTAGTTTTGGGTATTGCACAGTCTTATCTTCCATGGCTTATATCAATATTTAATCAGCCAAGCCCAGCCAAATTCATAAAGACCCGGCAGCCTTGGGAAGGAGCTCCAAGGATCTGATGGCTCTCAACCCCGAACAGTTGCTGCATGCTCTTGTCATCCCATACCCTACGCAGGGTCACATGACTCCCATGATGCAGTTCGCAAAAAATCTGGCTTCTAAAGGTCTCACTGTTACCTTCATTACCACCCATCAGAAGCACCATCAGATCATTAAATCTCAGTCTCGCAGTGACCTGCAAGTCTATCCTATTCAGCAGGATGCGCAAAATCTCAATCTTGATATTCGCTCTGCTCAGATCTCCGATGGGTTACCTCTCGATTTCGATAGGTCTGCCGGATTTTCTGAGTTTATGCAGTCTGTCGAAAACATGGGAGGAGAGTTGGAACAACTTATTCAGAATCTCAACAAGATGGGACCTCCCATATCCTGTGTCATAGCTGACACCATGCTTTTCTGGTCACTGCAAGTAACTAAGAAATTTGGCATTCCCTGGATTTCGTTTTGGACACAGCCAACAGTTGTTTATTCAATCTACTATCACGCACATCTGGTAGAAGCTAAACGTCGGTCTCATTATCAAGGATCTGGTAAGCTTACTTCATTTGTTCTTCACATAGTTGTTGAATCTGAAAAAAGCCTTTCTTGTATTTCTTTATTTTATCATGATCAGTGGGATCCGATTTAGCTGCAGATAATGAGGACAATGTTTTGATTGATTATATTCCCAGCGTTCCACCAATACATCCAACAGATCTTCCGTCCTTTTTCAACGAAACAGACGCCGATTCACAATACCTGCTTGATTTGTTTCATAAGTCGTTTCAGTCATGTCGTGGAGCAGATTGGGTTCTCTGTAATTCTTTCGACGAACTCGAAAGCGCGGTGAACGCTTCAATGGATTTACAACCTCCAGTTTTGTGTGTGGGTCCGCTGCTTCCATCGGGTTATTTGAAGGCTGAAAGTCGTGACGCGGACAAAAGAATAGGAACAAGCCTTCTGACAGAGTATGACTCCTTGGAGTGGCTGGATTCAAAGCCCAGTGGTTCTGTAATATACGTTTCGTTTGGCAGTTTAATTCATCTGTCTAAAGCTCAGCTGGAGGAAATAGCGATGGGTTTGAAGGACAGCGGACAACCCTTCCTCTGGGTTCTTCGTCCCGACATAGTAGCTTCAACAGTCTCAGACAGCTTACCGGATGGTTTTCTGGACGAGATCGGAAGCAGCGGGCTCGTTGTTCCATGGTGCAATCAGCTGCAAGTGTTATCCCATCCCTCTGTTGCGGGATTCATTACTCATTATGGGTGGAACTCAATGCTTGAAGGCATGGCTCTTGGAGTTCCCATGTTAGGGTTTCCATGTTGGACGGATCAATTCACCAACTGCAAGTTCATGGCCGATGAATGGAAGCTTGGATTCAGATTGAGGGGAGGAAGCCACGCGGGAGAGACGAAGATGATAGAGAGAAAAGATATATCAAGCGCTATCAGAAAATTGTTTACTGACGAGGGGAAGGAGATAAAGAAAAATGTTGAGGCCTTAAAACAGAGTGCCACGACAGCAGTACGAAGAGGAGGATCTTCGGATAGAAACCTTGACAGTTTTGTAAGCGGTTTGAAGGCGTTAAATGATGAACTTCAAGGAAATCAAGAAAGTGGATACCATTGTTAGTAGCTATATCCATGTCATGCTTTACCCCAAAACGTTTGCCCAATAATGGTAGCTTAGCTAGATCTGTATCAGAGCCATGTTCGAGACACTACTCAAGATCATATTATTTATTATTTAATGTAAGTCTAATCAGTTGGATGTTGGATAGATTGTAAAAAGTTTATTTGATGTTTACAATGCTTTCAAACCATTTATATTATTAAAATGTTCTTCAAATTATAATTATTATTTTTACTTAATTAAATTATAATTTTTTTATTAAATTTAAGAGAGGTGATATAATATGTTTGTTTATGGTAAAATTAAAAAAATCATATATTATTTTTTGCCATGTTTAAGAAAGTTAATGTGAAGATAAGTATAATTTTTTGTTCAATTGGAATTATAGTATTGAAAAAAGGATAAACGAGGGTGGAAAGCTTATTTTGGCCTAGAAAACAATCCTAAATGAGCAAATCGGTGATGTGGGATAAAAAGAAGTTCATTTTTTAAACTCTTGTTATCTTGTACATTAATGAAATTTGGGGTTGCAACATCTCTTGAGAATCCCCGAGAAAGATCAGGCAAATTCAAAAACGTTTTATCACGTATAACCTCAAAATTAAGACCAATATGCTCAATCCTATTCTCCTTATAGAAACGGGTCTTCCCCGCATCGAATGTATCGCTATGACTAGGTACTTGATGTACAAGAATAATATAAATAACATGGAAGACTAGAGGCTCCCTAAAATTGCTTTAAATTCTAGTCAAGGCCATCTTTGGCTCAAGAGAGGATGGTATAACGATGCCATGGCTTGGTTAAATCATTGGAGGATTGACGAAAATATCACTTTGCAAAATATCAACAACCTCATAAATGTTATTATATCTTTAAGTTCAAAGCAAGAATGTGGGACGAGAAATATTTAGAGGTTAGAAGAAAATTAATATATTACAAGGAAGTCATAATCCTAATCTGGAAGATCAAAAGTACATCCTTGTCTTAACCAATTCAAAGAAGAATATTAATATAGCCAGGATAAGAACCAATTCCCATGAGCTACATTGCGAAACAAGGCACTGGACAATTCCTAAAACACCATGGGAGGAAAGGATTTCCTAGCTTTGTGAGTCTATGAGAGCGTTGAGGATGAATCTCACTTTCTTTTAGAGCGACCTTCGTACACCCACATTCGATCGCAGTTTCGTCATCCTAACTACAATTCTAATCTTTGTGATCTTCTAACTTGTCAAAACTATGGTGATCGAGGAATGCTTATTTCTCATTCTTTTAATCATAAGAATCAAATTTTACAAAAATCTAAATAATTACGCCTTAGGCATTTCACCACGGAGAAGCAGAAGCTCCACGTCGGCTAGATTCCTCGCTCATAGAGCGAATGGAATCCTTCCACATGGAGGTTATGCTTCTCCCGCCGCGGCTTGCTGCCTCCTCCCGCCACCAACCTCCACCTCCTCTAGCGCGCCGCCTGCTGCCTCCTCCCACCGCCGACCTCCTCCGCCTCCTCTCTACGCGAGCTCTGCTGCCTCCTCCCACCATCGACCTCCTCCGCCTCCTCTCTGCGTGAGCTCCTGGAAACATAAATTTCTTGAACCAAAGTTACCTGCAAATAGTATGAGAATGATTCATTACCACTACGTGATTTTGTAAATTCTCGACATGCAAGATCAATTATACTAAGCAGGATTTATGATTCTTCTGTGCTGCATCCATTTCTCTCCTTGCAAACTTAGGAGTCCATCACCTTCCAATTTCTTTATAGTAGGATGAGGCTCTGGTTTTTCATAATCACCATGCTTGAATGAGAATATCTCCTTGACTAGCTCAGGATCTGCAATTGTTAGTCTTGCAGTCGGGCCAAACCATACGAGAAAAGTGCTACCTATAGAAAGAAACCTATAGAAAGAAAACAATAGAAAGCCAATCAAGATAACCCTCCCCACTATAATTTGAAACTTCGAAAATATGACAAAATCGACAAAATATGGAGCAGTAATATGTGATCACCGTAAGAATTTCTCCATTGATGGTAGAACGACAGAACTCGATGGTAGAATGGCAGAACTCGACCAAGAATATCGTGAGAAAAGCCCATAGTTTGGAAACTTGCTTGATGCGCCATTTTCACCATCTCATTGGCATTTCCAGGAAACAATTTAAATGTAGGGCCTCTTATTCCCTGGGATTCGAAATGCTTCTATATTTTCAATGGCTTCCACCATATAAATCTTATAACTTCCATGACTATTGTAATAACAAGTATAGCGGAAGTTGTTAAACCATAGATCCACAAATTTCCTTTCAGTATCTCAATATTTATTTGTGCACCCATAATCTTAATAGCAAAAGGGTTATATACATGATCAACATTTTGGACCTGGAATCCTCTAGATAGAACTCAAATTCCTCTTCTGTATAGGCTGAATTAAGTGGTGCTGCAATTGCTCTGGCCCTTATCACCACAAGGAACAATATCACGAACTATACCAAAGAAACACAATTCACCGAATTGAAATTTGAAACCAGACCTATCTACATGTAACGAAATAACCTGAAATGTCATCTAAAATGCCGTGTATTTTTCCCTTAAATACACCAAAACAGGTCTGGATTTCACAAAAATGGGCACAATCTGCAGCTGTAAGACATCTAAGAGAATGAAGGGGGAAATAAAAGAAAAAAAATGACATTTGAGGAAATACGGTGTTGTTGGCACTGAGGCCACTCAGAATTATGAATGTCTTCAATGTAGGAATCATTACTTGCTCTCCCTTACCACGACCATGATCAGGATCAGCAACAGAGCCATAGCCATAAGGAATTCTGTTTTCCACATTCACGTCAAGGTACTGGTCCTGCATTTGTCACTGTTGGCAGCTCTTCAGCTTCACATGTATGCTTCTCCTAGCAACATTTGTCGCGTGCTCTAAGCCACCTATGGTCTTCAGCTTCATACACCTGTCTGCCCACAAATCCTCCAAACATGTCAATGGCTCAAGATATTCATCTCTATACTTATTTATGGATTCTTAGAAGCAGCTCAACTAAAATTGTGTGTGTCCTTTAGCAAAATATAATCACAATTTTTCTGGATTCTAATAAGCAGCTCAACAAATATTGTTTGTTTGCTTCAGGAAAATATGATCTCATTTTTATTGGAAAAAAAATGAGCCACAATATAATAGATGCCAGATTGTTAAAGATCAGAGTAGGAATGCAAATAGGAAAATGCAAGTAGGAATGCACTTATTTCTGGATTCTTATAAGCAGCTTCACGAAAATTGTGTGTCCTTCAGCAAAATATAATCACAACTTTTATGGATTCTAATAAGCAGCTCAACAGAAATTGTTTGTGTGCTTTAGCAAAATATAATCACAATTTAAATGGGAAAAAAAATGTGCCACAACGTAATAGATTCTATATTTTTAAAGATCTGAGTAGGAATGCAAATAGGCAAATGAAATCAGTTAACGATTGAAAGAATTCAAAAAGATGCATAATTAGACAAAGAAAAATGGAAATGTAAATGATATGCACCCGTCTCCGTCGAACCTGAAACAAAATGAAAAGAAAATGGCATTGATGAAGGTTCAATGAAAAAATAGAAATTAAATGTTTCCCTTTTTCTGGAACTAATTGTTGTTGTTACCAATGATAAACTAATTGCTATTGTTAATCTGGGATTGGAACCGTGACTCGCACAAATTCTCCATCCAAGCATTTATGAGATTGATAATTAAGGTTCATAAACTTATAATTTAAATAAATCATGGAATGGAAATGTATGAAAGAAAAGTAAATAAGGCTTATAGAGAGATTTCCAAGGACGGGCAAGTCTGAGTGTAGCGGGTTTCATGTTTGGCCGGTGCAAAATTATCGGCAAGATAGTGCATAGATTTAGAGGATCCATAGAGCGATCGAACTACCAATTTCTCAGCCAAATCATTAATGCAGAAAGGACACCTTTTGGGGGGTGAGGATGGACCTCTGTGATGCATGTTGCTTCATCTTAATTATTTCCATTTTCGGTGACGTTGCTCTCTTGGTATGCTTTCTCCATGGATGTGCTTCCTTCTACTGCGTCTCCACTTCAACACTCTAATTCAATATATTATTAGCATTCACACGGGTCGTTTGGGCTTTGACACATTGCTCTTTGCTAGAATTGTCTTTTATCTTTAAATTTTCAAGTATTTATAAGATGATATTTTCAGGTATTTATAAGATTTTAATGTTATATTTGTTTTACTTAAAAAGTTTCATATCCAAAGTAAAATAATTCTATATTTGTCCTATCGATTCACACAAAGGTAGTGACAGAAAAGGGGAGTTCCACTTGAAAATTGAGGAATGAAAGGGGTCCAATATTGAGCGTCTTTGAGAGGATAGTATACCTAGTCTACTTCCCCAAGGAACAATGCATATGAACGACTCACTTATATGTCATCATAAAAGAGGGAATTGGTCACTTCAACATTCTAGCATTTACACAACTGTCATGGGAGCCTTGTTCTCTACACTACCTTTTTGCATGGATGTTGAGTGACATCTGGCCAAATGTTTATGAGCTGACAGATGAACACTAGAGATGGTAGTGTATATGCCAGCACACTGCAACGACACCGCCTAACCAATGACCAGATGCAATGCAGATGACAATAAAAATCTATTAATATTCCCACTTTAATTTACCCACCCAATGGCAAGGGCATATTTTGATCTAAATTTTGGGCTCGTAAAAGGAAACTCCATTCAAGCAGTCGAGTAAAGAGAAACTCCATTATAATTATAATAAATAAACCAAAATTAAAAAATGGCGCGTTGAAGCCATGCATGGCCATGCATTAACAATGCAACTTATAGTAGTATCGAAAGAACCATCACCGCCATGTTTAGGCATTGCACCCTGGTCCAGTGACTAATCCATTTCGAGCAAGGATAGGCATATCCATGGAGCCCCTAGGATGAAGCTTGCTAAGTTGAAATCCAAGCCACAGAGCGCGGAAGGTCACCCACATTGAGAGTCAATCAAGCATATTCCCTTTCAGATAAGCTACATTGAGAGAGACCTAATTACTCATGAGGACCAGCCTGGGAAAATCCATGTACATGCTCAGCCTCCATCTCTACTATCGTTCTATACTTCACTAGCTTGCATTTACATCTTATGAATGTTTAAATTTAGAGATACTCATGTTTAATTGTATTGCATTTTCCTATGATTATGAATTGTTTTATCCTTTGGTGTATTTTTTGAGCAGGTGAGCAAATTGTACAATAATTTACTCTGAACAAGATGTCTACATGAAGGGTCACTCTTAAATTGCAACATGAAGAACAGAGACTCAACAACATCAAGGAATCAAGGTTGACACGTCTTATTTTGATGGGTATTTCCCTTTGTGTTGTTTCATCTGGGGTGCTTATTTGTCGCGTGCTCCAAGCCACTTATGCTCTTTAGCTTCACACACCCGTCTGCCCACAACTCCTCCAAAGATGTCAATGGCTCCATACTTGGATAATGAGAATTCATCTGGGGTGCTTATAAGAGAAAGAAGGTCATGGGTTTTTGGTGGGCAGCATTCCATCTCCTTCCAACCGCTCCTATTATCTTCCCTCAATCTCCAACCAAAAAGCGAGGCATTCTATATCGCAATATTACTCTGTCTGCATGCATTAGTTAGAACGTATGTCGAAGAGGTAAAGAGTTAAGTCGCCTGGATGTTGAACCAGTAAAGAAGGTAGTTTTCCAGTGATAAAGATGGCTAGATTCTTTTACTATAAGAAGCTTTTTTTGTTATGTTTTGTGTGATGGGAATTATCTCACATACACAACATAAATGAAGCCTTTGCCTTTGGCATATGGTCCTCCTCATTGTTTGATGCTTGGACTTCGGTAAATTCATTAGCACATTAGTCGTGTGGTCCACTTATGGGTAATATAGGATTCGTATTCTTTCTATACGGGTGGTTTCATGAGACCACAAACCATTCTTCATACTCCATAAACGGTTTTGAAAACCACGTTTGACCCATGCTAAATGCATTTGGTGAAGCTACGTTGACATTTGATTGACTGGGAATTTATGGTAATGACTATGATGTTTGAGTTACAATGTTGATGGCCTTCGAGTTGATGAACATGAATGGCTTGGCTTGACTTAACTTAATGTAAAAATGGAAAAAAGACACAAACTTTTAATAATAAACAAACTCGAATCCCTCTTGAATCCACGTGATAATGAACAAAATTATGGAAAAAGGTTATATAAAATAGTTACTTTTTCATTTTTAATAAAAATAATTATTTTAAGAAAAATATTTTATTTAAAATAATAATACTATTAAAAATCATAATACCCAAGATAGCTAATGGTGGAATTTGCACATTGGATAAGGGTTTGAGGAAATGAATGGCTTTCTGTGCAAACAAAGAGAACAAGGCTATACATAGGTTACAAACTTATTAGGATGGAGGTTTGAGGTCATAAGAAATTAACCAGGTTGACACTAACTCAAGTTTTAGCAAAAACATCATTGTATGTTTGAACTTTTGACAGCATCTTCTTTTGAACTTTCCGGTCAACATGTTGCTGGAAACTAAAAAATTTGATAGGGAAGATTTTAGTACCAACAGTTATGTTGAAAGGTAATTTGTACTACATGGTTAGAAGCATCGTTGTGGAATTCCATTGGTCATTCCATTTTCTTTTGGTGTAAGGGTTGTAGATATGCATTTGTCCTCTTCAGTGTGTATGAGCCCATATCTTTCATAATATGTAGCTCACTTCTCCTATTTGTTTATTTCTTGCTGCTAAGTTGTTATGGCTTTCAATCGATGTATTCCATAGGTATTTATTTGATCAATATTATCTTGGTTGTGCCCTGATATTTTCTTTTGTATGAGCATATATGAATTATTTAGGGTCATAAACAGTCTAGCTTGGACATATGAGTGTTGAGGACACCGGTCTCCCAATTTGTTTACAAAGTGTATTTTTTAAGCTTCTAGATTGGTAACACTCATTTTCCAAAACATTTCTTCTCACCTAAGTGTCACACCATGTATGAATTTGGAGCATTCTTTGGCACATACTCACCTTAGTTTACTTCCCTTAATGTATGAGTGAGCACTCTTTAATGTGCATAATGTTATGGACTATTATAATATTCCTTGTTATGATTTTAACATCTATTGTATGACATGAAAGCTTCTATTATGTTGATATTGTATAACATGGAAGATTCTATTATGATGATACATGTATACATGAAATTAGGGTAGCTTGCATCCATAGTAGTAATAGCAAGAACATGAGTATAGATTGCTTTGCTATTTGCTGTACCTTAACCGATGTAATTTCCATTATTGGTAAAGATTTTATCCAATTTCCCATTGTCAAAGCCTCGTTTCTGGACATAATGTAATCTTTAAATGCTAATTGAGAGAATGTTTGATAATAAAAAATATATCAGATTTCATCCTGAATCTACGAAATCCACTATTGTTGGACATTTTGAAGGTCTTATCCAAAATCATGCATGTCTACCAGCCATACCTCAAATTAGCTACTTCAATTTATGGATTTTGAATTCAACATAGCTTACTTATGTGAAGATGCTGAAAATATGTATTAGTTCTCTCATAAATTTACAGTATTCGAGTCATATTTTCTTATAAAACTTAAAGCGTTGTTCATTCATTGCTCACCTATAAGTACTGGCATTGACACGGATTAAGATCCATTTGGAATTATTGTCTAGAATAGCATTGATGGCATCCTGGATGGTTGTGTAATCACCGTTGCCCTGAAACTTGGATACTACTATAACTTTGGCTACATTGACCAATTTTCAAGACAAACTGTTATTCACTTCCAAGAAATCCTTCTCTCCATGGTCGTCGCGCATAATATGGCATTCAAATATCCTACCATTAGAGTACGCAGGTGGTACACAAAACACAAGGAACGCTACAAGGAACAAACAGATAACTACTAATCTGTTACAGTTGGCCATGGATATCAGAACCGTATGAGATCGACGCGAGATTTGTAAGAAAAGAAAATATTCCACCAAACATGTCGTTGAATATAAATTGAAACAACTGTATTCGAGACCTATTAATCAATGGGATATATATCAATAGAAGGCCAAGTCTCCAGGAAAGTCCTCGAAATTGCAGACCTCTTCAAGAAATCCATAGTCTCCAGGCACATGGGAAGAATCTATTCACAGTGCAAGCTCGAGCTTGATTTCTTACAAAGTGTTTGACATGTGGGAGAGAAAAACATATGTACGCTTATTCGCAAACTGGATAAGTATCCTTTTATTTTCTTCGCAAACCGGATAAGTATCCCTTTATTTTCTTCGCAAATTGGATAAGTATGGTAGGTTTTGGTATTTAAATGGAAAGATACTGCGTGTAGGTTTTGACACATTTTGTATTTTCCCCCTTCTGCCTGGGAAAAAAACTCATGAACTGATACGTAAACCCTAAACCGGCGAAGGAGGTGGGGGAGACGGTACAGGGGAACTCGTGGGTGTTGCTTTCAGAGGAACTAAGAGCGTCATTTTATTTTGATGAAGATCTGGAGCCGGTTTGAAGTTTGTAAAGAGAGGAGCTCGTGCCTATAGCCATCGAGCAGAGTGCCGAGCATGGAAGCCATTGGCCATTGAGCATAATCATTGAAAATCTAAAGACAAATGATAGATGGAAGAGACTTTGATTATGTTCAAATATATATAAATTATTATGAGACCAAAGGAGGTGACGGTGGCAGCAATTTTTGTGACAAGAATTAATGCAGCGTTACTGGATGTCAAGAAAGAGGATGAGTCAAACACATTCCGTTCACAAATTTTTTCCAACACTTCTTGCTATTCAACTTAACAGGTTGAGTGTTTTCAAAGGCCCCTAGTCTCAACAACGATCTTTGCATGGCTCTTACGCTGGCTCATCTTAAGGGCTCACTTGGGGTTTCTCAACATCCTGCAGAGCAAAAGGGTCAGAGTTAATGAGAAAAACTTTGGTTGCACGTCAAATAGAAATATATCCAAGAATCGTTCCTGCTGCCATTATTAGAGTGAAAAGAGGAGACTCAACATCTGTTGGATCAAACAATCAATGGTGGATATTTCAACTAATGGGATTTATCCCACATTGGCAGGGAATTTGAGTTGGTATGTATTTATAAAGCCCAGCCTCACTATTGTTATTCGACGCGTGGTGCAAAGGGTATATGTTTATATAAAATTTATCATTCTTTGATGAGTATTATATTCATTAAATGATCCCAATCAACAAATGATTGCCAAAATAAAAATATAAATATAAATGTGCTGATTGGATAGAAGTAAAAAGAGAACACACATCGACAACTAAAACAAACTTGGTTATAAGAATCATATTGACCTGACTAATAGATTGAATGTCTATTGATGCAAGTTGGAATGGTGTTCATTATGGTGTGTTATGGTGTTCATAGTCGTTTCCGACACTACAACGTATATGAAGTCTTGGCTTTATCACGGATTAGATTTCATGGTGTAGTTTGACGAGAAATTTAGTGTTGTATTATAAGGCATTTGAGTCTCTTGGTATTCTTCTTAGATAAAGGTTTCTTGATGATAATATGGGACAATAACTTCCTCAACTGATTTCTACTTTTTATCTTCTTGAAAATCTTTTTCATACTCACTTTTGTAATGATTTTTCCCTTCAAGTTCTTTATCCCAACAATCTTCTAGAAGAACCACAACTAATTTGGACTCTTTATTATAATGCAAGAGGGCTGGATTTGTGGTTGCATTTGTTCCAATGAATATTCCAGTGTTGGCATGCATAGTTTCACTCATAGATGAGCACAAGGATATAAAGTATTCTGGATTTGTAGTTCCATTTGTTCCCAATGACTATTCTGTTGTTGGGATGCATGGTTTCACTCATAGACGAGCACACGAATATAATGTATTTCAATATATTCAAGGGTTAGGTATGCAGTTCAAAACATCAAGGAAGATTTGATTACATATCTTTGCCTTTTAATGTCCATATGGATATTTTCCTGCACTCTCATATTCAAAAGATCACATATCTAAGAGTGATTGTTAGCAAATGGACTGTCAGAGCAAGATCTCATCAAGGAACTTTCAAGATGAAATGAATTGAAGCGAGGGTGTACCATGATCAATGACCTTGCTGCTGATATTGTCTATCATGGCTATTGTGGTTGTTGGTGAGACACCTTATGCAAAAACAAATGGGGACAATCTTAATTTGACAATTCCCTTAGGTGGAGGTAACACGATTAAGAACTTCTTTGCTTCCTTCAAATGTCTTGTAATCTTGATTTTGGCCTAATATTTTCAAGAAAAGGGTGAGTTTTCGGCGAAGTACAACTCATGCTTTTACGACGAAACATGTTGCGGTTGTTTTGTAAATTTTCGCATCATTTTGACGAATCTGCGCCGAGAGTTTCGCATCGGTTGTGTGAGTTGCACCGACAGTTTTTCCTCATTTGAACGAGACACGCTGATTGGATAACGATGAAAGTTTTTAGCAAAAGTAAATTAACGCCAACGTCGATATAAAACAACAAAGGTCGCCAACCGTTTCGCTGCAAATGAGCGAACCACGCCGATCGCAGACAATTACAAGAGATCAAGGTCGAGCCTTTCACACAAGGAGCCAGATGCGAGGGTTGATAGTCGTAACCATGAACAGAGGAGGGATGATGAAACTCCTAGAAATGGAACGGTAGGGGCAAGAGAATGAAACACCACTGTAGAATTGTCAAAAGCGAATCCCCCCGTTGTTTCAACTCGAAAAAAGAGATTTGCAGGTCATGTATGAAATCCCAAATGGCATCACCTGGATTTACTGATGTTTTTCGTTGCCTTGGTTGCTGTGGTGAATACAAAGTCTCCAGAAGTTGGTAATCTGCTTTTGAGAATTATTATTTTCCAGCTTAAAAGGGCATTCAAACGCAATGACAATGTTGGTTTGCCTTTATCTTATTAGCTAATTTTTGGCCTTGTCAATTCCTGTTTTATTTTGAAACTATCTTTTGCATGATATGCTTATTTTATGTTTAACTATTATGCAGCCTTTGTTATTGGCAGCAAAAAAATTCATAGCTCATCGAGCGAACCAACAAGTTGCACATGAGCTCATTACTTTGGATGAGCTAAAAACTCGAGTCTATTTTATTGTGATTGGAGCAACAAACCGCCAAATAGTATTGACCCATCCCTTAGAAGGTTTGGAAGGTTTAAGTTGTGTATATAAACACTATGGTGCAATGTTGTCTTTCTATCTTTATTTGTTTATTTATAGTAAATAGTGTATAACTAACAACATGTTAAGAATTGTTTGATAGTTTGTTAAGGTGCCCAATGTTTGGAAAATGTCAAGAGGAACCTTCAAACGGTAAATCACTAATGTTTCAATGTTGTTTTGTAGGCTGTTGTTTTATGGATCACCTCGTTGTAGGAAGACTCCGCTTGCAAAAACCATTGCTAATGAGTGTCAAGCTGATTTCATCAGTGTAAAAGGCCTAAAATTATTAGCAACGTGGTTTGGAGAAACTTAGGTTAATGTACAAGAGATTTTTGACAAATCTCAACAATCTGCATCATCATGTATCTTGTTCTTTGATGAGCTTGATTCTATTGCCGCACATGTCAAATGTCGTATCTTTGATTGGTGTGATACTTGAGCATAGATTTACCCCTATCTTTGTTTATTCTACCTTTCCTCTTTTCCTACCAACATTCACTTTTCCCCTCCAAGGACAAATGCTAGTTGTTTTCTCTTTCCTTAAGGTCTAATAGACCAAATAGATGTAATAAACGTTAATCATATATGATAATTTGAAAAATATACATGTTATAGAATTTAACTTATAAATAGTCAACCACGATAAAAGTAAAGTGAACATCCACCTTGGGGGTTTTATGAGTCTGACATATATAGTTATACTTTTTCTATAGATTTATTAGAGCAAAATAAGACAGAGGAAGATGCCACCGCACCCTCTTGTGCTTTCTCTTTATTTGGTGTACTTTTTATTTGCCCTTTCACACGCTTCTTTTATGTAAAGGTCTTTGTCGCAGACTCGCAGGCCTTTTGGAGCCGAGCCGCCAACTTTATGTCGATGTCCCATTCATCGATTGAACCATCGTGGCTTTCCACCGCATATGTTATCAATTCAGCCAGAACCTTGGATACTCGCGTGCAAGCATTAGAACAGTGTGCCGACGAGCCACACGTTTTGCTCATTACCGCCAGCATTCGTATCGAGGCTTATACAATAGATTTACATAGTTAAAATGATATATAATATTTGCTTATGATTTTTTTGAGTTGCATATATTTAGGTGATCTCTTGAGATAGGTATGCAAGTTTATGGCTTATATCACATAGGAACTGGAGATTACTACTTAGATAATGATAATAAACCAATGCATGCCCACTTTTTTTTTTTGGTATCTACTAAGATTTTACCTATTGTGACTGAGGGTTCAAGGAAGGCCTAACCACGTAAAAACTAACTAAACAAAATAGACCTAAAAACTAACTAAACAAAATAGAGTTGGCTCACTGTAAAGACATAAAGGCACCTAGAGATAGGCTTATGGAGTTTATATTTCCATGTTTATATTTGATTCTAAGTCTAGGAGTATATATTCATGTTGGAGATTCTATTGAATATATTCCTCTAACTACCTTGGCGTGGCTTTGGGTTGAGGCTTGACCTCTTTCTTAGTAACCCTCGCTTTCAAACCCAAATTAAGGCATCATACTTTACTTCCATCATCTCAATCTTTCTAAGAATGGTGTCCTAAGTTGTGAAATCATTTTCTTCCATAGCATGGGTGAGCAAAGACTTAACTATCCAATATATGTGTGTGTGTGTGTGTGTGCATATGCATATATGTATATGCATATGTACGTGTGTGTGTGTAGTGTGTATATGTATATGTGTATACATATACACACTACACACACACACACGTACATATGCATATACATATATGCATATGCACACACACACACACACACACACACATATATATATGTCTTTTACACTTTGGTGGAATGGCTTCGAGAAAACCATTTGTTTGGAATCCAATTGTGTGCTTCTCTATGAACCTACATTGTTGAAGTGAAAAATTCCTTGTTAATGTTCTTTGTTCCAAACCACTAATCTCCTTGATAACAACTTCAGAATGAGAGGTATGGAAGTGCCTAGCCATAGAGATGGCTTCCTGTTGTGAATGGTTAATTTTCCTAGGTGTTTGTCGAGGAGGAATGTTTACCTTTCAAGGTTGACCATGGTAGATATGGTTGAGATGTCCCTCTCCCTCCTTTAATGGCATCTTCCCTTTATGGTCCTAGCGTGATCTATTTCTTGTCATCTTATCATTCTCTTTCTACTAAGTCTTGTGGAGGTAGACTACTCTCACTACCAAGCTTCTTATAAAGCTTAAATGGGATGGATGAATTGTGTGGGAATCTCCAAAGCTAGAGCCTAATATCCCTTGTGCTACACCACCTGCCATTGAAAGTAATCCATTGATGCGACCTCAAAATATTTTCCCTAGAATCGAGATTTGATTTCCCTAATTATTATTAACCTACTCTCTCAAGTTGGTCCATTGGATGGCCCTTCCTAAGATCTACTCACTTGGAATGAGTAGTCATAAGCTAAGTTAAGTCATTTTAAGGATTTGCATTCTAAGAAGACATGAAATTTCACACTAGTAAATCCCTTTCTAGTATTTATTTCTTCTGTATGAGCATGTCTCTAGAGCCAGATCTTTCCACTAGTGCTTAGCATGAGAGAGGCACGATGTATCATGATGCCAAGATAGAAAGATGGCGAGAGAGTTTGGATAATGACATAAAGATGGTGTCAAGTGGAATAACTCCCGAAGTTGACTTTTATTCAATGCATGGGCACTTATTTATACATTCATAATGACTGTTGGATTCCATGTTCCAATGTCTCTTTGACTACCTATGGAGACTCTTCATCTCCTTTATTTCAGTTACATTATTTACAATGGAACCATAATCTTTGAGGATTAAGTTTCCAACATTCCCCCCCTCTTAATTTGAAGGAATATTACTAAGTTCGATTATGTTTCTAAACCTTTCAAACTTTTCTCATCCAAGTGATTTGGTGAATATCTCTTCAATTTGGTTGTTTGTAGAACAATGTCGTAGATGAACTGTCTTGGCCTCTACATGATATCGAATCAAATGGTACTTTTGTGTTGATGTGCTTGATTCAATCATGGAATCTAGGATTCTTGGCCAATTTTATTGCAGAAGTGTTGTCGATCAATAAGGGAGTGGAGTTCTATTGCTTCTCCTGCAAATATTCAAGTATCTTCCTGATCCATGCAATCTCTTTCATTTATTCTGCAGCAGCCACATATCCATCCTCTATTGTCGAATCTACTGGAACTAATTGTTTGTGTGATCTATACGAGATAGTTGTTGATCCAAGACTCATTGTGTATCCAGAAGTGGACACTCTTGTCTCTTTGTCACCATCAAAATATAAATCAAGGTACCTAATAAGTTTGAAGTCATTCGCCTTAGAGTATCTGAGTCCAAATTCTTAAGTCCCCTTCAAGTATATTCGAACCCTTTTTGCAGCAGACTAGTGTCCTTCACAAGGTTTGTGCATGAATCTTGAAAGAATGCCAACAACATATGAAATATCTAATTTGGTGGTGGTAAGGTAGATAAGGATTCCTACAAGCTGGCGGTACTTGGTTGCATCCTCTAATTCTTTTCCTTCAATTGATGTGAGCTTCATCTTTTGTTCCGTTGGAGTTGAGAGAGGTTTGCATTCTGTCATGCAAACTTTATTCAACAATTCTCTAGCATACTTCTTCTAGGAGATGAATATGTACTGAGTATATTCAAACAATTCTCTAACATACTTCTTCTTTAGTATATTGAGTGACTTCAATTCCTAAGTAGTAATAAAGGTGTCCTAGATCTGTCATTTCAAATCCCTTCTTCAGATCTTCCTTTATGGACACCATATAACCTCCATTGTTCCCTGTTATCAAAAGGTCAGCTACATACACTAGAAGAAACACAACAAATCTTCCAACTTTCTTTATAAACAATGTTGCATCATCAAGATTATAGTCTTTGAAATTCAACTTTAGAATATGCTCGGTTACATTTTCATACCATGCTCAAGGTGCTTGCTTTAGGCCATACAAGGACTTGACAAATTTGCATACCTTTTGTTCTTGTCCCTTCAAAACAAATCCTTCTGGTTGAGACATGAAGACATTTTCTTTTAAGTATCAATTCTAGAAAGTTGTTTTTACATCCATCTGGTGGAATTTCCACACATTTTGTGTAGCCAAAGACAATAATGTGTGGATGGTAGCCCCTTTTCATGTGGGGGAGAACATCTCTTCATAGTCAATTCCTTCTTTCTATGCATAGTCTTTTTCCATGAGCCTTGCTTTGTGCTTGTCAAGTGAGCCATTTGATCTGTATTTGTTCTTGTATACCCACTTGCATCCAATTGGTTTGGTTTCAACTAGAGGGTCAACTAGCTTCCAGGTTCCATTATTCATGAATGCATCATACTCATTCTGCATGGCTTCTTTCCACTCATAAAAAGTAGCGGCCTCTTTAAAGGAAGTTGGTTCAAAGTTAGCAAATAAATTCAATTCACTATCAAGTGAGAAATCCATGCCATCACCTGAGTTATCTGCTTCCTCTCTATCTTATTGTCTAGTTGAGTTTCTTGTTCTTGTATTTCCAACTTCATCCATATGGACACTTTCAAGTGTCTTTATGACCCATTTAGGAACTTTCTATGATGGTCCAGGTTGATCAACTTATGGTACTTCATTTCCTTGAAGGTTCAATCCTCCAATCCTCTCAATCACATCATCCAACTGAACCTCTTGTTCATATGAAGTGGTTGAAACTTCTTCTTCATGAGTTTCTTCATGAGGGGGTGTTGGTGATTCAAAAGGAAATTCCACATATTGATCCCGATCTAAGATAGAGATCCCCCCTTCAAGATTTCGAATTTCATTATCAACTTCATAATATGTATTTAGATGGGAAAATTTCTCCAGATGATCAAGTTGTTTTTCAACAGACTGGTCATTTTTATTAGTTTCAAGAAAAATGACATCCCTGGAAATAACAAACTTCTTGTTTATTTCATCATACATATGGTATGCCTTTGAGGTGTCTGAATACCCCAATAAAATGCATTTTCTAGTTGGAGCACCAAGCTTGTCTCTTTGCTCCTTTGGTATTAAGGCATAGCAGGTGGAACCAAAAACCCCCAGATGCCTCACCAAAGGAAGGTGGCCATACCACATTTCATGTGGCGTCTTGTCTTCAAGAGCATGAGATGGACTTCTATTTATCAAATAGGCTACACACACTACTGCATCACCCCAAAACATCAGTTTTACATTCTTGAAAAACATCATTGAGCACACCATATTCATTGTGGCTCTGTTCATTCTTTCTACCACACCATCTTGTTGAGGATTATAAGGGACTGAAGTTTGATGTGTAATCCCATGTTGATGCAGATATGCCTCAAAATCATTAGAGGTATATTATTTTCCATTATTACTATGAAGTGTGCTAATATGAGATTGTGCTTGATTTTCTATCCATGCATGAAAGTTATTGAATGTTTGAAATGATTTGTATTTTTTCTTTAACAAGTATATCCAACACATTCAGGTGTAGTCATCAACAAAGGTCATAAGGTATCTATTACCATTGACATAAAGAATAGGCATAGTTATAAGATCAAAAATTTCTTCTTACTTTTGATTTTGTTTAACACATAATTTAATAAATATTGAGAATTGTATATAGAGAGAGACAGATGATTTATTTCATATATATATATATATATATATATATAATTTCATGGATTGGATACTATATGTATTAATTATAATGTACATGTCATTGTAAAATTTTTAATAAAATAATTTATTTCAATAATATAAAATTAATGTAATATATATTTTTAAGAGGTTAAACTTTAATTCATTGTAGTATTGGTTTTATGTATGGGATTAAGATTAGATGTTATTAGAAAGTTATTTTTGAGACTAGAGTAAGAGTGGAAGTCCACCTCTTTACATATGAAGTCTAAATTATTTAAGCTAACTTGATTTTCTTTAAATAATGGTGATAAATAACTATTAACTTATAATAGATTTAACCACTTTAAAAAAATAAGATAATATATTTTTACTTAAATATTTAAGCATATATATATTTTATATATTTCACTAAAGGGTTGGTGCAAGGTAATGCTACCCAATTATGACATGTTAGTTGTAATGGAACACAACTTTATAGAGCACAATGTAAAAAGATGAAATGTAACCTTTATTTATGGAAAATTACTATAACTTCAAGAAAATAGTATTCTCCTAAGATTGGTATGATCTTTTTTTTAGCGTTAGACCTTGGGTTGGCATGTAAACACTAAAGTTTAAAAAAAATGCAGAGTTGTAATTAACATGTGTCTTTTGTGCAGCACTATTTTTCCAAAACTTTTAATTTCAATTTTACATTTCTTTTTCGTTTTCAAAATAGATGAACCAATCAAAAGTAACAAAGAAAATAAGAAAGCTATGTTTTTTACGAATTTGACATATGACCAAATAAAAATATAAAACAAATTTTTTTTCGTAAAAAGATATATTATATTTGGAATTCACACATAAATCTCTATCACTTTGTGCAATTTCATTAGCAACAAACCATTCTAGCATATGTAGATTTGAAATTCAAAAACACATAAATGAAATAATGGATGTGTTTTGTTAGTTGCAATCCCATGCCACAAGTTTGACAATCAGGACCTAAAACCAAAGCGGACAACCCATCCACCATGTAGGTGAAAAAATTCATCTGTGCCAAAAAAAAATCAAATTTGAAATGTACATATTAATAATGCACACATATTTGTATACAAAAAATAACACAAGCGTGTTATTTTTCCCTAACTTTTAATTTTTCCCCACTCTCTTTCTCTTTGTATCTCTCTAACCCAAACTCTCTCTCCCATTGTTCGTAAACCCCATCCTCTATAACCCCCTCACTCTTTCTCCTTCTCTCTATCTAACCCTTATCCTCCTCCCATCGACCACTAATTACTCTCTCTCTCTCTCTCTCCCCTAACCACCACCTCTCTCTCTTTATCTCTCCTACTCCCCATATCCCTAAGCCCATCCCCCTATCTCTATCTCTCCGCGCCCCAACCCTAACCCCCACCTCTTTCTCTCTCACCCCCCCTCTCTCTTTTTCTCTTTCTCGCCCACAAAACCCTACTCCCAAAACCTTAACCCCCTTGATCTATCTCTCTCTTTCACAACCCCCCTCCACTCCCTACTCATAATTCCCCCACCGCCACCCCCCGCCCCCCGCCCCTCTCTCTCTCTCTCTCTCTCTCTCTCTTCCCTCCCAATATCTCGATTCCTCTCCCCCATACACCTAACCCCCCTCTCTCTATCTTTCCTAATCCACCTTTGTAATATAACTAGAGTAAATTAGTAAATTAAATAATTTAAATATTATTTGGTTATTGTTATTAATTAAATGTCGACCTTAGCATGACACGCCATTCAAATGTGTCTCTTCAATTGCATTTAATGTCGCACATTCTCTTTTTAAAATCATCATCTTCAATAATAAATATTTATCTTTTGGAAATGCCATTCCAAGTTGGTATCAGAGCGTGGGGAGATGCATGCAGAGATAGTGAGGGATGTAGGGGTGAGGTGAGGCTGCCTATAGGAGTATAGAGGTGAGTGTGGGAGAGGGCGTAGGGATAGAATGGAGCATGAGAGGTAAAGCAATACATGGATTGTTATGGGGGAAGGAGTGAAGGGGAAGTTGGGGAGTATGTAGGATGTGGAGCGATGGCATGAGGATGAGAGTGTTGAATGAGGATGAGTGGAGAATGAAGGAGTGCACGGGATGTGCAGGGGAAATGAAGAGGATGGAATATGAGAAGTGTTGGAGGAATGGAAATTCCGAGAAGGATGTTGAGGATGAATTATGAGAATATGAACGCTCTTTCCAACCTGCATCCTGCACTCGCCACTCCACACTTCTATTCCTATCTCCATATCTACCTAACTCATCAATTCACGCGCCAGCCCTCCTCTCATACCTCCCTACTCTCCCCACACCACGGCTCCATGCCCCTCCCTGCAACCCCCTACCACTTCACTCCCTTCCCCCATCTCTTCTCCATAGGGTTTTGAAACCCTACATCTGAGCTCTAAATATATGTGTGTGTGTGTGTAATATTAAAAATATTATTATTATCAATATTTTTAAACCATTTAAAATATTAAAATATTATAATAATAATATATTATCATTTTAATAATAAATTATTATTATAATTGATATTTTAATAGTAAATTTTTCACAAAAAATCTCTAAGACTATATCAAGATGAATACAAGGAACACAAAGAGAAACCCTCCAGAGAACAAGGATGTGACCAAGAAGTCATAATATGATCTCTAAAGTAAAGTTAACAAGTTTTTGGCAAAATTGGAGCAAAAAGAGGAGGACGTCCATGACATGAACATCAAACTTCAGTCACTCAGAGACCAAGTTAAAGGATTCAATAGCTCATATACAGGCCCAACCCACAACATTGTACACAAAATAAAGATCGACTTACCAAGATTCAATGGAAAAAATAATTGAGATGGGATTCAATGGGTTAGAAAAATCAAAAAATATTTTGCAATGTACAATATATATGAAGACGACGAAAAACTGAATGTTGCAGCAATGTACCTTGATAAATCTGCTTATGCCTTCTTCTTATGGTGGGACTCAGCAATGAGAGGAGGAAGATTGTTGAGAGACTGGGACACCTTTAAGAGAAAAATATTTAAATGATTTCAAGACATGGAAGAAGTTGAAATATACAGCAAGCTCACGCTTTTACAACAAGATGGAACCGTGGATGAATATTTTGGCAATCTATTGGTGTTGGCGACTCATGTCCAAGATGTACCTAAAGAATGACTCCTACAAATTTCCATTGGTGGGATGAAATAGAGTATCCAAAACGAGATAAAATTATTAGATGTCAAAGACGTGGAACAATCTCGTCAAAAAGAAAAACTAATTGAAGAGAAACAGAAATCACAACGTTCATCGGTTTATATCCCACTCCACCTAAGATCAAATGGAAAAAAGGACGACAATCCCTGTCGTAAGTGTAATGCCCCAAATTGGCGTCCGGGACACAAGTGCAAAAACAAGAATTTATTCTTGTGTGAAAAAAATGATAATGACGACAATAATAATGAAGAAGTTGGTGACACATCTCCTTCTGATGCAAAATCAGAT
The DNA here is from genome assembly GCA_027924585.1 of Larix kaempferi. Taxonomy (NCBI): domain Eukaryota; kingdom Viridiplantae; phylum Streptophyta; class Pinopsida; order Pinales; family Pinaceae; genus Larix; species Larix kaempferi. The sequence goes on along the minus strand of BSBM01001946.1, from coordinate 624,705 downwards.
AGCGATGAATCCAACATAGAGGAATCTAGCGTCACCCCAACGCTCTCAGTGGCTACAATGACATGTATATCTCAACTCCAAACTCTCAAAATGTTTGGCCATATCAAGAACACTAAAGTGACCGTGTTGGTCGACGATGGGAGCACACACAACTTCATAGACTCCAAGGTAGCAAAACATTTATATATATTCAGCTACCCTACCTCCAGCTTCCAAGTATCAATACTAAGGAACAAAACCACTTCGTGTGACAAGAAATGCATAAAGTAGAACCAGATATAAAAGACTACCAGTTAAGATCGCCAATGTATTATATGGGAATCGAAGGGGTTGACATTGTTTTAGGTGCCCAATGGTTGGAAACACCAGGCACAATGGGATTAAATTTACAAGAACACTTTATAAGATTCTATAAGAATGGGAGAAAGTACAAGCTTTATGGTATCAAATCTCCCCCTCCCCAGATTGTCTCATCTAATAAGATGCAAAAAATGATAAAAAATGGAGTCAATCTTTCTTCTTACATTGCTATGCTATGGAAGGGGCAGATGATGAAAATCAAAATTCTGATCTAAGGCAATTAGAACAACTTCTGGGGGAGCATAGTGACATTTTCCAAAACCCTCCCCATGGCCTCCCCCCCCACATTCTAGGGATCATATCATAGAGTTAATGTTAGGCTCAGCTCCAATTAGAAAAAAATCATATAGACAATCTCACATATACAAGTTAGAGATGCAACGACTGGTGCAAGAATTATTAGACACTGGCATAATATCACATAGTACGAGTCCCTTCTCTGCACCAGTCATACTTGTCATGAAGAAGGATGGATCATATAGAATTTGCATTGATTATCGAGCGTTAAACAAAGTCACCATTAAAGATAAATTTCCATTCCCTTTGTCGACGAATTGTTGGATGAGCTCTATGGTGCAAAACATTTTTCAAAATTAGTCTTAAATTCATAATATTATCAAATACGAATTTGAGAAGAAGATGTCCCCAAAACCGCTTTTTGTACCCACACAGGCTTGTACGAATTTTGAGTGACGTCGTTTGGATTATCCAACGCTCCCGCAACATTTCAAGCAGTAATGAATGACTTGTTTCGTCCATACCTAAGGAATTTCGTGCTATTCTTCTTTGATGATATCCTTGTTTATAGCAAAAACTGGAACTCACACCTCAAGCACGTAGAGACAGTATTGAAGCTCCTAGAATAAAACAAGTTTTACGCTAACAAATCGAAATGCATTTTTGGGCAAAAAGAAATACAATTTTTGGGGTGTATTTTTTTAGTCGAAGGGATCAAGGTCGATCCCAAGAAATTTGTGGCAATCACTGAGTGGCCTTCTCCCAAATCAATCACATCATTAAGGGGATTTCTTGGTCTGACATGTTATTATAGAATATTTGTTTGCAACTACGCACAAATTGTGGCACCCTTAACATCGCTGTTAAAAAGGGATGCTTTCAAATGGGATTAGGATGAAGAATTTTTTTTTGAAAAGTTGAAAACCCTAATGACATCCACTCTAGTACTAGTAGCCCCATATTTCACAAAAACATTTATCCTTCAATGTGATGCGTTAGGGACAAGTGTAGGAGTTGTGCTCATGCAAGATAAACATCCCATCACATTCGAAATTCAGAAGTTAAAACCAAGTGAGCAAACAAAATCAACTTACGACAAATAAATGTTGGCAATAATGCATTCCCTAGTTAAGTGGAAGCAATATCTATTAGGGGGGTATTTCCTGTTAAAACATACCACAACAACCTAAAGTATTTTCTAACCTAGAAAAATATCTCTCCAAAACAACAGAAATGGGTGAGCAAAATACAGGTTTTTTATTTCAACATTTTGTATAAAAAGGGTAAGGAAAATGTGGTTGCAAACCGCTTATCAAGGAAGCATGAAAGTGATGCCTCACTATGTGCCATTTCCACAGTTGTTCCTGAATGGATTTTAGAAGTCCAAACTGAGTATGTGAAAGACCCAAAGACAAGGAAACTAATTGAGGAAGTTGAAAGAAACAAAGCAACAAACTCCAAATACTCATGGGCGAAAGACATACTATGCTACAAACAAAGGATATATTTACCCATTTCCTAAAAATTCAAAACTCAAGTCTTAAGAGAGAACCATGATTCTACGACAGTCGGCCATGTTGGGTTCTTTAAGACAGACCACAATATTCATGAGTCCTTCTTATGGAAGGGAATGAAGACCGATATCTGGAAACTTTGTAGTTGAATGTGATACTTGTCAAAGGCAGAAGTTTGAAACAGTGGCTTCTCCCGGGTTTCTCCAACCCCTTCATATCCCAGCCTAGAAATGGTCTGAGATATCCATGGATTTTACCACCGGTCTTCCTACATTAGAAGGAAAGGATAGCATATTCATAGTCATTGACCGATTAAAAAAATATGCTCACTTCATTAGTATTTCATCAAAAGAAAAATCCATCCAAATCATATATAGTTATGTAAAGAATATATTTAAGTCCCATGGGTTTCCCAAAGTTATCGTTAGTGATAGGGACCCTAAATTTACTAGCAACTTTTGGAAAGAGTTGTTCCACCAAGTTGGGACTTCATTAAATATGAGTACCTCTTACCATCCCCAGACATATGGACAAACTAAAGTCATTAATAAATGCCTTGAAGGATACCTTAGGAATTTCGTGAACGACCACCAAAGTCAATGGGTACATTGGCTCCACCTTGCAGAATGGTGGTACAATAGTACATATCATACAATGGAAAAAATATCCCCTTTTGAAGCCTTATATGGGTATCCTCCTCATACAACAAAGGAATATGTTATTAACAATTTCAAAGTTCCAGCATTAAAATATTATCTGGCGACATCCGATGAGGTCATCTATATCTTGAAGAACCATCTTGAACAAGCAAGAAACATCATGAAGCAACAAGCCGACTAAAAAAAAATGATCGAGAATTCAAAGTAGGTGATTGGGTGTATTTTCGTCTCCAACCATACAAACAAAATTCACTTAAAAACTCCAAAAATCGTAAACTTGCACCAAATTTCTATGGCCCATATCAAGTATGGAAGTGAGTAGCACAAGTGTCTTATGCCTTGGACATACCAAACAAAGGGAAAATACATGACATTTTCCATGTGTCCTGCTTAAAAAAGAAATTGGGTCCAACTACTCACATACAAACAGATTTACCTATCCTAGATGACGAAGGAAAATTGGTGCTAGAACCTGAATGCATTTCAGAAATTAAAACCAGAACACTTCATTCCAGATCCATTAATGAATACCTTATCAAGTGGAAAAACTTACCAAACAATGAAGCTACATGGGAAAATGAATATTTTGTTTGCATCACCTATCCTTACCAATACTTCGTGGACAAAGTATTTTAGAGAGGGATGACTTGTAATAGAACTAGAGTAAATTAGTAAATTAAATCATTTAAATATTATTTTGTTATTGTTTATTAATTAAATTTCGGCATTAGAAGGACACACCATTCAAATGTATCTCTTTAATTGTATTTAATGCTGCACATTCTATTTGTAAAATCATCATCTTCAATAATAAATATTTATCTTTTGGAAATACCATTCCACCCTTCCCCTACCACTAACCTCCCCTCATCTCTCTCTCTCTCTCTCTCTCTCTCTCACCCCTACCCCCCCTCTCTCTACCCCTACCCCCCTCTCTCTCTCACACACACTTACTCCCCCTACCCCTAACTCCCCCCACTCTCTATATCTCCTAATCTACCTTCCCCCTTTCCACTAAAAACTCATGCTCATCTCTCTTTCTCTCTATCTTTACCACCTACTCATCTCAATACCAATAACATTCCCTCCTCCCTCTCTCTCCCCTCCTCCTCATAACCCTTACTAACCACCTCTCTCTCTCTCTCCTCCACCTAACCCTAACCCCCACCCCTCTCTCTCTCTCTTCATCAACCCCCCAAAACCCCCTATCTATCTCCCCTAATCCCCCTCCCCCTACCACCAACCACTTACATCCCTTTATCTATTTCTCTCCCTCTCCCCCCTACTCCCCCTACCCTTAACCTCCTACCCCTCTCTCTATCTCGTGCTCTCTCCTACTTCTACAACTAACCACATACCCCTAACTCTCTATCCCCTACTCCCCATACTCCTAACCCCCTCTCTCTCCCCTATTCCCCCTACCCTTAACCCCCATATTTCTCTCCTAATCCCTCTCCCCCTACCACTAACCATGCCCCCAATATCTCTCTCTCTCTCTCTCTCTCTCTCTCTCTCTCTTTGTCTCTCTCTCTCTAAACCCCTAATATTCAATAACTCTATCTCTCTCTAAAACCCTAACCCCTCAATCTATCACTCCCTCTCTCCCCTACTCCCCCTACACATAACCCCTGACCACTAGCCACCACTACTCCCCCTACACATAACCCCCTACCACTAGCCACCACCACTCCCCCCCATCTCTCTCTCCTATATACTGCACCCACCCCTAACCCCCCTCCCTCCTGCCACTAACCATGCCTCTCTCTCTCTCTCTCTCTCTCTCTCTCTCTCTCTCTCTCTCTCTCTCCTCCCCCCTCTCTCTCTCACTTACACCCCCTACCCTTAACCCCCCCCTCTCTCTCTCCTAACCTCCTTTCCACCTTCCCACCAATAACCCTTGGTCATCTCTCTTTGTATCTCTTTGTTCCACCCTACTTGTCCCACTAACAATAACCCCCTCTCCCTCTCTCTCCCCTCCTCCCCATAACCCTTACTAACCCCCTCTCTTGCAATATATCTCCCCTACTCCTCCACCTAACCCTAACCCCTAACCCCCAACCCTCTCTCTCTCCATAAATCCCCCCAAAACCCCCCCTCGCCATCCTAATACCCCTCCCCACTACCAGTAACCACCTGCATCCCTCTATCTCTCTCTCTCTCCCTCTCCCCCCTACTCCTCCCCCTACCCTTAACCACCCACCCCTCTCTCTATCTATCAGTATCTCTCCTATTCCTACCACTAACCACCCCTCCCCTCCCTCTCTCTCCCATATTCCCCCTACCACTAACCCCCCCTCTCTCTCCTAATATGCCTCCCCACTATCACCTCTCTCTCTCTCTCTCTCTCTCTCCCCCCCCCTATTCTGATGTCTCCTCCCCCTGCCACTAAATTCTCTCTCTCTCTCTCTCTCCACCTAACCCTTGCTAACCCTCTATCTCTCTCTAAACACCTCCCCGTCCCTTTCTCTCTCTCTATCCCTCTCCCCCCTACTCTTTCCATACCTTTAACCACCACCCTACTCCCTCTCTCTCGATCTCTCACCTACTCCTACAAATAACCACCACTCCCTAATATCTCCCTCTCTCTCTCTCTCTCTAAATTACTAACCCCTTGATCTATCCATCTCTCTCCCCTTCTCCCCCTACCCATAACCCCATACCACTAACAACTTACTCTCCTCCCTCCCTCCGCTGATCTCTCTCTCCTACTACACCCACCCCTAACACCTCCTCCCCATCTCTCCTAATCCCTCTCCCCCATACCTCTAACCACACCAAATCTCTCTCTCTCTCTCTCTCTCTCTCTCTCTCTCTATCCCCAAAACCCCCACTCCTCACCCTCGTAACCCTACTCTCCCTCCCCCCCTCCCCATTTCCTCCCCCCTCCTCTCTCAACCTTCCCTCCCTCCCTCCCTCTGTCTCTCTACCCCCAACCACCCACGCCTCACACTCCTATCTCTACCTCCCCACTCTATATATTTCTCTCTCCTACCACCCCTACCCCTAACCCCCCCCCTCTTTGTCTCTCCTAATCCCCCTCTCCCCTACTACCAACCTGTTAATGCTTAGAAAAATCCTCACGCCAACAGTACGGGTTGTCCCCAGTGAGAAATACCAATCGGACTTCTTACTGTTTGGAATAGGGAACCCATCCAGATTCTAGCCCAACTATCGTTCACTTATTAGGGATTTTTCTATTTGCAACCTAGTAGGACATTTAGAGTTTTATTATTATTGAATGAGATGAACATTTCTCTAATTTACGGTGCAAACTAAACTAACCTAATCTTCCCTTGCAAGGAGTGAAATTTATGAGAGCGAGCACCAAATGAAGCATGATACATTCTAATAGTAGATAACCATCGAACATCAAATATATCACAAGTACAAAGTGAGATTAAATACTTAGATAGCTACAACATAAAACCAATTTGCATTCATAGCTCATAGAGAGTAAAATAATATTGCATTTATCACATACACAATAAGCAATAAAGAACCATCAGAGTAATCCAATAGGTAAATAGAACAATCTTACTGCATATGCAACACAGGAGAATGGGAATTTAGTTCCATAGCATCCATCCATCCAATAAATACAACTCCCAATGTGAATTTTGAGCATGGTAATTGTCTATTCATATTCAAAAATAGTTCATATAGAATGAGTAGCCAAAACTCTTTAAGCCCAAAAAGTCCTCTTCTCTTTACCCAATCTTTCTTTTATAGTTTTCCCTAGACCCTTAGGTGACTATTGGACAACCTTCAAGGAAGTTACAAATATTGAGAATCCAACAACATGTCTCTTTGTATTTACATTATTAAATAGAAAATTATAGGAAAAATTAAAGTTACATCATTGAGCTAGGGAATTTCCTTGAGCTTCAATAAAATTATCCCAAAGCTCACAATCACAAGATATCACATTTAATTGTTGAGGTTATAGAAAATGAAGAGCGACTTCATGATTGACCACTTCTCTAGATAAAGAAATTAGGCCCTTTATTGTTGAGTTGTGTCCTGTAGTCAGATACAAAGCCTTCAACATGGTTTTCCCATTCTGCTCCTATAAAACCTGTAAAGTGATATTGTCATTACCTTGAATGTCTCCCAAGTCATCATCTTTGATTGTTCTAAGTTCCTCTAGTATTTGAGCTTTTGGAATGGGCTCCTTAAACGTTCTAAGAGGAGGCACATGACACTTCTCGAATTTTTTAGCTATGTTTTGGTGCACTTCCTTACACTTCTCCATCGATGTTGCAAGCTCCTTCTATAAATTTTGCTTAGCTTTGTCTCAATTATCTAAAGTGGAATAATTGAGATGCATCTCTTCTATTTTTCACTTGGGTAAATTAGGTGGAATTTTTGTATGTGGCTTGTGCCATGCTACCACCTTTTTCAATATCCCTTTTACATTGGTGATCTTGAGACTAGTACTATTTTGGGCAGCCTTTGATACTTCTTTGAGCTTGGAAGCTATCTTATGAACCTCGAATAGATGCTCTGTAATCAATTCCTGAGAATGAAATAGTTGTCCCTATAGAGCAATTGCACAACTACAAAAATGATCTAGTCCTTGCCTCTCTTCTCTGGAAGCAATTAGCTCGGCTATTAACAAGTCATTTTCTTGTTGCAGAGTTCCTATTTGAGCTTCAAAATCCAAATTTCTAGCTGTCAAAATCTCGATCCACTCTGTCGACTTGCCTTCTTTGTCTCAGTTCTCCCTTATCTATGCATTCATGGTTGTTTTCTCTGCCTTGAGTTCTTCAACTTGAGCGGGTAGAGAATCATTTTCTACATGTATTCTCTAAGCCATGTCTATTTCATTCCATTTTTTGACCTCCATGGTTTTGCATTGGTGTTTCAAATAAACCCCTTCATTTCTACCCTGCAAGAGACGGTCCTTCAATTTGTTAATTTTTGTCTTACTTTTTTTAATATATTGCAGCAGTTTTTGGATATTATCTCAACCTACCATAGTGGTATCCACACCTATAGATGTAATCATTTATGGTTCCTTATATGTTCCTTCAAACACTAGGACTTCTTGAGTGGTGACGAAATCTGATCGCTATGACATCTTGAGTTTTTTTTTTCAGTTTTTTTTATGAAGGATGCAGATGCAGTCTATCATATAGGAAGACATGTGAAACTCTATTTTGTTTGCAAGAATGCTAGCTTGTGATTTTCTAATGGCCTCCTCCATGTTCCTAAAATGATATCTACCCAATTGAAATGTGTAGAGCGCATTGTGACATGGTGTAGAAATGGGGTCAAACTAAGCTTGAAGTGTGTGTCACTAGTAAGTCCATATATCCTGCACAAAAGAGATGCAACAACTCTATAAGGGGATCTCAATAGTTTGGTTTCATATTATGCACTCTCCTTCTGATGAAATTGTTTTTTAGGAAGCCACATCTTCTTGATGAATTCAAGATAGTCTAGCTGCAGGCTTTCAATCCATTCCCCAATCAGGTATATTCTTCCATCAAGAGTCGATAGGCCTTTTCTAGGTGTGTTGGCTAAAATGAGGTGATACCTTTGCTTGAAGCGTCTTTCACCATATGGGACAGAGCATCAATATGAGGTATAATCTAGCATATTACTTTTGCACAAAGGAACAATTCAGCTCTAGCAGTTGTTTTCTGGAGCCCTAATATTTGTTAATTTTTTATCTTTTAATTCGAAGTTGTAGTAGTACTTGAAATCAATGAACAATAATAAACATAAGCATTCACATGCGACACATAAATTTACCCTAGGGAAAATATCTAGTACTGGAGGGAGAAAACCCCAACAAAATCTTCCTTAGAATATTAATAGATAGTAGAGAATGTCTTTACAATGAGCAGAATACATCAAGCACCCCTGATGCATTATCAGAGAGAAATACCAAGCATCACTGGTGCAATATTAGAGCAAGAGAGAATATGGAAGAATAGAACTCAAAATAATATCATGCACAAATAAAAATGCATTTCCTTCAAGAGAGAAGAGAATTTGCTTCGACAATGAATTCATCAATCATGTATAACAGATATATATCATTCTTCTCATGCTTTGACTTCTATTTTTATCTTCTGAATTTAGGATGAACTCACCCTTCATTTGGATGCTAGGTCACTTAGTCAGGAGGCTAACTCAAATGTTGGCATGCGAGTGTCATAACTTAAGTGTTGTAAATCAAGTGTCGCAACTCAGGTGTCGTAACTCAAGTGTTGTCTTTTATTTTAACTCAAGTGTTGACATGCAAAACACTTTAGTTAACTAGATCTTCTTTATTAACACTTAGTTAACTCTTTTAACTAAAGTCTTTCTTGATAACATAACTGAAGTGAACAATTTGAATTCTCCTTTAATTAAACGAAGTCTTTCTTGTTAACATCACTGAAGTTTAGCAATTCAATTTCTCTCTTATTTAACTGGAGACTTTATCATTACTGAGAAAATCGAGTTCTCTCTTATCTTATCACATATTATCTTTATCTCTTGCCTTATCTGCATGGTCCACATGTGCCAACTTTAATTTATCCATCATATCAAATATACTGAGGATATTTTTCCAATGATGTGATCATCTTGTTTTGCTCTCATTCCAAGTGATCATATGCTAAAGTAATTCACTCTAGAGGTGGCCAATCTCTAGAGGAGACTTAAAAGATAAACCATGGTTAGTAGTACATCACACACCATTCATGCTTCAACACGCAAAGAATTACCTCAAAACATGAGGATCATCCTTGACACACAAGACCTTAGCATTGCCAAGCAAGATTGTACAAAATCATCACTTTGTCATATGTCAAAGTACTTACCTCAACACATGAGGCTTATTCATTCTTGAGTCCAACTCAATGTTCTTCTCCAAGTTTCCTAAGTCCAACTCAGGATCCTATAAGGCACTACCTTGACACATGAGGCTCAATCCTTGCACACAAGATTGACTTGGAGAATGACTCATGATGTTGTAAATTTAATGCTCCCTCTGATTGAGGGAGGCATTCTATGCCATGCCAATCTTGTCTTGGAAGTACCTATACTTCGTCAAGGGTAAAGGCTTAGTCATCATATATTCTATCTACTCACCAGTATCAATGTACTAAATTCTTATGGAACCTCTCTGGACCATGTCTCTGGTAGTGGAATTTCATCTCAATGTGTTACATCGCTTTCATGAAACACAGGGTTTCTGGGAGCTTGATTGAGGTCTAATTGTCAGAGCAAGTGAAATTAGTCTCAAGCTTCTCATCAAATAACCCAACAAGTAGCTTCCTAATCCACATAGATTCTCGGTAGGTGGTACTAGCTGTAATATACTCTACTTCAATAGTACTCTGGGCTACAGAGCCCTGCTTCTTGCTGGGCCAAGAGATCATAATTGATCCCAAGCTAAAAAAAAATCCGGATGTACTTGTTTGGTCCACAATACTACCACCCTAGTCAAAGTTAGAATAACCAAGTAGCATCACTCCTCCACTCGAAGCATATATGAGTCCATAAGCAATAGTACCTAGAATGTACCTAAGCACATTCTTGGCAGCAACCCAATGTCTATGTCATGGCTCAAACATGAATTGACTGAAGATACTCACATCATAACATATGTATGGTCTACTATGTCTCAAATACATCAAGGAACCAATGAGCTATCTATATATGTAGGATCCACTAGATCCAATATAGAATATGACTCATGTAGCTTCTTCATATTATAAATCATTGGTGTAGACACGAATTTATAATCCATCCCCAAACTCACACAACAAATCAACTGTGTACTTTCCTTGTGAAAGAAAGATATCATCTTTCCTTTTCCAAAATTCCAGAACAAAAAAGTAGTGCATAATACCCAAGTCTTTCATTTCGAACTCAGAAGTGAGCTCCCTCTTGCATCGAGCTATTTGTTGTTCCTCTCCTGTAAGGAACAAGTCATCAACATAGAGAACCAAGATCAATGGTTGGTGCTTCACAACCTTGAAGTATAGGTTGGGGTTAGCTTTGCTTTTGGAGAATCCCAAGCTCTGAAGATAGTTTTCAATCCTTGAATACCAAGCCCTCAAGGCATGCTTAATCCCATACAAGGATTTCCTAAGCTTGCATACATGGGACTCCTTCCCATGAACTACAAACCCCTCAGGTTGTTGTATGTATACTTCTTCCTCAACTTCACCATTGAGAAAGGTAGTCTTCACATCCATCTGGTGAAGTTTCCACTCTAGAACTGAAGCAAGGGAAATTATGGCTCAGATAGTAGTGTTCTTCGCCATAGGAGCAAATGTATCATCATAGTCTATTCCTTCTTTATGTGAGAAACCACGAGACACAAATATTTCTTTATACTTTTCAATATTGCCACTAACTACATGTTTGATTTTATAAATCCACTTGGAAGTTACTATTGACTTCCCTTCATGTTTAGGAACCACTTCCCACACATCATTCTTCATGATGGATTTGTATTCTTCCACCATGGAATTTTTCCATACCTGCTACTTAGTATCCTCTTCATATGTGGTGGGTTTTGAATCACTGATGTGACTCATCTCTGCAACATATCCTAAAAATATTTAAGGTTTATTTTTCTCTCTGGATGAGCCTTGTGGTGCTCCATGCTTTTCTTCCTCTTGCAGAATGTCTCGACACCATATAGATCTCCTCTTAGCAGGAGGTTCGTCAACTGATCTTTCTACCAATTCTATTGGCTCTTAAGGATCAAGTGGATCTAAGGACTCTTCTGGATTCTCCCTCTCAATATTTGAAAGAGGAGAACCAGAAACTAGATCCTCCATCATGGGAGTCTCATGCTCCTCCATATCTGAATCACACTAAAGTTATTTAGAGCACTTGAGGGTAGGCTCTTCATGAAATGTTACATCTCTACTGACTTCAATGTGACTTTGACCTAGAACATAGATTTTAAAAGATTTGGAGGATTTTCTATATCCAACAAATGTGCCTTTCTTTCAAGATGGATCCATCTTTGTCCTCTTCTCTTTTGGCACATGAATGTAGACAGGGAAACCGAAAATCTTAAAGTGTCTAACATCTAGTTTTTTAGGAGTCTTTTCTTCTAGGATAGAATGCGAGCTTTTGTTCTGAATATAAATAGCAATGCTGGAGGATTTTTTCCATAAGGAAGTGGGTAGATCTTGATCACACATCATAGCATTTGCAGCCTCACAGATTGTTCTGTTCTTTCTTTCAGCAACCCCATTCTGCTGGGGGTTGTAAAGTATAGTCAACTGTCCTTTTATCCCTTCCTCTCAGCAGAAGTCATTAAAGTCATGAGACTCAAACTCTCCTCCAATATCATATCTCAAAGAACGAATGCGATTTCTAGTCTGATTCTCAACCAATTCATTAAAGTCTTGAAACTTGTTGAAAGTTTCACTCTTTGCCTTTATAAAATAGATCCATGACTTGTGAGAGAAGTCATCTATGAAAAGCACATACTATAGATAACCACCCAAGGATGGTGCAGACATGGGATTGCATAGATTTGAATGGATCAAGTTCAAGATCCCTTCAGATATGTTAGTACTGTTTGGAAAGATTTTCTTGATGTTCTTACCAAGAGCACAACTCTTACAAATAACATCATGCTCAAATTGAAATACATGCATACCTTTTACCATCTTCTGTAAGCCTACGGTAGTGCTTTGAAATGAAGATGACCAAGCCTCCTATGCCATAGTTCACAAGGACTGACGGTGTCATGGATCATGGCTTTAATGAACTTTCCAGGAACTTTATAGAGACCTCCCTCTCTAACTCCAATCACAGCTGCATAATTTAAGTCTAAATTCTTAGGCTACAAGAGCGCTTTTTTGTCCATAAATATTACTCTGAAACCTTTATCTTCTAGAACAAAAACAGACAGGAGAATTTTCTTCAGACCGTGAACATACAGAATATCATTAACATGTAGTACATCACCTGAATTCAACTGAAATAGGAAATGGATCCAACTCCTTGGATTGAATAGGTGGTATTATCTACAATCTCCACCTGACAGGAGAAATTATTTTCCTTCAAATATGAGATAGTGCTACTAAATCTAGTAATGTGCTTGGATTCGCCACTATCCACCAGCCATGTCTCAGTACTAGTGGTAATGGATCTAGATAGGGATGAGACAAGACGGTACTCCTTCCTTATTTCTTTATCATTTGAAGAATTATTTCTTGTAGGTTCATCTTTTGTAGCAGTAGAAGCATGAAACATACCCTTGAACTTTCCTCTTTGCTTTGCACGACATTCTCTTGCAAAGTCACCCTTCTTATTGCAATTGAAGCATTTAACTTTAGACTTATCAAAGTTCTTGTTTTAATCATTTTCCTTTTGAGGAAACTTCTTATGAGAAAATGATTTCTTTCCTCTCTTCATCCATGTCACAAGAGCAAAGTTGTCTTCTTTGGAGGAAGTATATTTGTCATGGATTTGCCGTTCTTCTTGTAGGTAATCATGCCACAATCTTACAAAGTTTGGTTGTACTTCTCGACCATTAACTGCATCAAAGAATGTCTCCCATGAAGATGGAAGGCCATCAACATCAGTTTGAATGAGATCATCATCATCTACCTTTACACCAATGCTCATGAGTTGATCTCTTACTTGAGATATCTTTGTGAAGAAGGAAGCAACCACTTCATCCTTCTCCATCTTCAGATTTTGAAGTTTGTTCTTCAATGCTCTCTTCTGACTAGGAGTCTTCTTCTTATAAAGAATTGTTAAAGTGTCGAACCTTTCCTTTGTGGTCTTCAATGGAGTAATCATTGGCATCGAATTGTTTTTCATGGAATCATAAATGATCATCTTTTCTTTGGCTTGATTCTTCTTGAAATTAGTGCACCATGCATTAGTAGTAGGCTCTTCAACAACATTGGATACGTATCCATCTAGATCATGCTCTTCTAGGATATTCAAAATCTTGGCCTTCCAAGTATTGAAGTTCTTCAAGTCTATATTCTGGTCTTATTGAGATTGAAGACATTATTCTTCAAGTATTGTGTTCAACTTTTTCCCCTCAGGATCAACATAAGCTCAATATTGACTGCAAAACTTAGATCATTCATTCCCTGAACTTTGATACCATGTTAATTTTTTATATTTAAATTTGAAATTGAAATAGTACCTGAAATCAATGAACAATCATAAACATAAGCATTCACATACGACACATAAATTTACCCTGGGGAAACCCTCTAGTACTTGAGGGAGAAAACCCCAGCAAAATATTCCTTAGAATATTGATAGATAGTGAAGGGTGTAATTACAATGAGAGGATTACATCAATCACCCCTGGTGCCATTATTAGAGAGAAATACAAAGCACCCCTGGTGCAATATCATATAAATAGAGAAGATGGAAGAATACAACTCAGAATAATATCCTGCACAAAGAAAATCACATTTCCTTCAAGAGAGAAGAAAATTCGCTTCCACATTGAATTCATCAATCCTATATAACATATATATATATCATTCTTCTCATGCTTTGGCTTCTATTTTTATCTTTTTACTTCAGAATGAACTCGCCCTTCATATGGATGCTAGGTCACTTAGTTAGGAGGCTAACCCAAGTGTCATAACTTACGTATTGTAACTCAAGTGTCATAACTCAAGTGTTGTCTTTTATTTTAACTCCAGTGTTGACATAGAAAACACTTTAGTTAACTAGATATTCTTTATTAACAATTAGTTAACTCTTTTAACTGAAGTCCTTCTTGATAACATAACTGAAGTGAACAATTCAAATTCTCCTTTAACTAATTGAATTCTTTCTTGTTAACATCACTGAAGTTTAGCAATTCAAGTTATCTCTTATTTAACTAAAACCTTTATCATTACTGAGCAAAACGAGTTCTCCTGGTGGGTATGTGTAAATCTATGTGTATTATGTGTGAATGTTGTGGTGTAATCTCTGTTTTAATTAAAAGAATCTGTCTGCTTTGCTTCTCTATACAGGTTTAAAACTTACATCTCTCTTATCTGATCACATCTTATCTTTATCTCTTGTGATATATGCATGGTCCACATGTGCCCACTTTAATTTATCTATCATATCAAATATACTAAGGACATTTTTCCAATGATGTGAGGACATTTTTCCAATGATGTGATCATCTTGTTCTACTATCGTTCCAAGTGGTCATATGCTAAAGTGATTCACTCTAGAAGTGTCCAGTCTCTAGAGGAGACTAAATAGCTCAACCATGGTCAGTATTACATCACATACCATTCATGCTTCGACATGCAAAGCATTACCTCAACACATGAGGATCTATCCTGACACACAAGACCTTAGCCTTGCCAAACAAGATTGTACAACATCATCACTTTGTCATACAAATCACTTACCTCAACACATGAGGCTTATTCATTCTTGAGTCCAACTCAAGATTCTTCTCCAAGTTTCCTGAGTCCAACTCAAGCTCCTATAAGGCACTACCTTGACACACAAGGTTCAATATTTGCACACAAGATTGACTTGGAGAATGACTCATGATGCTGTAACTTTAACAATATTTTGATATTATGATAAAGAGGAACCTCTTCTATACTAGCATCCTGATACTCTTCACTGTTGAAAAGCTAATATATTTCTCCCCATTTTTACTATGGATAAGCTCTAGTGGTGCTCTGATTGTCATCATACTAAACTTGCAATGGGATCAATATTACTGTAGTACACATCATTGCCATAATTCAAACCTCATTTTTACATTATCACCTCCAAATCAAGATTAAACCCTAAGTTAAAGCCCCAAATCCAAGCCAAGCACGAAGTATCACCGTCATGGCCTACCTATACACAAGTCCGTCGTATATAACATGCCCAACGCCTCAAACTCTTTTATGTTGGGTCGATATCATAGCTACCAGACTCAGTTACCACTAAGTGGACACCACACTATGCACCAAGTTCTGAGCGCCCACAAGAGACAAGCCTAGTATCAAGTCAACTGTTGAATGGTAAGCCCATACATGAGCCTACAAACATGTAAGTGTCAGGGAAAATCTTAGGTTTTGTGCACCAATTACAGTACCAAGTAGACATTAAAGTAGGGAGGAGGAGGCATGCTCATCATCATAGCCTTTGGGGAGGTTATGTTGTGAGAAAACATCCACCTCGTTCTACTACACCATGCACTGCATCATACATTAAAGATCTCAAATGGATCTTTAAACCTTCAAATCGGTGAATTTAAACAAATTTAAAGGCCTCTCTTAGTAAAGATGATACATAATAGATACCTAAAAAAAGTACAAAAGTAAAACGAAAATGTAAGGTAAGCTTAATGAAGAGCCATATATATCCATGAAACCCTAGTGGGAATAGTAGAGCAAAAATGGACGAGAAGATGAAGTGGGAAAATGACCATGTGAAGTCATAAAAAGGGTTTTGTATGAGTTTAAAGTTTTTTATTCAAGAATTATTATGAATGAGGAACATGGGATACATGCAGAAGCCCACACACCTCCTGCCTTGCCCTAATTTGACCACTGCCCCTTATTTGTCAAATAAAATTTTAAATTTGAATTAAGAGTTTTTATTTAATATATATATATATATATATATATATATATATATATATATATATATATTTTAAATAAAACAAATTATCAAATAAAACCAATTACATGTTATACCATGCAAAACCAAAGTAAAAAAATAAAAATAAAAATTAATTATTATTAATGAAATTAAACCTAATCCTATGGTACTATTGGCTAACAAGACAATACCAAAATTATGGGGATTTTGGTATGGTGTGTAATGAAAGTCTAGCTAGCTTCATGTAATAGCTTATGCGCATGGGCTACCTCTATACATGATACACGAGCATTGTACCACTATAGATCATGCCCAATACCACACTTTTATTCAAGTGTTCGTTATGATGCCGTAAGAGAGGGCTACATCATGTACCTAGAATATGAGTACAAAAAGGTGATTAAAATGTCATGGCACTATGTCTTATTATTCCATGATGTGTGATGTGGTATTTAGACTTCCTTATAAATGACGAAAGGTTGAGTGTACTTGCATTCGATTGCAAGCCAATTTGTTGAGTAATTTGTGTATGTTGATGTAAATTTGTTGATGAATGATGGTGGTCAGTATAGCAAATAAAATAATTGCTTCTAACTTCTTATGAGTAGATGACCTAGTGGTTAAGATAAATATTAACAAGGAGAAATCCATATAACGATTACAATGTTCACCTAAGGAAGGTTTCTACAATATTAAACCAAAGATAAGTCATGATAGCTCGAGGAAATTAAATAACACATATAATGTGATTGCAAATAATAATATGTGGTACTGTTAAGGACTAGGAAGATCAGAGAATAGTTATCAAAGCACACTATGGGATTATCACAATATGAGGAACGATTATCAAAGTTGGTGTCTACTATTGAACTCTGATGAAGGATGTATTATGTATTGTGATATTATAACTTCGACTCATCTGAATATCAAGTTATAGATTTTTCTCTTGATATATATATATATATATATATATTTGTTTGCGTCGAGAGGAGCGAGGTGCTCTACAGACCAGTGTGGGGGAGATGGTGTCACATAACATAACATAACACAAAAGAATAATTAAAAAACTTCATATCCTCTCATAAAATAAAAACATATGAAAAGTAGTCCTGGATGCGGGTGTTAACGTGGCAGCAGGAATGCATGCGGAGGGCGACGCGTTGCTGGAGGGTGGAGATGTGCTGTTGGAAGGAGTGCTCCCCGTAGACGGAGGAGGAATGACTTAAATGCTAAGTAGATGAAGGACATGAAGAAGATGCGGTAGTTAAGAAAGGAGGGGACGTTGAAGAAGGGTCGGACTGGAACAACGTCAACAATGGCTATGACGCAGAGCGGATTAAAGATTCGGTATGTGGGAATGATGGGTGGTTATGGCGGAGATCAGGAAGATAATCGGTTCGACGACAGGCGTGAACTAGGTGAATTAATTGTCATTATGGATGATTTGATGAAAGAATTAAATGGGCGCTCGAAGGCGAAGGCTAGGCCAGATATATTTATGAAGGAAAATAGGAGGGCATGATCACCACGCTTTGAACTTGCTAAGAAGTTGACAGGTGAGGGGAGGAGAAGTAATAGAGGACCTGTGTTAACCAGTAGTTTTGGGATGGCCCCGCGACGATGTCTGCGAAGTCGCCGGGGGAGAAAACAGAGAGAAGAACGTCGGGTGGTGGAGAAGGATGTAGAAAAAGAATACATGGAGGTGTCCCATCGGGCATTGACAAATACATCTCGCAAATGGAGGAGGAAGATATGCAAAGGAAGAATAATGAGAAGGGGTCGGCGGCAATGCTAGATCCTTATTGGATTCTCAGGAAGAGTACTACTAAAATCATGATGAAGCGGGTTAGTTACGGAGACCTGGTGCAGCAAGTTCTTGGAAATGCGAAGGAGGACCTTCTGTGTAGCATCATGGAGATGGAGGGAGTGCGGGGTTTGGCAAAAGCCTCCTTTGCACCTTTATCGCCCCATGATTCTCCCCAGCCAGAAGAAGGAGCGAACCAGGCACATACCAATGAAGATGGAAAGCAGCATGAGCAGTGTCCAGCAACAGCCAACCAAGCTCTGTGAATGTACATTCTGGTTATGCAGTCATACGAGTTTGTTTTGATATTTTTGACAATTGGGAAATCTGAAAATCTCTTGGTAATGTTCCTAGTTGAGTCTGTTTTTGGGGAAACAATTCGGGTTATCTATTTTGTAATGTCTTACTGTTACAATGGCCGCAGGTCATCTTATGGTACAATTGTGGGCAGAAAAAGATGGAATAGCATTGTTTTTGGTTAGTTGGGGACCATGGGGAAGGGTAAATTTGCAAGGGCAAGAAGATGGGACGATATTGAATTCTCTATTAAACAATTTTGTATATCTGTATGGGGGGATTTTAGGACTAAGGTTCTGGATATGGATGGTGATGGAAGGATTCTGAGCTTCCTCATGAGAGCAGCTTTTTGTAACAATATGTATAATTCCTCTATGTTTCAATAGTAGAATGATACTATCTTATTCACAAAAAAAACATATGAAAAATAATTAAAAAAATCCATGTCGGCTCACAAAATAAAAAAAATATGAAAAGTAATAAAAAAAATGGATGTCCGCCTATAAAATAAAATATTAAAACTTAAACCCGGATCTATCAAGCATTTTTCTGAAACAGAGATTCATGCATGCAAAGAAAAAGGGCTTTGTTATAATTGTGATGAAAAATTCACTCGGGGACATAGATGTGTTCAACAAAAGCTCTATCTCTTGGATGTGGATTCTCTGCCTGCCTCTGAAGTTGGTGAAGAGGCTCCAGATACACCAAATGATCAGGCCGACATTCAGGAGCCGCCTATTGACCTTCCATCTCAGGAAGACCACCCAGAGATATCTCTCCATGCTTTATCCAGCGTCACCACACCCCAAACAATGCGGGTCAGGGGTTACTTCAAGAAGCTTCCTCTTACAATACTCATTGATTCTGGTAGCACTCATAACTTCATTGACCCTCAGATTGCCAAACATGCTGATTGTTTTGTCCTCCTTGCTCCAACTTTGAAGTCATGGTTTCCAATGGGGGCACCTTGCAAGGGAAAGTGTCACAATGTGCGTATCTCTCTGGAAGATTATAACCTGCACTCTGACATGTTTTCCTTGTCCTTAGGCGGATGTGATGTGGTTTTGGGTGTTCAATGGTTACGCACACTTGGCACCATCTTATGGGATTTTGCTGAACTTTGGATTCAGTTTTCAGTCAATGGGAAACAACACAAATTTAAGGGCTTACAACAAGGGTCTCTCCGCATCACCAGTTCACATCGCCTGGAAAAGATCCTTAAGAAGAATTCACATGGTTTCATCGCTCAACTCCATTCCATTTAGATGCACCCATCAACGGTCTCCCCTACTTCCTTTTATAGATATGCAGGTGTCCTTGCTGAACCAGTGGGCTTGTTGCCTTCAAGAGACCTTTCCTGTAAAAATTTAGCCGCATCTACATCTCAGCAGGAAATGATGGCTATTTTGCATGCAGTACAAAAGTGGCAACCATACCTATTAGGGAATTATTTCTGCATCAAGACTGATCTCCAGAGTCTGGAAAATTTCCTAGAACAATGGGTCTCCTCCCCAACACACCTGAAATGGGTTATCCAACTCATGGGTTATGCCTATGCGATCACTTACAAGAAGGGTAAGGACAATATGCTGGCAGATGCTCCTTCTCACACATTTGATGACCCAGTTTCTCTTCCAGCTATTTCTCTGCTTGTTCCAAATTGGTTGCAATCTGTTCAACATGGCTATCTCTTCTATGCACTCCATGCTTCTTCATTAGCAAGGCACTCTGGGTTCCTCAAAATGTATGACCAGGAATAATGTAACTTCTTTTGGCAGGGACTGAAAATGACAATTCAACAGATGGTGGTTGATTGTGATACTTGCCAGGACAACAAGAGTGAAACGACACTCCTTTCGGGACTGCTCGAACCCTTGCCCATCCCTACACAGATTTGGACAACTATTTCTATGGATTTCCTAGAAGCCCTCCAGTGGTACAATACCGCATCTAAAAGGACATCATATGAAGCAGTCTATGGAAAAGCACCACCAATTCTTCTTCCATACACCCTCAGCAGCTCCCCAGTTCAGGAAATTGACTCGGTTCTTCGAAACCGCGATAAGATTCTTCTCATTCTACGGGACAATCTTCACATGGCAAGAATTCGACTGAAACAACAAGCTGATCAGCACCGTTCTGAGAGCACTTTTCACACAGCTAATATGGTTCTTCTTCATCTACAGCCTTTCAAGCAACCCTCCTTGGAACTCACAAGGCGTCAGTGGCCCGGAATGCAACCTGAGGATGCTACAGGGGAACCACTCCTTCAGATTCTGCATCAATTTCCACATCTAAAGCTTTGAGGACAAAGCTTTTTCTAAGGGAGAGGGGATGTTAAGAACCCATGTCAACCCTTCTATTTACTTTGTTAGTATATTGTTGTTGGACGCATATGCTTTGTAAGTCGTCCCGTAGTATTTGTTGATCCATAGTTTGTATTATTGTTGTTGGACACATATGCTTTGTAAGTCATCCCGTAGTAACTGTTGATCCATATTTTGTATAGGCCCATGGTTTGTATTGACACATGGTATTGGCGCCTAGACTTAGTATATAAGTTTGTGTTGAGACCAATGAAGGTACCATGGAGTTATATGTATTGAGCTCGCTCAAAGGAGGTTGCCCCCTCGAAGTGGCTTGCGATCAATATAAAAGTGATTATGAGTTCTGTTATTTCTGCTATATCGTGTATTTTCATTAATTAATTATTGTAGGTTCTTCACAGGGTGAAGCAAACTTGACTTCTATGCAACAACACTCCGTGAGGTCATCGCCAGGTAAATTCAATTGTTATTCAATTTATGCTCAAGTCTATATAAACATAAATATTTTTTTACACATCTTTCTAAGATCTTGTTGTGCACAGGTGGTTTCTCTCACAATGACAGACGTCTGTCTGAGGGGTCTACAGGTGTCGGTGGACAAACTCAGAGGACACACTTAGTGTCTTATACGCCATCGCCGGGTAGATATTGTTTACATACATTCTGACTAGAATTCTTGTTTGACATGTTTATTCATCTGTGGAAAATTCTTATCAGGCACAGGTTCACAGCTTTAGGGTGAAGCAATCTTGGCTAGTATGCAGCTTCACTCCCTGAGGTCATCATTAGGTAATTTCAATTGTCATTCAATTCACGCTCAAGTCTATATAAACATAAAACTTCTTTTACATAGATCTTTCTAAGATCTTGTTGTGCACAGGTGGTGGCTCTCAAAATGACAGACGTATGTCTGAGGGTGGGTCTACAGGTGCCGTTGGACAACCATAGATGACACCCTTAGTGTCTTATTCTTTAGATACGTCATCGCTCGATAGAGATTGCTTACATACATTTTGACTAGAATTTTTGCTTGACATGACTGTTTTATTTGTGAAAAATTACATGATTTTTCAGGTAAATTTACATGTGATTGCCAAAATTTGGTTTCCTACAGGGGCTTCTGGACATTCTAACAATAATGATGGTTCAGAAGAATTTATTTCTATTTCGCACCATGTTCATGATAATGCAGAGGTTCCATCAGGTATTTATAATGAACACATTTTATTTAAATGTTTATAATTTGATTGACAAATTATATATATAGTTTTTAATACTTTCACATGCATTTTACTTCTTACAGGGTTTGTTGCTCCTGATCCTAATCCACCTCCCCAGACAATGAGAGGTCATCGGGTGCATCAGTATGCTCGCAATAAAAGATATGATCCTCTTTACAGTCATCCTAGAGATGTTCCCGAGGAGACTCCTTGGGAAGACAACATCGCTATGTTGACTCTGGAAGAGATGAAGGAGAATTCATTGATATTGCAGGTAGAACTTGACACTTCAAATATCTCTTTTGGTTCTCAACAGTGTCTCCAGATTGTTTTGCACAATCTGAATAGTTTGATCGAGACATTTCTTGGGGTTGGATCATCAACCCATATTTTTCATGACATGATGTGTAGGAGGCGGTTTTCAGTGATGGGTCGCCACAAGTTTGAAGAAATAAAAAAAATTGTCACAAAAGAAATGGTCTTTTCATGTTTTGACTTGCGGCCTAAAGACAAAAACGTTTAAAGATCGCAAGATTCAATGATCCATTGATTGCACCCCATATTTATTCCAGGTTCCTGTGTGCATATGGGAAGTTCCCTAATAATGATGAGGTTCCTCAGTATCTTGTTAAGATGCTAATTGCACAGTTCCAGTTTCACATGGACCCCGACTATACATATACGTGATCCAGTTTCTATGGTGCTGGCAAAGGTCGTACATATGAACGACCTGATACACAACGAGATGTTCAATATAGGCGTCCGATGTCTCAGTTAGCACAGCCACATCCTAGAGTCGTTGCTTTGCCAGAGGAGTTGGAAATGACATCCCAAATAGAAAGAGGGGTGAGGGAAGAGATAAAAGAGCGTGTTGGGGCTGCATTGGAAGGGGTGGAAATCGGCATAAATACTTTGTCATCTTCAACCAGTATGGATGAAGGCCCATTTGATGATTATTTTGATGATCGCTTGAAAAACATGACTCGATTAGAGCTTCAGCAGTATGCAACATACTGTAGAGATAATTATAAGCGAGTCATCGCTGAACAAAATCAAAACAGAGGCATGGTACATAAGTATGCAATAATATTTTTCAATTTATTATATGAAATCTTATTTTTTTATTCTCCAAATCTAATTTCTATAAATTATATGGAATTTATGCAGTATACCAGATTCATGAATGATGACAACTTTGATGATACGTATTTTATTGACCGGGAAGAAATAGAGGCTAGTGGCACGAATACGCATGTTGAGGAAATTGTAGTTTCACAATTTCCATGAGGGACATAGGTATGGATATTCCTTTTTCATGTCTTCTAATCATTGGTCTTAGCTTTAGCTTAAAAGGTTTACCTCCTGGTTTTATGGGTATTCTGTGTTATATACATAATACTCAATTTATATTCATGGTATTCTGGGTATTCTGTGCATTTTTTACTGTTAAAAATGGTTGTTCGTGCCCAGATTCTGAGATTAGGGTTTTTTTCATGCCTAGAAGACTAGCCAAAATAGCTCCCAATGTGCACATAAATCAGAATTAAGAGGTTTATTACTGTTTCTATCCATAAAAATATCCAAAACAAGCTTAGAACTGCCCAAAATTAATGTAACTGCTTGTTTGATGGCTGGTATATGTCTGTAGGCATTTTCATCCATGCAGAGATGTGTTATTTGAATGGTGTACACATTAGTTAACTGCCAACAACACTGAATCTAAGATTGATATCATATACCTTGCCCAAAATGAGGCTTTAGGGTTGTTCTGTGGATACAAGAAAACTCTAGTACTTACAAAGTCACAAGTTAGCCCTACTAAAAAATACAAGAAAACTCTAGTACTTTGAGGCTATCCTTGCTTGGAATATATGAAATTCAATTTTTTTAGGTCATCTCTGTTGCCACCTAATTTCTAGTGAAATTTTGAACTTTTGTTTTGACGTCACAGAGCAAGTGACACAGGTTGGATGGGATAAATAATTATCTAGGTATTCAGTCACAGATGAGTCCTTCATGCCTTGGTTGAGGATGGTAATCTACATTGTTTTATCATACTTATCACTGTTTGAAGATAGTCATTACGCAGGATCAATATGAGTGAACAAGGAGCTGCGTTAGTTAATTTGGCATCTATGAGGGTTCTCCTTATAATATGATGACGGTAAACTCATGGTGTTCAACTTGTTGTCCTTTTTTATCATACCACTAACATTAGCCATTGACAGTAGGTGCAAGATTAAAAGATGTAAGGGGTATATTTTATGACTATGGTTCCATACTTATTTTTCAAAGGACACATAAACATCAGACATAGATACATGTTTTTTCATATCTCATAGAAACTTGCAAAGTAATCAATAAGTTAGTTGTATCTATAAGGAAATAATGGTGTATCAAAAGAAGAGAGTATGATCAAAAGTTGCACCCATCCTATGAATATTGATCTCATAGACACACAAAATTACCAAAGCAGCCTACTGAATCCTACAGTGTTCAATCCTAAAAGTGTTTCGAAGTTAAGGGATCCATCTACATATATTGTTAATGATGATGAATCTATAAATATAAGAGAAAGGGACTCTACTGCATATTTTGATAAGGATGAGGGATTTGCAGCCATAAACTTAGAAAATGGCCAAACCTGGGCATGCATGTTGATTACGTGGATCCTGGAAAGTAAAACAACATAAATATTGTTAGCTTGGTAAGGATAGTACATGAACATCA